>JBBMOL010000088.1:2967279-3280260 GCA_037954665.1 Laguncularia racemosa
TACTACATTGCAATGCATCCTGTTAAATGGTGCCAAGCATTCAAATATCTATACTACCTGAGTCTCCAAGACATGGATGGCTAACTAGTGGTTTCAAAACACTACGTCACACCTTTGCATAGGATCCGTCATCATCGCTTTCAAACTTCACTTCTTCTTATGGCTTACGTTTGTCATGGGTATAAGGTCTTGCCACACTATCTTGCCATGAAAAATTGGGGTTGTAGCACTATTTTGGGTCATAGGTTTTTCCTACTTGACATTAAATGCTCTCATGTGGTCCACCATACGTATTGCAAACTACTAAAGGGTGGAGGTATAGGCACAAGGCAAACATAATCAACTTGCTCATCTAATTTATGAGTGTTACGTATGCTTTCAATAGCACAATGTCATTCAATTCATAAGACCTAGCAACCCCTCTTTGTGAGTCTCTCTCAATTTGCCAACTATATAAGTTTGATGTCATCTATTTGATCAATTCATATTATCCAGTGACCTACTCATCAATAACACTCTAAAAGTTGCATCCACCATCATTTTTAATTGCACCCCTCAATCATGATAGATTTTATGAACATGTAACAAAACAAGTGGCCCATAATGAGGACATCCCCTTAATGAGCCCTTCGATCTCTCCCATCCCTCATGTGAAGTCGAAAATTTTCGAAAAATTATATAAACAATTACAGAAAATAAATAGAATAACAAATATTATTTTATTTTAAATTTGTGATAATAATAGGTTTTAAAAATTAAAAAGAACGACTTTCATAAGAAAAATAAGATGATGAATGTAATAAATCTAATTTTATGAAATATGTTACCGAATAAATTTAGGAAGCGACAAACTTGAAAATATCCAAATATGGAAATATAAACGGATAAATAAAAATAATTGTAAAATTTAACTTTAGTTCGGGTAAATTAAATTAAAAGAATAAATCATTCGAAACATAATTTTTAAACAATATTAGGTTAAATAATGAAATTAATTTAAATTATAAATCTAGGAAATTCAAATTAAAATTTAGAGTAAAAATTTATCTTTGGAATAATCAAATTAACCCAGACATAAAATTTTGTAATAAATTATTAACTTTTAATAAATTATCCAGCGGCAACAGCCCTCGACAGCAGCAACGACGGTGGATGGTTGAGTGTGTGAGTGTGCATGAGAAGGAATGATCACCGCAACAATGACGACCGGAATGACGATGAGCCCGATGACAGCAACGGTTGCTACACGGACAGCCTTCAACAGCAACAATGGTAGCCCCCAACTGCGACGACCACCCCAACTGCAATGGCAACTGTGGCGACGACAGCAACTGAGACGACTTCAACCTAACAACTCCGGTGGCAACAGCAATGGTGACGACAACAATTCAACAGTTGTAACAATGACAACAACAGCTACCTAACAACGATGGCCATGATAGCCACAGCAACAGCAGCAACAATGACGGTCCCAATGACAACAACAACCACGAACCTCAATAGCAACAGCAATGGCAATGGATGGTATATGTGAGTGTATGTTTGTGTATGCAAGAAGAATTGTGTATGTGTAGGTGAAGGAAGTGTGTGGGTGTCCGTGGAGGGAGGTCGTGAGAGTGTGTACATGTGAGAGTGTGTGGATGAAGAGGAGGTGTAAGTGTAGTGTGTGTATGGTTATGTGCATGTGTGTACGTGAAGGAAGAGAACTGCAATAGCAACGACAGCAATAACCATGCCAGCAGCCACGATGATAGCCACAGCAGCACCAACAACGACCCCCATAGCAACTGCAATGACAATCCCAACAACGGCAATAATGATCACGACGACAACCACAGCAGCAACAACTAACAGACAGCAAGTACAAAAGCAAGTAAGGGAAGAGGAAGAGGAAAGAATGTGTGGGTGTGCGAGTGAAAGGTATGTGTATATGAAAGGGAGAAGGAGGAGCCAAAGGTGTATGTGTGGATGATGGTTGATATGAACCACGCCCACGTGTGACGAAACCCTATACCAATACGTTTTGGAATTGCAACCCAAGATGCCAAAACAACCAAAGTGGAACCGCGACCCGTTGCCTATAGGTGAGGCAAGAACCTTGGTATATTCTGTTGACGCCACAATCGGGATGAAAGACCGATTGATAAGTCGGGGTAAACGCCACGGAAGAAATCCGATAAGTTCAAGAGAAGTTCTTTGGAGAACCAAGAGAGGAATTCTCTCAAAATATGTTATTCAATGTTGTATGTATGTTCTATATTCTGTTTTCCAACCTTAGCAGCTTATATTAGGGTTTACAGCTCGTAAAAACAAAAGCCCAAAACGACATAACATAATAAAGTCACAAAAAAATAACAAACAGGCAATGAAAGCCGGCGGCGTAATAGGCGGCGTAGTAGCCGGCATAAGATGTACGCCAGGTATATAGGTCGATGGCGTAGTAGGCCGGCGTAGTTCCTCTGTCGCGCTCTAATTGCAACACCGGTTCAAGGCCAGCAGCATTTAAGCCAGCGTTGTCAAGGCCAGCAACTTTGATCTCCTTGAATGACTTTTACAAATGCAAGGTCATTCTCATGGTTGCTCCACTCTTTTCCAGCTTCTTGGATATCTTTTATCAGCCCGTTAAGTGCTTCCTTGAATCGTTTCGCTCGAGTTCTTGTGATCGATCCAGGTGGCACTTCAAGAGGATCCACATTCCATCTTCTAGCTTGACTCCAATCATGGCTCTCATCATTCCCCTCCTCTTGAAAAGGATTTGTCCTCAAATCATCGCCTACATCAAAAGGACTCAGATCAGTAATGTTAAAAGTAGCACTTACTTGATACTCACCTGGCAAATCTAACTTGTAAGTATTATCATCGATGCGCTCAAGAATTTGGAATGGTCCATTGCCTCTAGAAAGTAATTTAGATCGACGCTGCACAAGAAACCACTCTTTGCGCATATGAACCCAAACCCAGTCTCCAGGTTCAAAGACAGCTTGTCGACGACCCTTGTTGGCTTGTTTCACATACTGTTCTATCCTCCATTCAATGTTGAGCCTTGCCTTCTCATGGATCTGTTTAACAAATTCTGCTTTCTTCTTACCATCTATATTAACATACTCAGAAATAGGAAGAGGTGATAAATCCAAAGGAGTTAGTGGATTAAAACCATACACAATTTCAAAAGGAGTAAACTTAGTAGTAGAATGCATTATGCGATTATAAGCAAATTCAATATGCGGCAAACAATCCTCCCAACTTTTAATGTTCTTTTTAATGACAACCCTCTACAAAGTAGATAAGGTTCGATTTACTACCTCAGTTTGACCATCAGTCTATAGATGACTAGTAGAGAACAATAACTTAGTTCCTAACTTAGCCCACAGGGTCTTCCAAAAGTAGCTCAAAAACTTAGCATCCCGATCTGACACGATTGTTCTAGGCATACCATGCAATCTCACAACTTCCCTAAAGAACAAATTAGCAATATGGCAAGAATCATCTGTTTTGTGGCAAGGAATGAAATGTGCCATCTTAGAAAACCTATCCACGACTATAACAATAGAGTCTCGACCATACCTAGACCTAGGTAATCCTAATACAAAATCCATGGAAATGTCTACCTATGGCTCATGAGGAATGGGAAGTGGGGTATAAAGTCCATGAGGTTGGACTCTAGACTTTGCTTCTTACAAGTGACACACCGCTCACAAATCCTCTCAACATCTCGTTTCATGTGAGGCCAATAGAAGTGTTCCTGCAAAACCCCTAAGGTTTTAGCTACTCCAAAATGCCCCATTAAACCTCCTCCATGAGACTCCCTCACTAATAATTCTCTTAAAGAACAATTTAGAATGCAAAGTTTATTCTCCCTAAACAAAAATCCTTCATGCTTATAAAATTTACCATGACCACTCTTCTCACAGCGCAGATACTCTTCACAAAAATCTCGATCAGTAGCATACAATTCTTTAATATGCTCAAAACCAAGCAATCTAGAACTAAGAGTAGAGATAAGAGGCATACCTTCTAGAAAGTGCATCAGCAACAACATTCTCTTTACCTTGCTTGTAGTGGATGACATAGGGAAATGTTTCGATAAACTCCACCCAACGAGCATGCCTTTTGTTTAGCTTATGTTGTCCCTTCAAGTACTTCAAGGATTCATGATCAGTGTGGATCACAAACTCTTTTGGCCAAAGATAGTGTTGCCAAGTCTCCAGCGCTCAAACCAATGCATATAACTCCTTGTCATAAGTAGGGTAGTTCAAGGTTGCCCCACTTAGCTTCTCACTAAAGAATGTAATTGGTCTCCTCTCCTGCATGAGAACTACTCCAATACCTATTCCTGAAGCATCACACTCAATTTCAAAAGTTTTAGAGAAATCAGGTAAAGCAAGTAATGGCACATAAGTCAGCTTATTTTTAAGCGTCTGAAAGGCCTTCTCTTGTTGCTCTCCCCATTTGAACCCTACGTTCTTCTTGATTACTTCAGTAAGTGGTGCTGCAATGGTGCTGAAATCCTTTACAAACCTCCTGTAAAAACTCGCTAGTCTAAGGAAACTCTGAACATTACTTACATTAGTTGGACTAGGCCATTCTTGGATCACACGAATCTTCTCTTCATCAACCTATATTCCTTGTGCACTAACAATAAAACCAAGAAACACAAGTTTGTTTATGCAAAAAGTGCACTTTTTGAGGTTAGCATATAATTGCTCCTTTCGAAGCACTTCCAAAACATCCCTCAAGTGAGATATATGGTCTTCTAAACTCTTGTTGTAAATGAGGATATCATCAAAATAGACAACCACAAATTTGCCAATAAAAGTCCTCAAAACATGGTTCATAAGTATCATAAAAGTACTAGGTGCGTTAGTTAAACCGAAAGGCATTACTAACCACTCATATAATCCATATTTTGTCTTAAATGCTATTTTCCATTCATCACCTTCTTTCATTCTAATTTGGTGATATCCGCTTTTCAAATCAATTTTGGAAAAGACACTAGACCCATGTAACCAATCTAACATGTCATCTCAGCGAAGAATGGGATGACGATACTTTACCGTGATGTTGTTAATGGTGCGGCAATCAATACACATTCTCCATGACCCATCCTTCTTAGGCACCAAAATCACAGGCACTGCATATGGGCTCATGCTTTCTCTCACGTACCCTTTCTCCATCAAGTCATTAACCTGCCTTTGAAGTTCCTTTGTCTCCTCTGGATTGCTCCTATAAGCTGGCTTGTTTGGAATAGATGCTCCGGGTACAAGGTCAATCTGGTGCTCAATACCACGAATAGGTGGTAACCCCTTTGGAATCTCCTCAGGAAAGACATCTTCAAAGTCCTGCACAATAGACACAACCACACTTGGCAAAGAGTTAAAAAGTTCGTTAGTATTCAAACAAGTTTCCTTAAAAACCAGCAACAACATAGGTTGTTTCATCACTAACACTCTCCTCACGACACTCGCTCTTGCCACACAACTCTCCTTTTACAAGGCTACACTCTCCTTTTCACTCACCACCAAAGTTGATCCCCCCTCAACTTGGCCTCTCACACTCTTTCCAGCCTTCCTCTCTTTTTCCTTTTGATATTGACTTTTGTGTTCCTTTTCTTTTTCTATGTCTTTTACTCTCTCACTCTCCCTCTGTTTTTCACTCACCTTGTGTTTTGCAAAAGATTGTTGTAGCTGCAACTGATCCTCATACACCTATTTAGGTGTTAAGGGTTTAAGATTATAGCTTTTGCCATGGTGAACAAGTGTATACTTGTTAGAAAAACCATCATGAATAACCTTCCTGTCAAACTACCATGGCCTCCCCAACAACACATGACACGCCTGCATCGGCACTACATCGCATAACACCTCATCCTCATACCTACCGATGCGAAAAGCAATTAAGGCTTACTTACTCATCTTAGTCTCGCCACTATCATTCAGCCACTGCAATTTATATGGGCTAAGGAGTTTAGTGGTCTTAAGCCCCAACCTCTCAACAATGAAAGTACTCACTACATTAGTGCAACTCCCCCCATCAATGATTAAACTGCAAATATGGTCACCTAAATAATATCTAGTATGAAAGATATTTTCTCGTTGCACCTCCTCTTCTTCCTTCACCTACACATTCCAAGATCGCTTAACTAATGCCACTAACTTCCCTGCTGCAGGCTCCTCGTCATCACTAGCATCCTCCAATGGAGGCATATCATCATCTTCACTATCCCCCTCAGTCTCATACTCACCATCATCACACAGAATCATAACACGTCTATTCGGACATTGACTAGCAATATGACCTCTACTTTGGCATCTAAAACATTTAATGTCATGATTCCTAGAAGTAGAAGAATCAGGTTTACCTTGATTACCAGGAGTAGAACCCGCTTGCTTCTGCTCTCCTTTTGGCTTGGTGGGTAAAGACTTTTCTTCCTTCTTCCATTGGTTAGTCCTCCAAGTAGATGAACTAGCACCCTGTTGAAACCGTGCAATACTACTACCTTTCCTCCTGTGTTGGTTCTCAACCTTTATAGCCATGTGAACCATATCTTCTGATTCCACATAATGTTGCAATTCTACTACATTTTGTATCTCTCTATTCAACCCAGCAAGAAATCTAGCCATGGTAGCCTCTCTATCCTCCTCAACATTTACTCTAATCATAGTAACCTCCATCTCCTTGAAATATTCATCCACACTTCGGCTTCCCTGCTTAAGAGTTTGCAATTTGTTGTGCAATTCACTAGTAAGTAGGAACAAACTGCTTCTTCATCACCCTCTTCATCTCTTCCCAAGACTCAATGGGTGGTTTGCCATTCCTTCTTCTATTCAACATCAGTTGATCCCACTACACTATGGCGTAATCTGAAAACTCAATGGCAGCAAGCTTCACTTTCTTTCTCCTACTATAATTATGACAATCAAACACCATCTCTACCTTCTTCTCCCACTCTAAGTATGCCCCGGGATCATTCTTCCCTTGGAAAGGAAGAATCTTCATCTTTATACTACTCAATTGATTATCCTCTCTATTCCTATCTCCTCTATCTTCCGAATCCCTAGTTCCTCTATTCCTACCAGCATAACCTCTATAACTCCCGATAGAAGTTCATAAAATTCATCATCAGAAATTTCATCTCCACCCCTTTGTACTCTCTTAGAACAACTCTCCCTCTTATGCCCTTGAAAGACGTTTTTAGATTGCTCTAGTTTTTGCTCCACCGTCTCATGAATTTGTTTCATTCCCTCCTGAAACATCCTCTTCATCTCACTCCTCAACGCCTCAATCACTAACTTAGCATCAAACCTCCCCCTCTCACGTTCAGGATCGACATAGTTCCTGCAATAAAGGTTAGTACTAACACAAATATATAAGATTAAGCCTCACAATTCACTCCCTCACGTGTTTCACTCAAAGAAGGATATCCCTCAATCACTCGTGTATTCTCACAACAGCGATGTTATCAACTCACTAATCCCTCTTCTCAATTCTCTTGGAACTAATCCAAACTACACCAAATTCTTCCGTAGAATTCAAGAACAAACTCTCAAGGCTGGAATTTTCCTTTTTTTCTTTCTTTTTGTTGTCTTTGTTTTCGTTCTTTTGTTCACATTTTTTTTTTGTCGTGACTTTTTTTTTTTTTGTAACAAGATTAATAGGATGCACTACACTACTCAAGAAACAATTAACACTATGGACTTGAGTACGAAGCTATGACAACAAGAAACTTGATATGAACAATTGATATGAACGATTAGAGTTAGGGTTTTGATGTTACCTTTCTCAAACCGAACTGATGTTTAACAAACCTAGGCTCTGATACCAAACTGATACGAACCACGTCCACGTGTGACGAAACCCTATACCAATATGTTTGGAATTGCAACCCAAGATGCCAAAACATCCAAAGTGGAACCGCGACCCATTGCCTATAGGTGAGGCAAGAACCTTGGTATATTCTGTTGACGCCACAATCGGGATGAAAGACCGATTGATAAGTCGGAGTGAACGCCACGGAAGAAATCCGATAAGTTCAAGAGAAGTTCTTTGGAGAACCAAGAGAGGAATTCTCTCAAAATATGTTATTCAATGTTGTATGTATGTTCTATATTCTGTTTTCTAACCCTAGCAGCTTATATTAGGGTTTACAACTCGTAAAAACAAAAGCCCAAAACAACATAACATAATAAAGTCGCGGAAAAATAACAAACAGGCAATAAAAGCCGGCGGCGTAGTAGCCGGCGTAGGATGTACGTCAGGTATATAGGCTGGCAGCGGTAGGCCGGCGTAGTCCCTCTATCGCGCTCTAATTGCAACGCCAGTTCAAAGCCGGCAGCGTTTAAGCCAGCGTTGTCAAGGTCGGCAGCTTTGATCTCCTATGCTTTCATCTCCTTGAATGACTTGTACAAATGCAAGGTCATTCTCATGGTTGCTTCTGGCTTCTTGGATATCTTTTATCATCCCGTTAAGTGCTTCCTTGAATCATTTCACTCGAGTTCTTGTGATCAGTCCAGGTGGCACTTCAAGAGGATCCACATTCCATCTTCTAGCTTGACTCCCATCATAGCTCTCATCAATGGTGTGGAAGCACGAAAGTGTATGTGTGTGGAGGAAGGTGTGTATGTGTGTGCAGGAATGAAGATGTATGTATGCGTATGTGTGTAGGGATGTGTATGAAGTATGTGGGAAAGTGTGTATGTATGTGAATGATGGAGTATGGTGTGTGCGTAGGAATGTGTGTGTATGCGTGCGTGTAAATGAGAAGGTGATGTAGTGTATGCGAAATGTGTGTGTGAATGAAGTGGGTATATGTGTACATGTGGTTGAGGGTATATGATGTATATAAAGATGTATGTATGCATATGTGTGTAGGGATGTGTGTGATGTATGCAGGAAAGTGAGTAATGTATGTGAAGATGGTCTATGTGACAGTGGGTGTGATGCATATGGAGATACGTGTATGTGTAGGTGATGGTGAGTAGTGTATGTAAGGATGTGCATGTGTTGGTGATGATGTATGGTGTGTGAAGGTGCATGTACGTGTAGAGGAGGAGCCGAGTGTGTAATGCTTAGGAGTATGCGCGTAGGTGCATGAAGTGATGTAGGGTGGTCTGTGTATGTGGGTGTGTGGTATGTGTGTGTATAAGGGGTGTGATGCATGCGGAGTGTATGAGTATGGGACGGTATGTGGTGTATGTGAGAAGGGTGTATGCATATGGATGGTGTGTGGTAAGTGCGGTTTGTGTATGTGTGTATAGATACCATGTAGTGTGTAAGGGTGTATGTGTATAGGAGTATGAAAGGTATGGAGTATGGACATGTGTGTGTGTAAATGTGGAAGTTGAGGATGATGCATGCGAGATATGTATGTACAAATATGAGACGATGTGTGGAGTGTGAATATGTATGCGTGGGTATGGAAGGTGAATATAGTGTGTGCAAATTATGTGGGTGTGTGTATTGGTGATGTAAGGCATATATGGAGTATGTGAGTAGGTGTATGAGATAATGTATGGTGTGGGTGTATGAGTATGGATATGGGAAGTGTATAATGTGTGTAAAGTATGTGGGTAAGTATGTATTGGAGGTGTGAAGTGTGTTTGTATATGGATAAGACAAGGTTGGTGAATATTTGATGTATGGGAAAGGCTAGTGTATGTATGATGGAAGTGTGAGTGAGGATGAAAACCAGTAGAAATTTTGAGGAACTCGTAGGTGGAAATATCAACAAAGAAGAGATGATACAAACCTTTAAGGACTGTTAAATCCTGCGGGTTATCCTACAAGTAGTTCGTTGGAACATATTAAAGACAATTGGATAAATGAAAGGTTCAAAGATGCTTCATGGATGAGAGAAGCGTCTATAATGGTGTAACTGGTGAAGGGAATGATTCAAGCAATTTCCAAGATAATGGCCTAGGAGATATTTGGAATGAGATGGATTTTACAATGGAATGTTCAAAGGACGTTGAGGAAGATCATTCTTAGCCAAATACCCTAACGCAAGATCTTCAGTTGTCCTTTCCAAGGATATCTTGCATATGTTGAAGAAGGAATTCCAAATTTGGCAAGTCGAAGACATTCCATTGCTCGACTTCTACGTAAGAAAAGCAAACAATCGATCATAGCAACTTGAGGTGTTGGAAGCACAAATTTGAAGGAAGTTTAACATTCGAATCTTGCTCGCCCAAAGTTCCATAAGGAGAAAACTTCACACCTTGTCATCAACCACAAGATGAGTAGAGTACACATATCGGGTGCTAGAAGACTACCAAAGTCAAGTGGAGATGCGACTTTATGATTAGGTTGAGAAAGCATCGCAGAAGGATATTGACTTCAAGAGGAACACAAAGGATTAACCCGCTGAAATCGCTCGACTCCGGCTAGGACTATGACAACCCTAAGCATATGAGTGGGAAACTTAATGATATGCTACTATGTTGTGTTGTGTGTGGAATGCTATGCATGTGAAATTGATGTTTATTGTGCTGCTAATTGATATGATTGTTGTTAAGTTAAGTTAGGCAGTAGAGAATAACGAGTTAGGTAAGAAGTCATGAAGAATATAGGGGAATGAATGGTCCGAGAGTTTAGATGTCATTACCTTAATTATAGCACCTAGCGCCATATCACTAGTGCTATAACCATAAGCCTAACCTATGTTTTACAAATTGTTTTCTTCTGAATCAACCAAAATATAGAAACTTAGCTTTTCCTTCTATAACTACCGAGAAGGTATGCTTAGTTGGAATAGGGTGTATAGGTATCAACATGTATACATGTCAGAGCTAGTTCCTAAATGTGTATACATATACTCAACAAACGTATTTTCATATGATATTTATGAAATACACTCATGAA
Source organism: Laguncularia racemosa (assembly GCA_037954665.1). Taxonomy (NCBI): domain Eukaryota; kingdom Viridiplantae; phylum Streptophyta; class Magnoliopsida; order Myrtales; family Combretaceae; genus Laguncularia; species Laguncularia racemosa. Next base: position 2,978,137 of record JBBMOL010000088.1, read on the forward strand.
CCCAACCATATCAATCATGAGTGCAACCTTGGTTTTTTACAACTCAATGACCATATTTTCTTACCCTCTTAAGTACGTAAGGGGATATGTCTAGCAAATTGTCCTTAATTAAGGAAAGGTCCCAAACATATATATGTATAGATATGTATATATGTATATTATATACAAGTGTCCTAAAAACATTAAAAAGAAAGACACGAGATGACCTTGTTGGCTCTCGAAAGTGTGAAAATGATATACACTTGAGAACTGCAATGGCACAGAGGTGTCAAAAATGATTAATGTAAATCAACCCTAAGTGGTTGGTTTGACATGCGAGATAAATGACACTAAGGTGTCAGAAATGATTGTAAGCCAACCTGAGTGGTTCAGCATTCGATAGAAATGGCATAGAGAGGTGCCGAGATAATTTAATCCATTATAAAACCGGATAGGTCTATGTCCATGAGGATTTGGGTTCAATGTCGATTTTGTGTGATAACCCATGTATAATCCTTGCTTGTGATGAGTGATAAGAAGAACATGATTTGTGCTTGTTGTGATGAGTGAAATGGGATGTTTGATGTTTACTTTTGTGGTATGAATGATTGTGATTGTAAATGTTATTTGATCACCTTAAATAAATTAATTAAGGAAGAGGACCTGATTTAAAAACTTGACATGCATTTTCACGAGACATTGCATGAGATTGAAGGCCATTACTATCACAGGATGCGTCGGAAGTGATCAAGAGGATCGCTGTTCCACTAAGTGTGAACTAAGTGATTAGGGGATTGTCGCGCCTTGACGGTTCCGAGTCCGGCCTGTCCTTGAAGGTTTTGCTCCATCTAGTGCAGAAAGGCACGGGAGCGTTTACTGTTGAGTTAATAAGATATCATAATTAACCAAGTGATAAGATAAATAAACCGGGTAATGACTTGGGAACTAATGGTGGCTTCAGAATCCCCAACCCAAGGTCAATGGGGGCGTAAACCCTAGACTTCACATCAATTATTGGAAGACCATATGAGATGCTGCATTCATATGGTTGTTCATGCATAGCATACGTTTAATATCTTAATTTGAATTTTCTTGTGTATATATTTAGTATAAGTTTAATATTTGATTTAAGTTTGTTTATGTGTGTACGTAGCATTGAAAGTGTTACAATCCCATTCATTGAGCCATAGTGTGCTCACCCCCTCACAAACTTTATGCAAGTGACGATAGCGAAAGCGCAGGATAGGCTAAGATGTGAAGTGTTGAGAGTTTTGGAAGACTAAAACAACGAAGTAAGATTTGTGAAGGATAGATTTACTTAGATGAAATGTTAGGACCCCCATGTGAATAGATTTTGAAGTGGAGAAACCTAGGATTTATCCTATTTTATTGATTGGTAGGGGATACTGATTCTTTGCGATCATGGTTAACCGTAGGGTACGGGATCCATAGTTATATTTTATTATCTAATCATATGTACTATAACTTGTTGTAGATGTAATTATTTACTTAGAGTCTTACAATCTTTGACTCGTAAGACGATTATCATGTAACGGGTGCATATATGCCATGATAATTTAGTAGAGGCTTCTAGGCCCCCCCTTTGGGGCGTGACACCTCAAACAAGAAGTCACCTTCATATTGTGCATATAATAATAGTGTGACATTTTTCAACTTGGCAGTATGGGCTAGTGAGTACCTCGATAAAAAAATTTCTACCATTTTATTCCATGATATAATAATGTCAGGAGAACGGGAGTACAACCGACTTCTTACCTTATCCCTTACGAGAAAATTTTGTGCCTTATTGCATCATTTGATGCCCCATTGTAATGTTCTGAAAATTTTGAAAAACTATATAAAAATTTAAGAAAATAAGTTGAATAATAAATACTTCTAGGCTGAGATAGCAAGAATGACAATTTTGCAATATTAAAATTTTGAGAAATTTATAACGCAAAATTTTGAACATCGTGATACATTAATATTATTTTAATAATTTACAAATAACCAAAAACTTATGAGAAATAATAATAGGCTTAAAAAATAGAAAAATGAGGAAGACATGAGATCCATTTGATAAGTATAACAAACAATGAGAAATAGATATTTAAAACAATTGGAAAGAATAATCATATGCAAAGGAAAAAGATAACTAGCAAAGAATTTCAAATTATATGAAATATATTACTAAATAAATTTAGGAAACAAAGTAATTGAAAAATACATACGTATAGGCATTTAGACAAATGAACAAAATATAAATAAAAATAATTATAAGTCTTAATTGTAGCTCATGCAATTTAAATTAAAAGAATAAATTCACCAAAACATAAATCATGAACAATATTGGGTTAAATAATAAAGTTAATTAAAACTATAGATTCAGGAATTTCAAATGAAAATTTTGAGTAAGTATTTATGTTCAAAATAATCAAATTAGCTTAGACATAAAATTTTGTATAGAGTATCATAATTTATCGAGATACTAATATGTATACTAAATGAACCCGTAAATAAATAATTCTTTATATTTATCCTAATCTTTATTTTATTTTCTCTTTTTCTCTTCTCTTTTCTTTTTTCCCTTCTTTCTCCTCAGATCCCGCTTCCTCCCTTAAACCAAAACTAAGACATGAACCCCACAGCACTACCCTAGGAAAACCCTAATTCCCAACCGCCACCTCACCACCACCACCACATCAGCACCTAAACCCTCAACTTCTCTTCCACCACCACAACGACAACTCTTTCTGCCACTTCACCACTACTCCCCCACCCACATTCCGTTAACTCCCCCCTCTATCTCTAAACCCTCGCGCTCCTCCTTCCACAGTTGCTGGCGTCATCAACGACCATAACTGCTACTTCGACCAACAGACATTCAAAGGTAAACTTCGTAAAGATGATGGACCCCACAGTGGAGATAGATCGGACGGTGATGATGATGATGACGACGACAAAGATGACCATGACAACGATGATCATGTGCAAACAATCGACGACGATGTCCTCGTTGATGATCTTAAATAAACGATCAGCAAATAGGTGGAACACTACTTCAGTGATGAAAATTGTCAAATGACAAGCACTTGTTAAGTTTGTTCAGGAAGATAGATGACCAGAGATCTGGCATGAAGACAGCGAGAAGACAGTAGAAGGGAATGGAAAGGAAGAAGTAGAAGAAGGAGCCAAATGAGGAGAATTAAGCATCAGCGTAAGCAGTAACATGCTTCCAACAGTGTAAAGAAGCAAAGATGATGTCAGAAGAGAGGTTGGATCATTCGTGGCCATGACTAAATAAACCCACGCTATACTCTATAGTCCGATGCCATTATGTTACACATCAACAGCTCCGATGCCATTATGTTACACATCAACAGCAGTAGTGCACATGTACTCATCCCAAAGCGACTAACCATGAGGGTAAAGGTATGATGATTTCCAAGTTTTGCAAAACCATCCGATTAATGAATACAAGCCATTTTTCAAGAGTTTAGGTTTGGAACAATAGGAATGTGTTGGGTTGCAGCCAAAAGATAAGATGGTTCTTAGTGATGATGTTGCTTACGGGAGAATTGCAGGGTGCCACTGCGTTATGAGATTGCCCACGATAAGATAAGGAGGGTTTATAAGGGCGCAAGGGAGGTTTTGGGGTATGAGAGTCAAGTGTTGTTGTCAAAGATTCGAGATTATGAGAATCTCGGTCTTGGTCGTTGTTTAGTTGCCAAAGTTATTGTTGCAAGTCCATATGTTCTAATTGGAAACGAAGTAAATAAGTACCTTGTGGTGGTATTAGGAAGGCTAAGAAATGTTACGTTTGAGTTGAAATGGTTCGAGGAGCAATTGTCATATTTCCTTTATTATAGATGGAGCTAGACGTAGGTTAGAGAAGATTGAAGAGAAATGAGAAAAAGAAATGGGAAAGATGAAGAATTGGAAGATGGAAACATTCTGGCAAGAGAGAGACTCATTTAGTGCTTGCGATGTGTGTGTGTATGTGCGTGAGGTGGAGGAGTCGCCCTGTTGCAACCATGTGTGTGTGTGTGTGTGTGAGGGAGGAGAAAGTTATGTGGTTTAGTTGTGTGTGCATGTAGGCAAGAGGAGATGAGAGGGTTATGAAGTGTAGCTGTGTGTACATGTAATTGTGTGCATGTGTATGTGGAGGTGTGTACTGGTGTGTGCGTGGTGTGTGTGGAGTGTATGTTTATGTGGTGTTCAGTGAGTAGGAGATATGAAGTAGAAGAGGGAAAAGAATTAGGAAATGAAGAAGAAGAAATGGAAAATGGATGATGTCTAGGAAGAAGGAAAAACATAGAGAATTAGATGGAAAGATTTGAAATATGTACATACATAAATGTGGGCTGGAGAAGAGAGAAAAGAAATGAGAAGAAGAAGTAACAAAGTAGAGAAGTCCGAGGGGTGAAGGGAGTCTAGCAAGGAAGCAATGGGGAAAGTTATGGGTAAAGGGGAAAGTTATGGGTAAGTGAGCTAAGAGGAAGAAGAGAATAAGGAAAAAGGGAGAAGAAAAGTTGGAAGATGGAGAAAGTGAGAATTGAAGACGAAAAAGAGTGAAAAAAAAAAAGAGAGAAGAAGGAATGGAACGGTGAAGTCGAGGAGGAAAAGGGAATTTCATGAAGAAAGCAAGTGTGTCTGTGTGAAATTGAATAGGAAAAAGAGGTGTCATTGATGTAGTAGCAGTAACTCGAGCAGCTTGATCAAGTAATCAAGTTATAAAAGGAAGTCTTGGAAGTGCGTGTGTGCCGTTGATGACATGATTGTGTATGTAAGTGTGGGGAAAGACATTAGGGAGTTTGAGAAGAGAAAGGAGTTAACAAGAGATCAAGAAATCCAACGGAAGTTGCGTGGAGTCGTTATAGCTAATCCTTCGATACTATGCCCGGTGAAGAGACCACACGTCAGAATCACTTAATGACAATTAGGATTATGACGACCATAAACAGGTGAGTGGGAAACTTAATGATATGCTACAATGTTGTAATTGGTTTAATATGTTGTGCTGAATCCTGGTATATTGCATATGTGTCTTTCCTTGTTTGTTTGTGATTGCAATTGTGGTGATTTTATTATTTCCTTAGCCAACCACAAGGTAAAGAAGTTGGGAAGGAAGTCATACAAAGAAACCAGTAATTAGGTAAATTACAGATAAATATGAGAGTAACGATATGAAGATTGGAATGGACTATGGGTAGATAGCACCTTGCCCTAGTTTGCTAATGCTAACATTACGGATTTAATATTCAAATTTAGCTTGGGTTTCTTAAAATAAATTAATACACGTAAACTTAACTTTCTCTATATATATAGATGTATAGTTGGTGTTTACGCATAGACGTATGAAACCAACTAGGTATCATTTTGTACATGCATAAGAATCTAATTCTGAATACATATATATATGCTTGGACGAAATGGTTTTTCTACTATATTTATGTAGGTTACATTTATACCTATAGTTGTACAAAGCATAAATGAAAGTCTGTATTTTTCAACACAATAATTATACCCTCTTACTTCTCTTGAGTACATGGGGAAAAATATTTAACAAACTTATTCTTTAGTTAAAAACACATTTATAAATCTATATATATATATATATATATTCTTATATATGTAGGCACTTGAGGACTTGGAAGGGATATATATGTGGCTACCTTATTTGACTCTTAACTATGTGTAAAATTGAGTACTTGAGGGATGCGATGACACAGGGGTGTCAAAGACTAATAATTGTAAGTCAATCCCAAGTGACTGATTGGACAATAAGTGAAATGACACAGAGGTGTCAAGGGATGAGAACTATAAATCGAACCCGAGTGGTTGATTTGACGGTCGATAAGATTAAGTGGTATTATGTTATTATTGAGTTGATCTAGCATAATAACCTATTTCAAACTTATTGATCGTGATTTGTGTTTGGCTTGACTGATTCTACTTGGTTAGTTTGATCCTCTTTATCATATTTGTGATAGGTAATGTTTGATATCACCTATCGTGATGAGTGTGGATGTAAGGTGTAATTGTTTTGTTTGTAGGATTGATTGGGTCCCTGATGATTGTCATTGGAATTGTATTCCTTAAAGGCCGGTAGTTTACTTGTCACCTTAAGCGTAGATTGGCTTGTGATTTTCTAATGTTTGATCATCTTGAACCAATTAATAGAAGGATTAGACTCAAATAAAATTAGAAATGCATTACACGAGACATTACTTGAAATTGAAGGTCATCATTGCTACAGGGCTCGCCGAAAGTAATCAGAGGATTACTATTCCGCTAAGTGCAAACTAAGTGATTAGGGGATTGACGCGCCTTGACGGTTTCAGCCGGCCTTTGAGGGTGTTGCTTTGATTGGTGTAAAGATATGGGAGCTTTCAATATTAAAGTAAAGATATTATAATTATCAAAGTAATAAGACAATTAAACCAGGTAATAAGACCTATGCACTAATGGCGGTTTCAAAATCCCCAATCCAAGGTCAAGAAGGGTGTAAACCCTAGACTTTATGTCAATTACCGGAAGACCGTGTGAGATGCTACATTCATATGGTTGTTCATGCATAGCATATGATCTGATAACTTGATTTGAAATTGCTTGTGCGTGTGTAGCATTGAGAGTATTGCACTCTTATTCACTGAGTCGTAGTGTGTTTACCCCTCAATAGAACGTTTTGCAGGTAAAAATTATAAAAGCTTGGGATAGGATAAGATGTGAAGTATTGAGAATTTTTGGAGGCCAAGAACAATAAAGTAAGAATTGTGAATGTTAGATTATTTAGATAAAATGTCACTTTTAGGACCTTGATGTGAAATATGAATTAATGAGACTTAGGGTTTTATTCCATTTATTGATTGGTAAGGGATTCCGACTTCTGCAATCTTGGTTGACTGTGGGACATGGAATCCATAGTTATATTTTTAAGGTATGATTATATGTAATACGATTAGTTATAAATGTAATTAATTATTTAGAGTCTTACGATCTGTAACTCATAAAACGGTTATCATGTTAGAGGTGCACACGTACCATGATAATTTTAGCAAAAACTTCAAAGCCTTCTTTGAAGCGTGTCACCATTGTAATTGAATATTAACAAAGTTAGCTATGTGCTCATAGGGGTCATCATTCGTAGCACCTCCCAGCTGGCTGGCTTAAATTTTTAAATAAGCGCTAGTTTTATCTCAAAATTACTTACCTGGATGGTTGATGTCGTGATTGCATGCCCCATTGCACCAACTATGAGTGTCCCATACTCCCTTAATGCATGATTGCCATCCACTTATTCATCGGTCATCATTGCTTTTAATTCAATATATGGCAATATGTGTTCTCTTATTAAGTGATGAAAATTTCAGCCAATCTTAGGTTCAAATAGCACAATTTCTGCACTGCCTGTTCTTATCAAGCAAACTATTCACAAATAAAAATAAATAAATAAAATAATAAAATGAAATCTAATAAAAACTAATAAAACACACAAAACATAAAATGATTTTTTTTATTTTTTTTAAATAAGAGCAAAACTAAAGTTTAATTAAGCATAACTCTATACTAAGAATAATAAAACAAAATACCTAGTCAACAAGAAATCCTAAAAATTGTAGTTCCAGAGTCCCTGGTGGCAACACCAAAAGCTTATTATGCATAAGTCACCGCTTTAAAGAACAAAAATGTATTTTATACCAGTAAATGTATTAGGTAACTTATTCAATAATAAAACTTCTAAAGACAAAATCAAACCCACAAGGATTGGAGCTAACTCTTATCTATATTAGTCCTACATATATCTAGGCAAAACAAATACGTATGCAACCATAAAATCTAAATCCACTTCTAATAAATTAAAAAATAAGAACACCAACGCCTAAAGAATAAAACCGTTGAACCACCAAATAGAAATATTAGGAATTGATGATAATGATAATGATATTAAATTATACATATTTGATTATCGGATTTTTTACCAATTTAGATTATTCCTTTCGACTTTACTTCTAAGTTATCAAAGTAAAAAAAGCACAAAAATTACCACCTTCCAAAGCATGAATTTCTTTAATTTAATTAACTAAGTCCTCTTTATTCCCATATGAGATTATCTAGTTAAATAATCATTATATATTTTAAACCCTTATCTAAGTACAATGCATATTCCTATGCCTTACTTATAGCTTGATATCAATTTATCACATAATCAATTGAACTAACTATACTCAATTCAGATATTAACCCAATCTAACATGCATTATGCATAACAAAAAATATATACCCAATAAACAAAAAATCCATACACAAACATTTAAATATTTTATATAACAGTATCTTAGATTTATCAATCCAATATTTTAAGCAATTAAGTCTAATTCATGCTTGTAATGAAACACAAAAATTACAAGGGAAAAAATCCAATCCAATAACAAAAATAATAGAAGGAAATATAATAAGTTAAGGAAAAAAATTATAAAAAGAAATTTAAATAATTAAGGGCTGTTGAGGTGTTTTATAAAGTAATTAAAAAAAAAGGAAAGAAAATTTAAAAGATTAAATGAGTAAGGGTACTTCGTTAGTTTCAAAAATTTAAAATGATCTAAAAGATGAAAATAAGGATGCAACCAGATGAATCATTTTATAAGATATCCTACCTCGCCCAATTCCTTTTATCAAAATTTTAAACATAATTTAAAACTCTATAAGGTTTACGATTGCATTTTGAAACCTCAAAAAAACCCAATAAGAAACCCAACTCAATAAAAAATAATACATTAATAATAATATTTGTTTTTAATTTATATAACACTTATACATTACACTAAAACTACATTATATAGTGCATTTAATTTTCAAATTTTATTTGTTTATAAATTGATGAGTATAATCTTAATCCTACTTCTACTTTTTATTATACTTTCTTCATATCTCATACATACAAACTCTAAAAATCCAACCTATCCCAATCCTCTAAGGCTAGATTTCAATAATAAGAATAAAAACCCTATAAGGTTTTTATAGGACTTTAAAAATACTAAACTCCATAGGACGGGTTAAGGTTTTACAAAATTCATTCCAAACCTAATGCAATTGCATTCCTAAATAAGGAGGTTAAAAAATAAATTACTAGAAGACCTTAGATGGTTACTTACTTTTGAATGAAATGATCCTAGTTGCTACTATTTTAAGGTATAGATTAGTTATTTAACTTATCTTGCTTAATAAGGGAGGTAATTAAAATTTACTACACATAACATTAGCCAATAATTAAGATAGTAAGTGTTTTTAGTATTAGGGTTATAATATCAAGTGCACCTATGAACTTAATTATATAAATACATTTTCAGTAAACATATAGAATCGGTATACTAAAATAGAAATACGTTAAATGAATATTGAAAATAAAATTATACATGAAGCGGAATAGAGAGACCAGTGATCGTTGCAATTCATACTGTTTCTTTCATGACGACCCACCCAAGATTTATCAACCCAACTTCGTCCGACGATAGTAACACGTAGCACTACCACATCACCCACCGGATGCGTGCAACGGGCCAACAATTAACCTTTGTGGCTCCAGAAGACGAATCTCTCTACTAATAGAAATGATGTCAACGAAAATAATAATGAACAAAAACTAGAGTACAGAGAGCTAAAGGTTTCTGTAAAGGGCAACCTTTGTCGTGGCGTATCTACTCTAAACAACACCACACAAAAACATTTCATCTGAAAGCTTGAAGGTACATCTGACGAGGAACATAGACGACGATATAACCTGATTTCTGGAAGAAAGCCAAGCAAAAGTAGTCTCCATCTGCAGTGACACGAACATGTAAGACAATTGTAACCACTGCATATGAGCGTGCAAAAAAATAAATAAATAAACAAAAAACTTTCACATTCCATGCTTGATACTTCAGAAACTAAAGCAATTTGATTCCTGTTCTCAATCAAGTTTCCAGCAACAGAAAACACAAACATTATGAAAAAACATGCCCCATTCACTCCTAGCATTTTTTGTTGAGGGGGGGTGGTTGGGGTTGGCAAAGACAATTTGCACTCCAAGCATTTCTGACCATGGAATTGTAGCATCTCAAACTAAACTCACATCTCTTCCCACTTTCTGTAGTTAATAGCAATGTAACATAACTGGCTTCAACATTGAGCAGCAGGCACAACTGCACGGTCTAAAAAGCTAAAGCTACTACAGAAAGAGTCCAGTAAATAAAGTTCCAAAGTGAGCAACAGAAACTCTACTGTGATGTGAGCCTCCAGGGATAGAAAAGGAGAGGTAAAAGACACTGCATGTTCACTTGAGGGAATAGCTATTCCACCCCTCCTTTATTCAATAAAAGGTTGCTCTTACGGTGTTCAATTCAATTTTATACACCAAATAGCTATTATTAATAAATTGTTGTTATTTAAAATATTGAATATTCAATGGTTATGAATTGCTATTTAGTGGCCCATTTATTATCTTTACCACAATGCTGTCTTTGCCATAAATTCCGTTTTTGTAAATTACACCACTCTAGTCCTACTGTCTACACTAGGGGTATAATTGATATTTTGGCTTTATTCTAATATAATACCTTACGTCAATTGAATAGACATAATATAATGATAACACCCCTATTCAATTGACATTGAATTGCAATTCAATTCTCCTATTATTCCATATGGTGAAGTGAACGGATTATGAAAAAGATTGAAGTCAGTTGGATGATAAGAATGGACAATAAAAATAATAGTCTCTTATTTGCAAATAAAATTGCACTATTTGCAACACAAGCATCTGATAGCTAATCAAACCTGCAATGCATTGTGCATTTTAAACCCACAATACATTGTTGAACCCGTAACAGGCTCAAATGTATGAATTCATCTCTGCTAGCCTGTAGAATCGGGAATACTCTTGCAATGGTCACAATATTGCTAAGCCCTGGAACAGTGCTAGTAGTATAAGTCCGAGAAGGAATAACAAAATGTATGGAGATCCAAGTATCACTAGAGAACCTCTTTGAACAGATAAATATAATGCCATCAAAAGAACAGCTCCTTCCGGAGGGTACACATTACATAAGAGCTAAATTTCCTAATATATTCGTTCCTCTTTGCTTGGAGCAATGAAAACTATAAATTAAAAAATCTTTAAATATAACAAGCAACTGGATAGTGGAATCTGCTCTCACCAAGATGCACAACTCAGAAGATTGGATTTTGTGCATTCAGGCTTCATAATTTTTTTGGGTAAGGCTTCATACTTTTGAAGCCAAAATAGCCAAGCGTTATTTCAATTTATGAAAGGAATCTAGTTTACCACTTTGGATGATCCAAAATATCTTTTTCCCCTTGAATTCATAAAAATAGTTCAGCCTTTTCTTAAGGTTTCAACCCTAGGCTGCCCCATTTTTTTTAGTTCAGATCTCTACAGGCTGTTACTCTGTAGCCCCATGGAGGTCTTAACATATAAGGCCTTCCAGGGCCAAATAAGGTGAGGCTAAAATAAGATATACCTCCGATCCTTCAGAAGGGAGGCCATCAGCAGGATTCATACACCTTTCTTTTCCAAAACTCTAGTTCCTTAATAGCATCGATGTATGCTAGTCTTACACCTTTCTTTTCCAAAACTCTCCACAAGACTTCCCCAATAGTTATCATAAGGCCTAAGTTCCAAATTCTTGTTAATTAATGAGGTTTTACACTGGCTGTCAGCCTAACACATGCTTCTCTTTTTCAGTTGTATCTCATTAAATTCCATGCAGGTGTCAATCAAATTATTATCATCTCTTTGGAGGCTTTTACAATATATTCACAAAATATTAATATGAATTTGGAAAAGCTAACTGAATAAATCCTGGAAACTTCAATGAGATCTTTTACAATACTATAATCAGAGCAAATGATACTGTTGATTTCTCAACCATGATGTGTTTTAGTTGGGCACCATAAGAGGGATGGGGCCGTGAGAAATTGAAGGACAGGATAGGATAATTTTAGCATATATGACAGGTGCTGTTTTCAGGCATTCTTAGGACATGTGTTGGCTAGTTTGTTTTCATTATTTGTCTCTAGGTGTGTCTTGTGGTAGTCATCTGGTTTGTACTTAAGGTAGCGTTTGATTGGCATTAGAATCCGGTACTGGATAGGACAAAATTTTTTATCCTCCATTTGGTTGCCATCCATGAAGAAAGTACTGAACAAAACATAAATATGGTACTAGACAAAATCAAATATATTTGTACCGTGTGTAATTCGGTATAAAAACAACATGAAATGAATATGCCACAAATAAATTCTACAAGATTCTAATCAAACACTAATCAACAATATCATGAAATAAATTAACTATAATTATCCCAAATATTAATTGATCAATTAGTTAAAATCATTAAATTAGGCCCAAAATCGACAACTTAGAACTCAAACATGATCAATCCACCTCCCTCCCCCACTCTTCCCCTCCCACCTTCCCTCTAAGTCACAAAAATTCCCCTAAGAAACCTAATTTTCTTTGACAGTCTTTAAACTTGATGGACTACCCAAATCTATTGTAAGTGAGAACAATATAGCATTTACAAGTGCATTTTAGAAAGAGATTTTCAAGTTAAGTGGCACAAAGCTATTATTTTCCTCATCTTATCACCCCTCAAAGTGATGAGCAAATGAAGGTGGTTAGCCGAATGATTCAAGATGTTCTTAAGGTGCTATAGCACAAGCTTTAATGGATCGTGACGAGGCCTCAGCTAAGATTCACAACCAACTTTCATGTATCATGCCTCAAATGGTTCCATGGAGAAGCTCCAAATCAACTTACACTCCAAAACACACACGAAGGACATGTTATTTTTATTCCTAAGATTATTCTGGATTCAAGCACGGTACAGAGAGGAAGTTTTAGTCAATTAGGAAGATTATTCACCTGCAGATGCATCATGGGGTGTAATGCATGGTACAGAGGTCACATGCTTCCTCGCACCCAGTTGGGAGGGTTTAATGCTACGTCAGAGTCACAAGTAAGAAATGAGTATAGGATTATCCCTTTTGGGGCATTTATATTCACAGAAAAAGAACAAAGAGGCATGATGTGTATAGTGGCTGTTCTGTAATATATGTTTGTGTTTGTATGTCTGTTTATTAAGGTCAGTAAGATGTCAGCAGGTGCACGTAGGTCAGCATTCATAATTTTGTATGTCGGTTTATGTTGTAGAGGTGCTGGTGTCATGTTTTACGGTGATTACACACAAGTTACTGTGTGCTAAGTAGTGCTAGAATGCAGTTATGTTTATGTGTCCAAAAAAATAAAGCACTAAAGTGGGTGTATGTCAGTTTGTGTTTGTATGTCTGTTTATTAAGGTCAGTAAGATGTCAGCAGGTGCACGTAGGTCAGCATTCATAATTTTGTATGTCGGTTTATGTTGTAGAGGTGCTGGTGTCATGTTTTACGGTGATTACACACAAGTTACTGTGTGCTAAGTAGTGCTAGAATGCAGTTATGTTTATGTGTCCAAAAAAATAAAGCACTAAAGTGGGTGTATGTCAGTTTGTGTTTGTGAGTCTGTTTTATTAAGGTCAGTAAGATGTCAACAGGAGTAGGTAGGTCAGCGTTCGTATTTTTGTATGTCAGTTTATGTTTTATGGGTGCTGGTGTCATGTTATGGTGATTACACAAAAGTTACTGTGTGCCAAGTAGTGCTAGTGTGCAATTATGTTCATGTGCCCAAAAAAAAAAAAAAGAGCTAATGTAGGACATAGCAGTTGAACCAATGTTTAGTCTGAATCACAAGCAATAAATGAACATAGGATCATCCCTTTTAAGTGTCTATGATCATGCGAAAGAAAAGGGGCATGGTGTGTATAGTAGCTGTTTTGTACTATATGCTTTGTTTGCAAGTGTGTTTATATAGCAAGGTGGTCAGGAAAACATCAGTGTAAGTAGGCCGGTGTGCATATTTTGTATGTCAGTTTGTGTTATACAGGCACTGCTGTCAAATCTTATGGCAGTTACATGCCAGTTATTGTGTGCTAAGTAGTGCTAGTGCACAGTTATGTTTGCATCAAAAAAGAGTGAATTTAGGACAAAGCAGTTGCACCAATTGCTTTGGTGATGCCAGATATGTTGATTAGAAAAAAGGGGGAAAGAATCCAAGTCCTAATCCACTCAAATCTTTCTGTTTTATGAGATTGTTGGTTTCTATCTTAAAGAACCCAAATTGTGATTTGAAATAGTTAAAGAGTGGTAGAAAATCAATTAATAAGAGTGACTGGTTTTGTTCTTAATGGAACTAAGACTCGAAGCTATACCCAATTCTAAAACTTGGCAAGCCAGTAACAAAACAAATGACCACAACTACTGCTATAGGATTTTTCCCCATGAGTCTTACCAATGACAAATCATACATAAGGTACTTCAATTTACAGGCTAATATTTTATACTTCATTCACTCAGCATCATATTAAGACAGTCAATTTGATAAACAGATCTAAGAAGAACACCATGTTTCTTTCAAATCTGAAGCAAATGGAGTAAAGGCTCAAAACAACAATTCCTTGGGATATTAGAGATACCTTGTATACTGTAAGAACTTGTAATGACTTCTCAGCATTCTACTTCTCAGGATGCCCTCGTTTAGCCTTACGTCGTGCATGATGATGTCTCTGTGTGTTTCGTGCAGGTCTGTTGGGTTTCCTGCAGCAACCGATAGGCACAATGAAGGTAGAAAACTTCAACACATGAGAAATTTAAAATGCACATAAATCCATATGTTTTACAAACTAAAAATCATGATTTTTTTTTCTTTTAAAAAAATCTAAACCATAAAGAAAAGCTTCCTGACTCACCAGAAAATGGCCGTACAGAATCTTGACAGGATGATGATTGGCAGAGCTAATAAAGCAGACGCCTGCAAAAAGTGAAGAAAAATTACATTAAGCAAGCATATTCTAATTGCAAAAACAATGGCTTGTCATAAGATGAATAAGAAATCAAAGCTAACACATACAGCAAACCACTCCAACTCCTTAGTAGCAAGAGGTCTTGTAAGCTCATGCCTTTTAAGCATCTCTCGGATATAGCCTTGAACCTAATCAACAGTCAAAAAATGCAATATCTACAATATTAGAAAAGATAAGACATTACATTACAAATCAACCAATCTAATTAAATATAGCAAAAACCAAGAAACAAGAAGAGAAGCATGATCTAGTTAGACTTCCATATCTGCAGTTGCATTTTGTCCGATACCACGTGACATCAAAATAGTGAATTGGCTATTTTTACATGATAGTATCAAGATCAAATGAACAGCTGCAAATTTTCAAAAACAGCATAACTAGCAAATTAACTTGTTGAATTACTTGCCCATCAAAACACTAATGGCATAATTTTTTTTGGCCCCAGGGAGGTGGCTTGGTTTGCTGTGGCACAGGTAGTTTAGTCACTGCAATGGCATCATTTAACACTTATGAAGAAGGAACAGTGTGAAGAGTAGAAATAGCAAGAAATTGATGATAGCTATACAATGCCTACATGAAAATGATTCAAGGAAGGACAGAGTTCCTTTAATCTCATCATACTTTCACCACACACTACCAAGGAGATATAACAGCAAGAGAGCTGATATAGCTACAAAAGGAAGAACCATAACAAACTTGCTAAGCCAATAGGCAATAGATGATGGCAAAGCCTCACACCTGATCTGGGGAAGAATGACTGACCTGCTTGAACTAAAACTAGGTGTTGAGTACTAGTGTTCTGCCACTTAAGTTTGTTTTCGGCGGTATAGCATTTGTCAAGTGCTAAAACGTTGATAGTAAAGAGTAGAGGAAGAAGCAAAGTGAATAAATTTTAACATCCTTGTAGCCTAATAGCATGGATCCTAATCTCCCAATGGAATAGATCAGGTTTGAATCCCCTTTTCCTGTTCTAATCAATGAAACAAAACAAAAAAAAAAAAAAAAGCAATTTGGGAGTAAACCAAATTTAACTATGAGGTCTGGTGTTGGTACTTGACATCCATAGGGAAGTGATAAGAAGCATGATTTCCATATTTTAAGTGGGGAAATCATTTTCCCTCTATTCAATAAACAATACCATTTAATGGAAGAAGGTTTTTCAAAAAAACCAATATCTTTTCCATTCACCAATTTCTATGAACATTTAGGACCTGTTTGTATTTTTTTTTTTTAATCTGTATGTGTTCTATATCAGATTTGTATCCGATTAAAATCGGGGTTTAAAAAACTATCTTATTTGTACCTTATATATTTCTGCTTCATAAATATGCTAAAATGGTGATTCAAATATGTTAATTGAGAAGTTAAAATTCACGTATCCTTAAGATAAAAGATTTAAAAATATAGACCTTATGCGTTGGAAAAAGAATGTTTAATTAATATTTTTATAAAAATGAATAAAGTAAAAGATCATGAAGTCCAACTTTATAAGGATTTGTTAAGTATTCAATTTTACAGGAAGAGCACATATGCATTTATATTTTCATTTTTTTGGTATTTTGTCTTTAGCAAACACATGATTTAAATGAATGCCAAAAAATAAAAATATATATTAAAAAAAAGAAGAAGAAGAAGAAGATGACACAAACAAACACTTAATGAGAAACAATCTCACCCTGAAAATCATATAAAATGTTAAACCTCCATTGCACCACATAATAAGACTCAAAGTGCATTTACCCAAAATAAGAGACTCAAAGTGCCCTTATATGCTTTTGGTATTATTGAATATATTAAAAGAAATTATCAAGACTAAAGCCATTCCAAGCACCTGAATAAAGGAAAAATCACAACAGAGGAAAAATAATTAACAAGTAGCATTTTACTGGATGTGAGTGAAAATATTTATTATGTCATTCTACAAATCCATCACCTAGAAAGAAATACGATAGTAGCTTGTGCAAGGAAGCATAAAGGAATTTTTCTCTTGAAATATAAACTAAATGATGAAGCCCCCATGCATGGGTGCCCAATTAGAAAATCTATGATACTATAATTAGAAAGAATGACTATATAACCTTTATCCAAAAAAGAATGACTATATGACAACAAAAAATACTGCAGAGATCTATTGTGGCAGTGAGTCATAGTGTTCACATCAAACATGCCACTTGTTCCTTCAACTATAATACATGACAGAAGATTTAATCACATAGCTATAGTTTTTGAAGGCATTCCCACAGCCTTCATCAAGGCAATAAAATTTCAATTACTACCCAAAGAAACCCAAAAAAATGCAACTACCAGTTGCCCTATACTTTTTGGAAAAAAGCTTATCACAGAAGATATATATAGTCAAAAGTACCTGATGATCCCACAGGCTTCATCGAGGCAATAAAATTTCAATTACTACAAAAATTATTCCCATCTCCCAAAGAAACCCAAAAAAGGCAACTACCAGTTGTCCTATACTTTTTGGAAAAAAGCTTATCACAGAAGATATATACAGTCAAAAGTACCTGATGATGATAAGAAGTCGCTAACTCCAGAAAGTTCCCATAAGCATGAACAACCTTTTCTGTATATGGCTTCAAAGTTACTCGAAGTTTATCTACATGAGGTTTTGCTACAGTGGCAACCTCATCAATATATGGCTTGCTGAACTTCTTAACTTCCTGTATAGGACTAAAGTGGGTTCAAAGTTCCACATGACTACTTAAAAAAAAAAAAAAAACTAGGAAGTCGTGAAGAGGAATCCACCTGAAAGTAAGGATCAATGAACTCTTGGGCTTTACTCACATGAGGAGTAACTGCAGTCTTAGATGCTTCATAGAACTCAATTGTTTTTTTGTTGAATGAGTGCACATGTGGTTCAAGACAAGCTTTTATCACCAAGCAATGCTCCTTGATTGTGGGGATCCACTCCTGTAAAATTAACCAGCCTGGTAAGTGATTTAGAAACTATTCTGATAGGTTCATACAAGAAGAAGATTCTCCAAAAGACTAAGCTACTAAGGAATTCTATTGGACTTTAAATCATAAGCCCATGAGTTAGCAGCAGAATATTACCATACACAGGAACCTTAATTGGACTTATGTCAGCATAGACATTTCTTATATAAAGAAAAATCACAAGTCCACATCAATTGAGAGGTAGATGCTTATAAATAGAAAACAAAAGTTATATGCCTAGCTAGATTGCTTACAGTTTTGATGATCTCCATATGTGGTCCAGCCCACTTGACAAATTCAGATGATTTCTCAGTAGCCTGCAGATGAAGAAACAACTCACTTTGTGAGGGAATATTTCCAAGATTACAATGCATGGCAAAATGACAACATTAAGAAAATGTTTTGACATGTGTCCATTGATATGCTAAGAACCAAATGAATAACATACCTTCTGAATGATCAAATTAATTGCAGGTCTCCCATGCTCATTCCAGTGTGTCTCGATGAAGGCCTGTGGTTCACAAGTTGTTTGCATTCAATAACGTTGACATCAAAGAGGAAAATGGACATACAGAAAGTACCTGACATCTAACCAAATGTGGGGCAAGCCAAGGCGGGAGCCATGCTTGATGAACCTGAGGACTCATCAAAGGAGAATGAATGTCAGACAACAGAAATGAACAACTGACTGCATTAAGAGCTGCAGCAAATGCCATGCATCTTCAAGATCTATTATCATCCAAAATTATTAAGAAAAAGATCTGTAGAGTCACTACACAAATTTGCAAGTGAAAAATGTCCAAGTAAACTGCAAATTGCCCTGGTTTAGTCTTCACAACAGAACACCAACATACACCTTAAGTCCATAATAAATATAAAGCTAGCTCTGTCTAGGTAGACATATAACAATGCGGTGTTATATATGAGTCACAATGCATAAAAAAATTAATAAAATAAGAGAGAGAGAGAGGAGAAGGGGAAGAGGAGGAGGAAGAGAAGAGGTGAAAAAAAAAAAAAGGGATTGGCTAAACAGATTACCTCTATCAATTCTTTGATCTTTGACGCAGCCTCAGACTTTGCCTTCATCAATTCTTCCTAGAAAGGTAAACTTTTGTGAAGGGAAAGTTTTTGCACATTCAAACCACAGTAAGATAGAACCCTTCCAGCTTATCCATACCTCAGCAACTTTAAGTGCACGCTCTAATTTGCGAATCCTGCTCTTCTGTTCATCACTGACCCTTCGAAGCTGTCCAAGAATATAACAAGAAAACATCATTCCCACAGTATTACAATTGTCAAATTAAATCAAATTTTAGAATTTAAATTATAGTTCCATGACTCAAATTGGTATGTAAACCAAATGAGCGTGTGAAATTAATGTAAAATCCCTAAAACTATTCATAAAATATTGATGTAAAACAAAAGGCAGCCCATGGTAAAATGCCTCCAGCCAAACCAGGTAAACTTCTTCTTAAACAGAATAATACCATATAATATCATAATACTTCATAATTTCTACCGTGACCAGATCTTCCACATTTTTCAGCCAAGTGCCAAGATAATTCTCAAAGAACATGGCCAATTTCATGACCAGCAGGAAAGCAAAGTTTGAAACTTGGTAGTATCAGAAATTAAGACTTAATTTCTAATACTACCAAGTTTCAAACCTTGCTATAGTCTTACTATGATTGTTCTTGCACAACAACAAAATCCATCATGACGAAAGAGGAAATTAATCATGTTATCTTTCCAGCATCATACTTAAAGAAAAGACAATGTAAATTCCCTGTAAATGTTATGAGAGATTGCATGCCCATCTTGCCTTAAAAGAGCCCTCACTTCCTCTTTTTTTTGGGTAACTTCTATCACGTACTCTTTGTCAAACTTTCTTAGCAAACACAAAACCAAAAAAAAAACAAGTTACTGAATCCCTAAGCTATCTGATAAAACATTCCAAAATTTATTTTTCTATTTTTGATATAAGTTTCAGGATTTATTACAGTTAAAGATAATAAAATTACAAGTATGTAATTATAATACGACCAATCACACAACTGCAACAACAATTGGAGAAATAGGATTTTAGAATCAAGAAAACAACAGCTAAAACAACATTTGATGGCTAGGTTACATATGATGAGCATTTGTACTGAATTAACAAGAACAAACTAACAGCCTGCATCTAAATGGGTATCCCCAGGCAAATTAGTGAGGAATAATAATTTCTTGCTTCAAAAATAACAACAATAAAAAAATAAAAAATAAAAAAGTTTCATCAAGCAAAAGGTGCTTACATCTAGCAATTTTCCTGTCAATTCTTGGGTTTTCTTCTCAGCTTCACTTTCTCTCAACTCCATGTCTTCTTTCGCCTTCCCCTGGATAACTAATTCACTCCGGAGCTTTTCAACCTGTGACAACAGGGTTACTTACATTTTGTTGAGCTCTTTTCTATAAGGATTTTCCATGTCCATAACAAACCTGTTTCTCTAACTCACTAGCCCATGCATTAGCTTTACCAATCTCTTCAGCGGCATCTAATTTGCCTTTGTTCTATCAAAAAGCAAAAGTCAACAAACTTTCCAAACACAAAGTATAACCGCACATATAAACACAAAAATGACTATGTAAATGGCCTAATACATTGAAAAGTACCTGAATTGATGACATCTCATCCTGCAAGGATGCAACTTTATCCAACTTCTCTTTAATGATTTTTTCCTTCCCCGCTATTACCTCATCCTTAGTCCTCAACTCTTTGGCTTTCTCTTCAATGAGGGATTCTTCACCATCATAAATAAATTATTAAGTTACTAGACAACTAAAGTATAAGCAAAACTACCCAATCGACTCTAAGTCTTAATGAATTTGTAATCACCCAATATAAAATAGGTTTTACTAAAACATTCCAACTACTTGAGCAAAATAATAACAACCCATTTCCTTCGAAACTCAGTTCCCAAATACTATAAATAAGCATCACTGAAATCTACTTCAGTACTCGACAGATTATACCCAATTAGCCAAACCCTAAATAATCAGATATTCAATTCTCTCACCGAGTTACCCAAAGAAAAGAAGTCCGACTGGATTACGCGTACAAAGGATCCATAAGTACTAAAAAAAGCAACATATACCGAGAAACTAACTTAATATATTATATTTATTATATATATAATTATTCTCAGGCAACAATATCAATGAAATGCATTCAAAGTTACGAACTTCAGAATTAATATTCACTAACCGAGAGCATGGATCTTGGATTTCAATTGTTCAAGTTCAACCTTCAGAGCAGTCGAATCAGGACCGCCAGATCCAAAATCGACCGACTCATCAGCCCTAATAACTCCAAATCCAATAGCAAGGGCAAAAACGAACAGTGACAAAATGGCGAGCTTGGAGGCCATGGAGATCATCACGAGTCCAAAACTCGCTCAGCGAGAGAGAGAGAGAAGATAGAAGGAGAAAGTAGGGGTTTTGACCGTGACAGAAGACGAGGAAAAAGATGGCGATTTATCGTGTTCTCATTAATAAAACCTTGACGGACGGACGGACAAACCAACGAGAGAGAGAGGAGGATTTGAAAGGAAAAGAAAACGAAGTTCTTATTTATTATCTATATTTTTAAAGAATATAGGACATTATATAATATATACATTATTAAGCATATAACTTTTAAAATATTAAATAATAACCTTTTTCATTTTAAGATGTACAAACCCCATACATATCCATAAAACATAACTCCCTCTTTTGAAAATTTAAGTAAAAATATTTTGAATTATTTTTAGACTGTTCGTGCCAGGTAGAAATATGACCCAAAAAAACAAAAGATAGTGGTGGGTTGGGTAGGTGATGGGAGGCTAGTAATGGAAAGCAGGCGAGGCTTTTAAAACAAGTGGTTGAACAACCGTTCTGAAGTTCTATGGAGTTGAATCATCAAAGGCAAAGGTTATAAATTTGCCAACGTTTGCTAGTGGAATATTTATGTCGTGTTCAAATGGTGGGAAATGGTCTAACTTTTTAGAATGATTATTATACTTACGTAAGGGCAAGGAAAAAAAAATGGTCAAACTAAATCAATTTGTATGTTAAAATAAACCAAACTGAATATATATATATATATATATATTTTTAAATTTCATTTAAAAAATTACTCAACTTAATCAAAACATAAATTTACATTTAATTTAAAGACATAAATCGAATCCAATTGTTATAAAAATATAATAATAATTTACTTTTATTATAATATAGCATTTAAAATAGTTATTAATTTATATTTATTAAAATATATATATATTGAACTTGTATGATCATAGTTTATACATTATATTAACTTTATGAATAAAGGTAGTTGTTAATAGACATTTATTAGATAAATATTGACTTCATCAACCTCTTATATAATGTCAATATTTATTATTAAATAAATTAAGTATTTTTTACATAAAATTATATTTATGCAAATATATTCTATAGATTACAAAATATGATTATATCCGTAAATCGAATTGAGCCAAACAAAGATTTTATGATTAGAAAAATTCCTAATCCGAATCATATAGTATGGTTCAAAATTGTTAAAAACAAAAAACAAACAAACAAACGAATGAACGAACTGCATTGTTATGGTTCAATTTAGCTTAGAGGAAAAACCAAACCAAATTAAATCGAGCCCACTTATATAATTAGGGGAATGAAGCATGATCTCTAAACTTGAAACTTGCTGTTTAGCATGTCTTTTTTTTTTTTGTATTTTATTTGCATAATACTATTTTGTATTTGTTTAAGAATCAAACATTGGCAAAACTATCTAATCTATGTCAAATCTATTTGGTTTTATGTTTAAATAAATTATCATTTTTATATATTATTATAATTATAATAACCTACTTTCCACAAAAAAAAGGTTCAAGAAATATACTTTATTCATTGGACCAAAAAAAATTATTTATTTTTTAAATAAATAAAATAAATGGTGAATAGGTTCAACTTTATAGAGACCAGTTAAATATATAATTTTGTAAGAGAGATATAAATGTACTTATACATTCATTTTTATGGAATCTTATTTTGACAAACATATAATTTGAAAACAACAATGTCAAAATGATGTAAAAAAGATGAACAAAAAAGGCTTTAAGGTTATAAAGTAAGTTTTTTGTTCCATATTTTCATAACTTGTACACATTGAGTATGGCATAAGTGTATGATATCGTTAGCTATCTCTCTTAGATCACCTTTAAACTTATGCTTGATATACCATTAGAATAATGTTTCCATCACTTACTTTCCTCAAACAATAGTGAATACAGTCTTGTGTGATTAAAATGTTCTCCAAGATATTGCAACCTTTAATAAAAGTCAGTTTGATTGGCCACCGAATAATGAGGAAGAAAAGAGTTTAATATTTCAACTAAAATCTTTGAAATGATCTTATTAAAGACATTACATAAGTTAATTGGTCAAAAATCTTCCCACTTGCTTGAATTAGATTTGTTTGAATCAAGATAATTGAGGTTATAATGCTCCAGCCTTAAAGTAGTTAATATTCAAACCAATGGGTGACTAATAGGTTATTTCAACCACCAATTTTCAAAGTTTATAATTAGTGTTGATTTGATATTTACTACCTTAATCATATAAACTACAACTAATACTCTTCCAAAATTCATTAAAGTAAATCGAGTCGAAACAATATAGTGCTAAGCTTAAGCTCGACCTCAACTCAAACTTTTAAAACTTGAGCTTAATTGAACTTGTAATTTTGAGCTCAAGTTCTACTCAAAGTAGCACTCAATGAGCTCAAACACAACTTGATTAAAGCTTATTTAGGCTCAATTTATATAGATTTATTTTTTCAAATAAAAATAATACTAACGTTCAAGCTTGACTTAAAAATCGACTAGCATTAAAATTTGGCTTAAGCTTGATTAAGCTCATGAGCTAGTTGAGCTAAACATTATGAAGCACGAGCTTGACTTCACAAACTACTTGAGCTTAACTCTATAAATTACTTAAGTAGCTCAAGCTTGAGCTCTCTCGATTAATGTCGTGAACTCAAGTTTTCATCAAGACGAGCTTGAGTGCTTTGCGAGTAGGCTTAACTCACTTATATCCCTACCTCTACCTATAAGTCATCCTCAAAGCCTACTGAAATTTGCACCTTAGCAACACTCCCCTCCCTCTTCAAACTTCTTGTCTCAATCAAGTCAAAATAGCTTCACCAACTTTCACCTTAGTTCATCCCTAAATCATCCAGCTATTGATAATTTTAATGCCTATATCCAAAAGTATCAATAACCAAGTCAATAGGTAACTAATGGGTCATTTTAACCTCTAAGCCCAAAAGTGCATAACTGGTGTTAATTTTATATTCACTATCTTAGCCATACAAATAACTATTAATATTCCACAATTAATGTGGAACTTTACTCACATGGGGGTATCATAAATGGTGCAAATATAAAATCAGGGTAAAGGATATCCATTAAAAAATAAAATAAAATAATAGCATCAAGCACATCCTTTATGCTAACTGTAAACACCCTATTTTTTTACCTTAATAATTAATAATGGTCAATTTTCAATTTTTTTATTTTTTATAATTTTTCTTTTAATTTAGAAAAAATAGGAAAATATTCAAAAAAATAAAATAAATAGGGAAAATGTATCAATTTTGGAAAATAATGATAGGAATAATAAGAAAAGGAGTTAAATAATTTTTATAAATTTTTGGAATTTCAAAATAATACAAAAATAATAAAAATTGTATTGCATATATGCAAATTACGAAAAAAAAAAAAACTGAGAAGTGGGCTAGCCCAGCTAGTTCGAGCCATGAACTCGGGTGTGCGCGGGAGTGCAAGGTTAGGGGTTTGAAATGCAGGGGAAGCAAATCCGCATTTTGCAATTTTTTTCCAAGACATGTGTCAGCAGCCGATTGGGTGATGCGAACGCACACACCGAGCGCGTGATCGTCTCTTTCCTTCGTCCGAAATCGTCGCCGGCAAGGAAAAATTTGAATTTCGGTTGTTTTGATTTGATTTTTTGCACAAATCCACTAAATCTTTAACCTAAATGAGATAAACATCATCTAATTAGTATAAAATCGTAACAAAATCCAAGATTTACACAAATTGAAACAAATCGAAGATAGGTTTTTCAACCGAAATCCAATTTGCCCTAATCGGAGGAAATCCGAGCTTATCTAGCTCAATTTTTTGTGTCTATAAATAGAGCACGATGTGGGGAAGCAAATGTACGAATCGAAAGAGAGAAAAGAAAGAAAATAAGAGAGATCGAAGCTGCTGGAGTTTACGTGACCGACGACTGCCGACCACCACTTGGAGAAGCTTTAGGAGAAATCCACCACCACCATCGAGTCCCTCATCCTTAGAAACGTTGGAAACACGCCCTAATCGACAAAAATGGACGTCAAAATGCCACCCGCGAGGACCTCCAACCATCGCTCGATTCAACTCGACCCGTGCATTCTAACCAGATCTAAGTAAGTCGGATTTTCCATTTTTTATTATTTATTTATTTATTGTATTTGTTTGTTTGTTTATTTGTTTACAATTCGAAAAAAAAAAAGAAAAATGAAAAAAATGATAATATTAGGAAAAATGATAGAATTTAGATTATTTTTATTTTTATTTTTAGAGTAGACAAAATAATATAAAAAATAAAATAAATAATAAAAATAATAATAATAATTAGAGGTAGGTTGATAATAGGGAAATAAAAATAATATTTATCACTTAGAAAAATCATTTTCTTAAATAAATCTAAAATTGGTTTTTCCTTAAATTAATTTTTTCAAAAAAATAAAAATAAAATAAAATAGTCAAGCTTAGGCTTAGATTTTTTTCCAAAAAAAATGCTAAAAATGATAAAAACGTAAACCAGAGGTATTTTCATGATTAAAATTAACTAATCCACTAAAGTTTTTATGAAAAACGAACTACGACTTGTTTAATCCTGAATAGCAGGTACGTAGGCACCCGTTTGGGGTAACTATAAAAAGAATAAAAAATCATTTTCCATATTAGAATAAGTTGCTTTTAATTAATAAGAAAAAAAATAACAAAAATAAAAACAAAATAAATAACAATAAAAGATATTAGGATAAGGTTTAGATTTCAAAAAGAATAAGGTGGTAACTTTAAGGTTTTAATAAGTTAGCCCTCGAGTCCAGAAACTCTAGTTTTCCCTTTTCCTCTTTCATAAAAATGAAAAGAGGAGATCTTACTGACTAGTTGTCCAAATTAGGATTAATCTGCTTAATTAGTCCTGATTCAATAATCTTTCCCAACTTTAGTTGGGTGGCGACTTCAAAATAAGACAAAATTCTTAGTTCAAGTCGAGAACTTATATTATATGAGCATAGAGTCTAATATAAATCAAATTAGGAATGAACATGAAAAATAAAAAATTAGACTCGACAAGATGGCGACTACTGGGGAAGTCTCTAGTAAGCTAGCCACCTGAATCTTCTGAAATCACCATTTCCAAAATGACCCTTGATTGTTATACTACTAATGCTAACTTTTCAAGGATTTAATGAAATTTAGGGTTTATGTGTTTTTTTCTACCGTTGAGTCTGCATGCATATAATCATGTGATTAGATGCAGTCAAACCCGGTCCGTCTTAGGACCTTAGGACGGGGGGCCATTGTGTAGATTTCGGGCGTAGTGATATGATCACCGTTCAGGACTAATTAGGCCACCCCACCCAACGCTTCGATATGGCCCTAGATCCGTTTCTTCGAGAATGCGGGAGGCCATAGAGATTGGGGACCTATTAGAACCCACCAATCTGCATACATGAAGTCATGGGCTGGCAATTGATTAATGATGTAATGCTTTTGTTCCGTTCTTGGAATTCAGATACATTTCTCTATAATAACATCATTTGTACTTTGTAAAAAGTTTTTGTAATTGGAGACTTCTATTGTAATAGATGGCTAGTTCTACAGTCGACCGCCTCCTCCACAAAGAGATCTGAGTTTGCAAACCTCTTGATCTAAAGTTGGTACTGGACCATTGGTTTACTCTATACAACCCCAAAGAGCAAGCCTTCATCTAACAAAAGATAGGGCCAATCTTTTCACTAATGAAGATGGAAATGAACTTACCTCCGATACGGGCTATCCTCCATCTATGGGAAGTAGAGCCCGCAGCTTTCTTCATTGGGCCACATGAGATCACTCCCACTTTGGAAGAATACACCCAACTTCTGCAGGCCCCATCATTAACCAGCGAGGTGTATGTACCAAATCTTGAGGCTAGGCCAACCGGTATTTTTTGTAGACTTCTAGGTATCCGCAAGACAGCAATCAATAAGGCCTTAGCACACTGCAATGGATATTGTATACGGATGGATGAATTAGAAGCCTAGTTCATAGCCTGGGAAGATGACGGGAATAGGAAAGACATGTTATGCGGGGACCCCAAGAGCTACAAACAGAGGAGGGTGAACGCTTTCATCTTGACAGCCTTCGCCACCATACTTTTCCTATTGGGATCTTTTACATCTACTATCGAGTCGTAGAGCTGGTGGCCCAATTTTTGGTAGGGAAATCTTATATCCCGGCTCTACTAGCTGAACAAATCCCGAACTTGAACTTTGTCAAGAGGAAAGGCCGTAGGATCCTCTACTCAAACATTAACCTCATCTTGATTTGGTCTGTGAGCTACCTCAAATGTTTTAGGTTGAACCTGGTCTGGAAATCTTTAGCCCAACAAGTAGACCTTGTAGACTCTGCATAGAAAAAATAAAGCTACCCCACGACTTTACTAGCCACGGTTGGGTGAAAGTGCTCAAAAGTTTCAGTGCCAACGACATCTTGTGGACAGTTAGATGAAGTTGCTACAATAAAGTTATCCTAACCTACAGAAACCTTCGGGCCATTCCTCTAATTGGTATCAACGGATCTATAGGTTATCATCCAAACTCGGTGGTCCGCCAGTTCGGTACCATCCAAAACATAGTTTATCGACCATCACTAGAAGCAATCATGCTCGAATACTAAGGCCTAAGTCTGCTGGTAGCCGAGAAGTTTGCCAAGCTGTTAAAGGTCAAAGCCCTATGGGAAGCTCAAATCGAGAGCCTCAACGTAGACTTTAGAGACCTAGTTGGCGAAGTGGGCAAGCATTGAGTCACCAGGGAATTCGTGATCCACCAGCTATATTAAACAGGAGAAAGAGCATACCGAGTCCCAGATATCACCCAACCTGAGCCAGATAAGGTAGACCTAGAGCTGAGAACCTATTTGGAACAAGTCAGGGCCCGGATGGAGGTATACTTCGAAGTTGCAGACTACAAAAAGGATATCTGGAAGGGTAGATTTAAAGAGTCTGATAAAAGAAATAAGGCCTTAGAAGCTTAGCTAGAGAAGACCTAATCTAGAGTTAAAGAGCTGGAAGCTATCATCAGCGTAAAACCAACGCCTACACAGCAGAAGAAGAAGAAGACTAGGAAATAAATTAGCATTGTACTTTTACTTTTTCATGTTTCAAGTATCTAACTCCGAGTTTTCAATATCAATAAAAATAAAATTTTAGTATTAATCAATTGTTGGCCCCTTTATTTCTAGCATCTATGTGATATATGCATCATATTTACATACATGCATTAAACTAAGAAAAATGCGCGCCCAAGTATCAAAGATAGCTCCCAAACAACCGAACCCTGCAAGGAGCCCAATCCACACCCGCTCAAAGATTAAAATGGCAAATAGTGGCAACAACAGCGACAATCGCAACAACACTAGTGTTGATACTACCTCGGATCTTAAGATCGTGTCTTTAGAACAAACAGTCCAGCAATTGGCTGCACAAGTCCACCTCCTAACTGAGAGTATTGACCTCCTTCGCACCACCCAACCAACTCAGGAAGAACACATAGGGGCCAGAAAGGGGAAAGCAGTAGAGGGTCAACCTCCAGAATATGAAGAGATCAATTCTCACCTCAACCCGGCATTCTAGTATGAACCGAGAGTCAACCTCAGTCCAACCTCGGATGACATAAAGAGGGAGATGGAGGACAGGTAAAAGGAGATGGAAAGAAAACTTTTTCAACAGTTGGCTGATAAAATGAAAACAATAGAGGGGCATGATGGTTTTGAGCAGGTAGGGATCACTAACTTACCAGTATATGGGGAGAAAGTGTACCCAGAGAAGTTCAAGACCCTAAAATTTGAAAAATATGATGGCACTGGTTGCCCCAAGATGCATACAAGGCTGTATGTATGGAAGATGAGCAAGTATGCCCAATATGACTAGCTCATGATCCAGACCTTCCAAGACAGCCTCACAGGACCTGCCCTTATTTGGTATACACACTTAGACTTCAACTAAGTTAGTACCTAGGAAAGAATCGCTTGAGCATTCTACGATCAATACAAATTCAACATCAAGGTTGCCCCTTCGGTAATGGACTTAGGAAGTCTCCAAAAGAAACACACAGAGTCTTTTAAGGAATATGCCCAACGTTGGAGGGCTCAAGCTGCTAGGGTAGCGACCCCAATTTCTGAAAAGGAGTTGACATTCATCTTTGTCAACACTCTAGATAAGACTTACTTCTCACATCTGGTGGGCTAGACATCATCCAGCTTTGCAGAAGTAGTGGCAGCAGGGTATCGAATCGAGAATGCCATCACATCAGGGAGACTCCAGACAATAGATCTTTCCAGAATCACATCATCACAGAGGCTCCTAGGAGGTAACAAAGCCAAGGAGTCTACCGTCAGCACGGTTAACTCCAGCAGAGTGGACAAGGTTGGGACTCGCGTGACATTTCAGACTGTGAATGCCCTGATCCAGCAGTCGCCGATGAATCACACCCAAGCTACCAAGGTCTTAAGACAATTCACTTCGATCCTGATCCCGCTTAGCCAGGTCTTTGCTCGGCTGCAAGTGGATAATTTGATCAGCTTTAAGATCCTAAGTAACCGGTACAAGCCCATAAATTTTGACTCAAGCCTCAAATGTGATTATCATATAGGCCAAGAGGGGCATTCCATAGATAGATGCTGGAGGCTCCGAAACAAGATTTAAGATCTGATTGACGACGTAATAGTGCAATTGGACTTTGTTAACACACTGGCACCCAATGTCAACACTAATCCGTTACCCAACCATAAGCCCACTGTCAATATGATCACATCTGAAGAGTCAGATTCCAAAGAGTCCCCAAAACAGCAAAAAGCAATAGTGCAGCAAGAAAGTCACCCACGCTAAGTCCTAGATGAAACCCCTAAATCATAGATTAAGAAGAGATGGTTAGTTGGAGAGCCAACGGTCGGAACCTTAGGCGAATCGCATGGGAGATTTGAGTATCTGGTAAATTACTCTTCCACACTAACCGAGTATGGGCCACCTAGTGGATGGGGGCTTGTGTTTAAGAAAGAAGACAACTCACTAAAGGAGAGGAAGAAGTCCGTAAACATGATTAAATCAGACTAAAAATCGATAGTCATAAAGTGCTATGAGGGACTATCTATTGAGGTACAGATTCCAAAGAAGAGATATGTATTTAATGTCCCAATACCCTTAGGGAGGTATAAGGCGGCACCATTTGACTATCGGGCTCTCGATCAAGAAAGACCCCCTATCATAGGAGGGATCACCCGTTCTGGGAGAATTTATGACCCGAAATACAGGATCTCAACCGAAGAGCCCAACACTGAGGTAGGGAAAGAGGAAGAAGAGGGGCACTCTGTATTTATTGAATTGTATAGCCCGTTTCATCTCACAGCTCATAGACAAATGCCGCCTACTATTCCGTCTACTAAAAAAAGAATGCTGCAGTAGAATGGGATGATGAATGTGAAGAAGCATTCAGGACAATCAAAGACTATCTCATAAATCCCTCGTCTTGATAGTTCCAAAATAAGGAAAACCCTTATTCTTATACCTCACGATACTCCCTGAATCCATAGGGTGCGTGCTTGGACAGAAAGATGAAGAGGGAAGAGAATGTTCAATATATTATCTAAGCAAGAAATTCACAGATGGGGAATAGAGGTATTCAGAACTAGAGAGGATTTACTGTGCTTTGTTTTAGGTCATGCACGGATTGAGGCAGTACACCCTTTACCATCCCATCGAGTTGCTGACAAGACATGATTATTTGAAGTACTTGGCAGAGAAGCTCGTTTTGTTAGGGAGAATCTACAGATAGCAAATGCTCATATCAGAATTCGATATCACATATATAAATTAAAATTCGATAAAAGGGCAATCTTTAGTCGATCAATTGGCAGAACACCTAATTGATGGAGATCTCCGAGAATCACAAGCCTAATTCCCTAATGAAAATATATTAACAGCAGAGGGCGAACCAGCAAAAGACTATGGGACAGAACAAAGCCCTAGATGGAAGATGTTCTTTGACGGAGCTGCCAATGTATTTGTTTGTAGGATCGGGGCAGTGTTGATATCACTAGAAGGAATACAATTCCCTTCAGCAACAAGACTCACATTTCCATATACTAATAATATCGCAGAATATGAGGCATGCATCCTTGGCCTCAAAATGGCTTGCCACATGGAAATTCGTGAATTAGAAGTGTACGGAGATTCTTCACTCATCATATTACAGACAAGAGGGGGATATAAAACTAATGACCCTAAATTGGTACCATACCATCAGCATTTGATAGAGTTAATCGATTAATTTGAAGCAATTACCTTCACATACATCTTGAGAACTCAAAATCAGTTTATAGATGCACTTGCTACACTAGCATCTATAATTTAGATAACAGGGGGAGTTGAAGTCCAACCATTGAAAATGGAAATCGAAAATCGGCCCGCCTATTGTTTGGTAATCGAAAAAGCACAAGATGGTAAGCCCTGGTATTATGATTTCAAAATTTTTCTCCAAGAAAGTAAATACCCTGAAATGGCTAGCAAAAATGACCAAAGAACACTTAGAAGGTTAACGGGTCATTTCTTACTAAATGGGCCTGTGTTTTACAAAAGATCGCCTGATACCACCTTGTTAAGATGTGTGGATGGAAATGAAGCATGTGAAATGATGAAAGAAGTGCATGAAGGAGTATGTGGACCTCATATGAACAGCTACATGTTGGCCCAAAAAATCATGAGAATGGGCTACTATTGGCTAACTATGGAATCAGATTGTATCAAATATGTCAAGCACTATCACTTGTGTCAAGTTTATGTAAACCGAATAAATGCCCCACCTAAAGAACTTCATCCGTTGTCTGCACCATAGCCTTTCTTCATGTGGGGAATCAACATCATCGGCCCAATCATTCCAACAGCGTCCAACAGCCACAGATTTATACTGGTAGCCATTGATTACTTCACTAAATAGGTGGAAGCTTCATTATATGCCAGTGTCACAAAATGGGTAATAGTTTGATTCCTGAAGAAGGACATAATAGCTCGATACGGAGTTCCCAAGTCAATTATCACCGACAACGGAACCAACCTCAACAACAAGTCGATGACAAATTTGTGTCAATAGTTCCATATAAACCATAGAAATTCAACTCCCTATTGACCTCAGATGAATGGGGCAGTGGAAGTAGCCAACAAGAATATCAAAAGAATCATAAAAAAGATGATAATCACTTACAAGGATTGGCACGAGATGCTACCATTCGCCCTCATGGCTTATAGAACCTCAATTCGAACATCTAGTGGAGTTACCCCATATTCTCTAGTATATGGCATTGAGGCAGTTCTACCAGTTAAAGTCGAAATACCATCATTCAGAATTCTATCAGAAGCACAGTCAGATGAGTCAGACTGGGTAAAGAAGGGGCTTGATCAGTTGAATTTGATCGACGAAAAAAGACTAATTGCGTTATGTCACGGCCAATGTTACCAATAAAGGATGGCCTGAGCATTCAACAAGAAAATGAGACCTCGATGTTTCAAGGAAGGAGATCTGGTGCTGAAGAAAGTTCTCTCGAATGATTAAGATTCTAGGGGGAAGTTTACCCCAAGCTATGAGGGCCCATATGTTGTAAAAAAGGTATTGTCAGGAGGAGCTTTGATATTAACTCAAATGGATGGTCTGGAATTGAGAGACACCATTAATACAAATTCTATTAAGATGTATTATCCTTAGGCAAGGAAATTGAGATTTTGCTAATGTTCATGAATGCCAATACTCAGTACAAATTTCGTTGAGTCTAGTTTTCATTTCTTTTACAAGCAAAGTCAATGTCTCTGAATGATTAATGACTCCAACTAATTCTCATTAAAACAAACATTCCTAAACACATTACCCATCACTTCACTAATGAATAATGAATATTGAAATGATAATGAATCTCAATAAATTTTGTGACATAATCTACCTACTTTTAAGCATTAAACCTAGTGCATTAATAGGATAATACCACAATCACAAGAGCCATGCACATAAGAATGGAAGCACATCAAGGCTCTCAACCCTGTTTCGAAGCAAGAGAAAGCAAAAAAGGAGCAAACCAGCACGAAGGTTTGGTAGTTTTGTTGCTATCTACGATAAATTGGTAAGCATCTTAGAGTAAATAACCATCATTCACATATTATAAGACATTTCTTATCAAATTATTTAACCCATTCATTAGAAGCATTTTCAAAAGTGTTAGGTTAGTCAGCCTATAGTGGGGCACTTTCTTAAACATCCTCTCTCAGGGTTAGCTCATAGGGGCACCTTTCGAGACATTTCTTCCCCAGGGTCGTAAGTCTAAGAAGATGCTTCCTGCTATAGGTTAGTCAGCCCACAAAAGGGCACTTTCCTAAACATCCTCTCTCAAGGTCAGCCTATAGGGGCACCTTTCGAGACACTTCTTCTTTAGGGTTGCAAGTCTAAGAAGACGCTTCCCGTTATAGGTTAGTCAGCCCACAAATGGGCACTTTCCTAAACATCCTCTCTTAGGGTCAGCCCATAAGGTCACCTTTTGAGACACTTCTTCTTTAGTGTTGCAAGTCTAAGAAGACGCTTCTCGCTATAGGTTATTCAGCCTATAATGAGGCACTTTCCTAAACATCCTCTCTTAGGGTTAGCCTATAGGGGCACCTTTTGAGACATTTCTTCCCCAAGGTTGCAAGTCTAAGAAGACGCTTCCCATTACAGGTTAGTAAGCCTACAGAGGGGCTCTTTCCTAAACATCTTCTCTTAGGATCAGCCCATAAAGGCACCTTTCGAGACATTTCTTCTTCAAGGTTGCAAGTTTAAGAAAACGCTTCCCGCTATAGGTTAGTCAGCCCACAATGGGGCACTTTCCTAGATATCCTCTCGGAGTCAGCCCATAGGGGCACCTTTCGAGATACCTATTTTTCAAGGTCGTAAGTCTAAGAAGTCGCTTCCCGCTATAGGTTAGTTAACCTACAATGGGGCACTTTCCTAAACATCTTCTCTCAGGGTTAGCCCATAGGGGCACCTTTCAAGTCATTTCTTCCTTAGGGTCGTAAGTCTAAGAAGTCGCTTCCCGCTATAGGTTAATCAGCCCATAAAGGGGAAATTTCCTAGATATCCTCTCTCAGGGTTAGCCCATAGGGGCACCTTTTGAGTCACTTCTTCTTCAGGGTTGCAAGTATAAGAAGACGCTTTCTATTATTGGTTAGTCAGCTCACGATGGGGCACTTTCCTAGATATCCTCTCTCAGGGTTAGCCCATAGGGCACCTTTCGAGACACTTATTCTTCAAGATCGCAAGTCTAAAAAGACGCTTCCTGATATTGTTGATTAGTTAGCTCATGGGAGTACTTTTCAAATTTGTTGATTAGTCAGCTCATAGGAGCACTTTTCAAATCTGTCAATTAGTTAACTCATGGGAGCACTTTTCAAATCTATTGATTAGTCAGCTCATAGGAGCACTTTTCGAATTTGTCGATTAGTTAGCTCATAGGAGCGCTTTTTGAATCTATTGATTAGTGATGGGACGATCTGACCGTTCTAACAAGTTTAAACCTTTACTCAATCCTAGCTTACGATCAGTTCTCAGGCAAGTGTACCTATTGACTAGCAGTATAGCATAGGAGTACAGGTATCGATCCCACGAAGACTTATAAGTACTAGTACTAACGATTCTCCTGCTATCTAACTTCTCACTATTGATGATCTCAACTATCCTAATTATTGCCTAAACCTGAAAGAAACAAATAAAATGAACAAAGTAAATGTAATCAAACACTCCCTTAATTAATTCAATGATCTAAACATACCCTGCCCAAGATCCACCCCCTGATTCTCATGCAGCTTCTATTCAATCCCAAACTATCCAATGATTAATACCCAAACTTTGATATGCGGAGTTTCTTACACTAGATTAGAGTCTTTCTCAAGATCAATAATCCCTAATCCTAATTAAGCCAATTAAGATCTCTCTTCAATTAACATAATCAAGATTGCAATAGAATTCTAGGACTCTCAATTGAACCAGACCGCAATGACCTCGTTCAATACAGAAGACCTCCTATAACCTATCTCTAGGATTACAAGGGGTCTTTTTATTCATGCAAGATCTACTCTATTACCGATTTCTCAATCTTAATAACAGAGATATAATTCCATCCTAATATTGTGCACATATCAAGATGAATAAACTGTAATTGCAACATGAACAAACTCAAAGAATAGAATTAAATTATTGAACATCAACAATTCTGTCACATGATACTCAGGGGTTTCTCAAGGGAACGGGTATGAAACAATTAGCCACTCATGAATCTAATAAGAAGAGCAAAACATAAAATAATTGAGTCCATAAAGAAAATTCGAACACGAAATATCTTGGCTTCCAATCCGAAACTATTTTGGCAACAGCTCCTGGCAGCAGCTTCTCTTCTCTAGGGTTTCTCTCGTGCCGCCTCCTCCCCTTTCTCATTAGGGTTGTTCTATTTATACTTCTCGAGGCATGGCCGAGTATCTTCAACTGGAAAGATACGATTCTATCTTTCCTTTTCCAAGTGAATCTCGTCAAGTGAATAACGGTCGCCTGGCACGCCTAACGGCACGACCAGATTTCAAACCGTGTCTCCCTCTGGTCGAAAATATGTAACTCCTCAATCTTGCTCAGTGTTTGGCATGGCTAGGAACACGGCTAGCAGCACTGGTAGCAACACGGCTAGAAGCACGGCTAGACTATAACCCGTGCCAAGTTCTGGAGCTTTCCATGTCTTCACAGCGTATGCCAAGGCTTCAAACACACCCAAATCACAAGCCGTGCTTCCTTTCCAAGTGATGCTTTCATCTTCAGGTGCGCCCACGGTTTATGACACGGCCGTGGCCTTCCACGTGTTGTCCATGAGTAACTTTAACTTGATCTTTTAAGCTTCAATTATGCTCCTTTTGTGATCTTTCTCCTTCTCTTTGGTATTATACCTTGAAACATATATTTATTTGTTAAATACCGAATCCGCATTGATTTTATTCAAAAGATTATACAAATTCATCAGTAATGCCCATGATTTACCAGGGTTAATTTACTCTTATCAAATTTCTCCACACTTAAGGTTTTGCTTGTCCTCAAGCAAACACGGATTAAGAAAACCCAAAGGACCAGTTCTCATATGTTCCCGCAATTAAAAAGATATTTTAGCATCATCGATTTCATGCTACACCTTAATCATTGATAATCTTTACTCAATCTTACCATTAGTTGTATACAAAATACAAATACTAAAATTCCCAAAGCTAATCCAAGTGAATCAAACTTTTACCCTTATCATTTAAACTAAAATTCCCAGAGTCAGAATTGTCACAAGATCGATACTAGTAAAATAAAGTATACCATCCTTTTAACCATTGTTGTAAGCAACATAACAGGGACTAAAGGCATGTTGTATCCACTTGTCTCCTAGCTCTTCCTTTTCTGTTTCATCCAATTCTTAAGTTGATCTTAAGAGTTTACCATTGAAGCACTTAACTAAGTTAACTGACCCATGTAACAAACTTTCGATCGATAATCCCGAGTTCATCACTCGAGTTAACAGACGTTATTCCCTCAACGTAGAAGGCGTCCCTCGGATTTACTTGTTCGAGTCTAGTTAACTCAATTACTTAATTAGTTAAGACGGTTTCCTTGGTCAGTAAGTCCCAGACCAAGCGATCTTTGGCTACTAGGTTTTAAAAATACCCCTTCGAACCTCTACCATCTCAATCAATCAACTATCATTTATATAAGCTCTTTTAAGTTCATTTTTCTCAGACTTTTCTCATGACCCTTGTAGCGAGCTTTCAGCCATTGATCCCAAGTTCGTCACCTGAGTCAATAGATGTTATTCCCTAAAAAAGGCATCCCTCAGGCTTAATTACTCGAGTCTATGAGGCCCACTTCTGAACTATTTTTTTTTTTATTTTTTTTTTGAAATCACCAAGTTACAAGTATCATTTACACCTTCACTCCAAGTTATATAGCTTACCTACTGGGCAAAAAGAAGGGCATACTAAACTCACTAGTGACCTTAATCCAATCTCACTTCCCGTAAGTAAAGGTTAAATGACAAGTAAGTTTACTTCACTTGGATTTCATCTTGTAATTTTAGCAACGTATCTCTAATACATAATAAGATAATAAAAATTGTTAAAGATATTCTACAGAGGTGTAAACAAATCTCAGCAGTTCTTGATTGTCAAAAGTCATCATCGATTATACCTTAATTAAGAGGAAATTACATTTTTGATTGCATAACCCTTGTATCCTAGTTTCGTACAAGTTTCGTTTTCCTAACCCCCCCTCCCCACACTTATAATAGACATTGTCCCCAATGTCCTCATGAAATGCATAAAGGGAAGCAAAGAATAAAAGCAAAGATAAAACAAAAGGAAAACAAAAAACTTCCCTGAATTCTTTTACAACGCAGATCGTTAACAGAAAGTCAAGCGACGAACAAGTGGAGTCATGAGAACCTCTGCTAAACGTAACGGGTCGGTGTACTTTGAAAGCTTGTATCTCATAACAATAACAACAAAACAACAAAGAAAACAAAACAAAATGAAAGAAACACATAATCGACTGAACATAAAGCTAACTATCATCAGCATTTTCTATTTCAAACATTAGTGGTTGGTCAGTTTTCCAGAATCATACAAATCAGGACAGTAAAAACAAAAGTAAGATGGCTATTCTATACAATGGTCCAAATCTCCCGGGTTCAACTTCCATCGATCCACTCGCAAGGTCAGCTGCTGAAGTCATCATCTGAAGGCAATGGTACAGTGCCCGATCGGCGAGGAGAATCAGATCCAATCACCTCCGTATTTTGCTGATTGCTCGCTTCAGCAGTCACAACTACGGGACTTCCATGTCGGGCCATGAAAGCTGCACCCGAGGATTCTCCAACATGAAAACCGGTATCATAGGCACCACTCGAGTGACGATCTCCTCCAGAAACCACCCGAGTAGCTCGTGATGCGACATCCTCATCGCTAGAGCCACCACATGGGGGAAGATCTACCCCCAATTTCTCACCAATACGGGATAAACAAGTGACTAAATAACTCTTTAAGCCCTTTACCCGTTTCGACTGCCTGGCTTGTTCTCTTTTGATTTCTTCCAAATCTGCAGTCAATCTCTTTACCGAATCTGCAAGCTCCTGGTTTGGTCCGGCCTGCTCTTGAGCTTGCTCTTGCTCCTCACCCTGCTCGGGTTCTATCTCTGGCTCTTGTTGGTCAGCAGACACATCTGGTATGTGAAACCTCCACCTCCGCAAAACACTCTCGGGGAGAGAGGTGCTCCTTGCACAACTGTCCCTGGGAGCTCGGGTTGGAAAAACACTGTAGTTTTTCAGAATACGAGTAATCCAAGAGCCGACAAAAACCTTATGGTGCCCCAGATCGCATTGTTTTTTCAAACACCAAACAGCTGCTAATCCGACATTAACCCGAGTACCTGTAATCATACTCCACAGCTGGTACAGGTCCGAAGCATTCACAACCCCTTGAGAATTACCTCTACCAGTGGTTGAGCGGGCCAGAATGTAATGGAGTACACGCACGGCAGGATCCCTTAAATGGCTCCCCTTTGATTTGGAAGGGTCATATCTACCGGTTCCCATACTATTCCACACTCCATGCTGCAGTAAGCCCCTAGGAAAGGCATCAGGAAGCTGCGCAAATTCATCGGAGTCGATAAACTCCTCGTCATAAATACCCAAACACTTGATAAAGTTTTCATTTCAACACGGTGGTAACTCCCTTGGCAGTAGAAGGAGACCACATTATCAAGTTGGGTATGCCGGCCAAAACTAAGTTTGAATGTAGCTACAAAATCATAACTTAGCGAAGAGTACACGTCCTCCTCAATGCTCAGAAGTGCCTTCCAAGCGGGATCGTTCAAGAAATAATCAAATCGTTCCACTAACCCATACTTAGCTAGCACTCCCCAATCAACTACTACATTAGGCATAAATGTCTTCTTTTCGCGCACCATATCATACTTACCTTCGTCCTTGCTCCGCAAGTTAGGAGGGTAGCGTCGGGTGGACCTAGAGGAACCACCAGTTGAACAGGGTTGAGCGTTTTTGCGTGCCACGGTCTTAGTCCTAGGCATTTTGACTATACCACGCTTGAGAAATCTCGACAGAGTGAGGAATGACGTTCTTCAACAGAGAGGGAAGGAGAAAGAATGAAGACATAGAGAGAGGTGATGTGGGAATGAAGAGAGAAATGAAGGGAAGGGGTTTTATGTCTGGAAACGTGCGAACCCTAAAAGGCTATTTACGACACGACTTAAAATATTCCCGTGTTACTAGCCGTGCCATCCACTGATCTAATTAAAAGAACATGAAAAGGTCTTACCTTCTGGCAC
The DNA here is from genome assembly GCA_037954665.1 of Laguncularia racemosa. Classification (NCBI taxonomy): domain Eukaryota; kingdom Viridiplantae; phylum Streptophyta; class Magnoliopsida; order Myrtales; family Combretaceae; genus Laguncularia; species Laguncularia racemosa. Next base: position 3,017,816 of record JBBMOL010000088.1, read on the forward strand.
GACTTGTGACTTGGCCGTTCCTGTAACCGTGCTATCCACTGCTCTATACAAGAGAAAAAATCTTACCTCGTGGCACGACTTGTTTCACGGATTGTGGCTTGGACGTGCCTGTAACCGTGTCATCCCCTGGATTGAAACACTTTTCACAAATGCCCGTACCCTTTGGTGTGAATTAGACCATATCGTACCCTATTTGTTAAAATCTTACTTGCCGAACTACCACTAACAAATGCAATGATGATGACAGTAAAAAGAAAAGAAAAACTAACCTAATAGATGCATGGGTTGCCTCTCAGCCAGCGCTTTTGTTTAACGTCGTTGGCTCGACCAAAAGAATAAATGATGAACTTAACCAGGATCTTCAATAGAGGGCTTCAATATGGTAAAATCTCCTGCATCAATATTCTCCCTCTCTGTTGTTATTCTAAGTTCATCTTTGCCATCAAGATGAGTCAACATTTCTTGTATTACACCATCTTCTGTCTCTTCAATATTGCATACTCTCAAACTCAACTCTAATGGATCCTTGCATAAGATATCGTCCACAACGGTATCAGCTACAACAATTGCATAACAAGTATCATCAGAATCTACCGATTTCTTCATCACAGCTGGGGTTTGTATCACTAACTCGTCTCCCCCAATGCGCAGCACTAATCGGCCCTCAGCCACATCAATGTTTGCTCGGGCTGTGGCTAAAAAGGGGCGTCCCAAGATCAAAGGAACGTCAGTGTCGACATCCATGTCCAAGATCACAAAATCAACCGGGAAGATAAAAGTTTCTACTTTTACTAACACATCTTCAATAACCCCTCTAGGAAACTTCACTGATCGATCTGCCAATTGAAGGCTCATCCGTGTAGGCTTTGGCTCACCTAATCCCAGCTTTTGAAAAAGGGAATATGGCATCAAGTTTATGCTAGCCCCTAGATCTGCTAATGCTTTTTCTACGGGTAAATTACCAATGGAACATGGTATGGTGAAACTTCCTGGGTCTTTCAATTTCTTTGGAAGCTTGTTTAGTAAAATTGCAGAACAACTCGCACCAACTGTTGCAGTGGAGATCTCTTCCATCTTTCTCTTATTAAATAGTAAATCTTTCAAGAACTTGGCATACCGGGGCATCTGAGAAAGGGCTTCCACAAGTGGTAAGTTGATATGTAACTGTTTGAACACATCCAAAAACTTACCGAAATGTTCCCGATCCTTGTCGTTCCGCAGCCTAGCAGGATATGGCAATGGGGGTTTATAGGGCTGGACGATAGGTGTCTTCTTAGTTTCCAAGTCTTTTTTTCTTTCCTCTATAACTCTTCCCTTTTCTGCTTTCTCAGTAGTTTCGCCTTTATCAACAGTCTCCTTCCCCTTCCTACTAATAGAGGTTTCCCCACACTTGTCTGATTTCACTTCCTTTCCACTCCTAAGAGTTACTGCCTTCACTTGTTCCCTTGGGTTGGTCTCTGTATTTCCAGGTAGAGACCCTTGCGGTCGCTCAGCAAGTGCTTTAGAAATCTTCCCCATCTGGTTCTCCAAGTTGTGGATTGAAGCTTCATGATTACTTAGAGCGGCCTCAGTGGATTGATGGCGTTGCTCTGATGCTTGAATGAACTTTGCAATCATATCCTCAAGGTTAGATTTCTTCTCTTGGACAGGAGGTGGAGCTGGTCTTTGGAATCCTGGAGCAGGTGCATTACCCCTTTGAGATTGCTGATTACTCCAGGAGAAGTTGGGATGATTACGCCACCCTGGATTATATGTGTTGCTATAAGGATTGTTCTGTGGTATTGTGGGATTCCCTACATACTCAACACGTTTTGTCACTTCAGATACCACATTGTTGGAATGAGGTTCAATTGAGTAATATTGGTATGGTTGAGATAGAGCCATCCCTTCAACTTTTGAAGCGAGTGCATCTACCTTTGCTGCAATTGCTGTCATCAAATCGACTTCATAAATGCCCGCTGCCCTGTGCTTTTGTCTACCATGGCTCCATTGGTGATTATTTTTGGCCATGTTCTCAAACAAACTCAACGACTCCTCCGGCGTTTTCACATTTAAAGTGCCCCCAGCCGCAGCATCAATTGTCTGCCGAGTTGCATAGTCAAGTCCGTTATAGAAGGTGGAAACTTGCAGCCAATTAGGCATTTGGTGATGCGGACACCTCCTAAGAAGATCCTTAAATCTAATCCATGCTTCATGTAGGGGCTCATGATCTAGTTGGGTGAATGATGTGATATCATTTCTCAACTTTGCAGTTTTCGATGGTGGGAAATAATAGTCCAGGAAAGTCTCCGCCATCTGGGTCCAAGTGGTTATGGAATCCCGGTTTAGTGAACTAAACCACTGCCTTGCTTTCCCCCGGAGAGTAAAAGGGAAAAGTCGCAATTTCAGTGCTTCCTCAGAGACTCCGTTTTGCTTGACAGTTGCACAAATATCCAAGAACATTTGAATGTGCGCATGAGGATCCTCGTCAGACAAACCGTCAAACTGGCATTGGTTGTGAATCATATGCAATGTAGAGGCCTTGATTTCGAAGTTGTTGGCTTCTATTGCTGGTTGCACAATACACGACCCGGTGCTGCTCAGAGTAGGACGAGCGTATTTAACCATCGTTCTTCGTTCATCCGCCATTGGCCCAGTTTCTCTTAATCACCTTCTAAAGGTTTGGTCAATTTCAGGATCAAAGTCAAGAAGCTTAGATGAAGAGCTCCTTGTCATAAACCGCGATAAACAAACTATGAACTTAATTTCCTCAACAAATTTGAATGAAAGCACGAACGAAATTAAAGTAAATAACTAAAAGAAAAATAAAAATAAAAATAAATAATATATATATATAGTTAAAGTAGTAGGTGTCAAGTTTTCCTAATATTACAAGTCCCCGGCAACGGCGCCAAAAACTTAATGGGACGATCTGACCGTTCTAACAAGTTTAAACCTTTACTCAATCCTAGCTTACGATCAGTTCTCAGGCAAGTGTACCTATTGACTAGCAGTATAGCATAGGAGTACAGGTATCGATCCCACGAAGACTTATAAGTACTAGTACTAACGATTCTCCTGCTATCTAACTTCTCACTATTGATGATCTCAACTATCCTAATTATTGCCTAAACCTGAAAGAAACAAATAAAATGAACAAAGTAAATGTAATCAAACACTCCCTTAATTAATTCAATGATCTAAACATACCCTGCCCAAGATCCACCCCCTGATTCTCATGCAGCTTCTATTCAATCCCAAACTATCCAATGATTAATACCCAAACTTTGATATGCGGAGTTTCTTACACTAGATTAGAGTCTTTCTCAAGATCAATAATCCCTAATCCTAATTAAGCCAATTAAGATCTCTCTTCAATTAACATAATCAAGATTGCAATAGAATTCTAGGACTCTCAATTGAACCAGACCGCAATGACCTCGTTCAATACAGAAGACCTCCTATAACCTATCTCTAGGATTACAAGGGGTCTTTTTATTCATGCAAGATCTACTCTATTACCGATTTCTCAATCTTAATAACAGAGATATAATTCCATCCTAATATTGTGCACATATCAAGATGAATAAACTGTAATTGCAACATGAACAAACTCAAAGAATAGAATTAAATTATTGAACATCAACAATTCTGTCACATGATACTCAGGGGTTTCTCAAGGGAACGGGTATGAAACAATTAGCCACTCATGAATCTAATAAGAAGAGCAAAACATAAAATAATTGAGTCCATAAAGAAAATTCGAACACGAAATATCTTGGCTTCCAATCCGAAACTATTCTGGCAACAGCTCCTGGCAGCAGCTTCTCTTCTCTAGGGTTTCTCTCGTGCCGCCTCCTCCCCTTTCTCATTAGGGTTGTTCTATTTATACTTCTCGAGGCATGGCCGAGTATCTTCAACTGGAAAGATACGATTCTATCTTTCCTTTTCCAAGTGAATCTCGTCAAGTGAATAACGGTCGCCTGGCACGCCTAACGGCACGACCAGATTTCAAACCGTGTCTCCCTCTGGTCGAAAATATGTAACTCCTCAATCTTGCTCAGTGTTTGGCATGGCTAGGAACACGGCTAGCAGCACTGGTAGCAACACGGCTAGAAGCACGGCTAGACTATAACCCGTGCCAAGTTCTGGAGCTTTCCATGTCTTCACAGCGTATGCCAAGGCTTCAAACACACCCAAATCACAAGCCGTGCTTCCTTTCCAAGTGATGCTTTCATCTTCAGGTGTGCCCACGGTTTATGACACGGCCGTGGCCTTCCACGTGTTGTCCATGAGTAACTTTAACTTGATCTTTTAAGCTTCAATTATGCTCCTTTTGTGATCTTTCTCCTTCTCTTTGGTATTATACCTTGAAACATATATTTATCTGTTAAATACCGAATCCGCATTGATTTTATTCAAAAGATTATACAAATTCATCAGTAATGCCCATGATTTACCAGGGTTAATTTACTCTTATCAATTAGTCAGCTCATAAGAGCACTTTTCAAATTTGTCGATAACTGATTAGTCAGCTCATGAGAGCACTCTTCAAAGGCATTTCTCCCCAAAAGTTGCTAGTCTAGCCAGACGCTTTTGTTGATAGGTGGCCAGCTCATAAGAGCGCTTCCTGAGACAATTTTCTCTTCAGGGTTGCTAGTCCGATAGGACACTTCCTATTATCAGCCATTCCACTCATAATAACACACTCCTAAACAATTCTTGAGATGTTTCTTGTCGTTGATTAGTCAGCTCATAGAGCACTTTTTGAGAGGATACGTTACTTTAAATTGTTAGGTTGTTTAAGACCATTTCTTAAGCAATACCAATCATCGCAAAGCACTCAAGGGATTATTAGCTCATGGAGCATTTTCTTACTAAAGATTAAATTCCAGATAACCAGCCAAACCAGGGTGTTATCCATTCAGTCTAGAGGCCAAAAATGGCGTCTTTCTTGACTTTGTAGTTACGTTTTGCAAACTTTACCACAAAGAGAGGCAGCTGTAAACACTCCATTTTTTACCCTAATAATTAATAATGGTCAATTTTCAATTTTTTCATTTTTTACAATTTTTCTTTTAATTTAGCAAAAATAGGAAAAATATAAAAAAATAAAATAAATAGGGAAAATATATCAATTTTGGAAAATAATGATAGGAATAATAAGAAAAGGAGTTAAATAATTTTTACAAATTTTTAGAATTTCAAAATAATACAAAAATAATAAAAATTGCATTGCATATATGCAAATTGCGAAAATAAAAAAAATTAAGAAGTGGGCTAGTCTAGCTAGTTCGGGCTATGGACTCGGGTGCGTGCGGGGGTACGAGGTCAGGGGTTCGAAACACGGGGGAAGCAAATCCGCATTTTGCAATTTTTTCCATGACATGTGTTAGCAGCCGATTGGGTGATGCGAACGCATGCATCGAGTACGTAAACCTCTCCTTCCTTCATCCGAGATTGTCGCTGGCGAGGAAAAATTCAAATTTCGGCCGTTTTGATTCGATTTTTTGCACAAATCCACTAAATCCTTAACCAAAATGAGATAAATATCATCCAATTAGCATAAAATTGTAACAAAATCCATGATTTACATGAATCAAAACAAATCGGAGATAGGTTTTTCAATTGAAATCCGATTTTCCTCAATTGGAGGAAATCCGAGTTTATCCAGCTCGATTTCTGGTGCCTATAAATAGAGCACGATGTGGGGAAGCAAAGGCACGAATCGGAAGAGAGAAAAGAAAGAAAATAAGGGAGATCGAATCCGCTGGAGTTCACGTGACCCACGACCGCCGACCACCACTTCAAACCATCACTTGGAGATGCTTTAGGAGAAATCCACCACCACCATCGAGTCCCTCGTCCTAAAAAACATTCGAAACACCCCCCTGATTGACAAAAATAGACGTCAGAACGCCACCGCGAGGACCTCCGACCACCACCCGATTCGACTCGACTCGACTTGACTCGGTTCGACTCGACCTGCGCACCATAACTAGATCCAAGCAAGTCGGATTTTCCATTTTATTATTATTTATTTATTTATTTATTGTATTTATTTATTTGTTTGTTTGTTTATTTACAATTCGAAAAAAAGAAAAAGGAAAAAAATAATAATATTAGGAAAATGATAGAATTTAGACTATTTTTATTTTTATTTTTAGAGTAGACAAAATAATATAAAAAATAAAATAAATAATAAAAAATGAATAATAATAATAATAATAATAATGATGATGATGATGATGATGATGATGATGATGATGATGATGATAATGATGATGATGATGATGATAATAATACTAATAATAATAATAATAATAATAATAATAATAATAATAATAATAATAATAATAATAATAATATAATAAGAGGTAGGTTGATAATAGGGAAATAAAAATAATTTTTATCACTTAGAAAAATCATTTTCTTAAATAAATCTAAATTTGGTTTTTCCTTAAATTAATTTTTTCTTAAAAATAAAAATAAAATAAAATAAAATAGTCAAGCTTAGGTTTGGATTTTTTTTTTCCAAAAAATGCTAAAAATGATAAAAACGTAAACTAGAGGTATTTTCATAATTAAAATTAACTAACCCACTAAAGTTTTTATGAAAAGCGAACTATGGCTTGTTTGATCCTAAATAGCTGGTACATAGGTACCCGTTTGGGGCAACTCTAAAAAGAATAAAAAATCATTTTCCATATTAAAATAAGTTGCTTTTAATCAATAAGCAAAAAACACAAAAAAAAATAACAAAAATAAAACAAAATAAATAACAATAAAAGACATTAGGATAAGGTTTAGATTTCATAAGAATAAGGTGGTAACTTTAAGGTTTTAATAGGTTAGCCCCCGAGTCCAAAAACTTTGGTTTTCCCCTTTCCTCTTTCATAAAAAATGAAAAGAGGAGATCTCGCTGACTAGTTGTCTAAATTAGGATTAATTTGCTCAATTAGTCCTAATTCAATAATCTTTCCCAACTTCAGTTGGGTGGCGACTCCAAAATAAGACAAAATTCCGTCGAGGACTTATATTAGATGAGCATAGGGTCTAGTATGAATTGGATTAGGAAAGAACATGAAAAATAAAAAATTAAACTCGACACTAACATCCTAACAAAATTTGCAAATATATCCCTTAAGGCTTCTTACACCTTTTTTACTACTAGTAGTGTAATCAATTTTCAATTATTTGTATCAAACACATAGATTTAGTTAGGAAAAATAATTGATTTTTCTGTGTTAAAAAAAGTTATAAAGAACTCTATATTTGACTTTCTTATTGTAACAGCCCAAAACTTGGGCCTCACTACTGCTTTCCATGTGTCTTTATCTCATAAGAACACATTAAGGCTCTAGACCAATTCTAATACCTTTTATTCTAAAATTCTTATATGAAGACATTCAATACATCCCACAACTTTAAAATCAATTTCATAAATCTATATTCAACACCTAGTATAGTGGAAGTCTATAAAATTCCAATTACATATTTCTTTAGAAAACCACTTTTTGTTCCAATAAAAAAATAAAGTCATTCTAAGTTCTACTCTCCATAATAGTAGTGATAATCATCCTCTTCCTCTCTTTTTGGTTCATTCACTCCTAGATTTCCTTTTATGTTATTGACACCCTAATTACCTGCATCTAAAAAATATTCCCTAAAGGGTGAGCTAATGCCTATTACGTATAACACAAACACACACACATGAACAAACATGAACAAGTATCACATGCATTACGCGGTACTTATACATACGCATCATTTCATGATACAATTTAAGTCCACAAGCAACAACAGGGAACTCATGACCCCCTTAACACACTTAACACGTTGGAACTTGAATTGGTGATGGGAACTGCCATAATGGGCCCTACACTTATGTCCACTTAAATACTCAATCTTGGTGATGGGAACTACCACTATAAGCCCTACACCTATGTCCACTTAAATACTTAATCTAACATTCAACCCAGATTATTTCCAAGCATGACTCCACTAGGGACAACGTTACATAAAGATCATTAGAGTGCTCCTTAGGGATCTACCATTATGGGCCTCTAGGCTAAGCTAAACACATACAACATACACTTAAATACTTAGGTCAGTTCATTCAATTAAATCAATTTCAATGCATATACTATCTTAAATAAGCACAAAACAGCACATAAGTTATACGTATCTTGAATCCTACCCTTAAGCACTTTTAGTCCCAGACTTAAGCTAAACTGAAACCTTTACATTATCAACAAGTCCTTCTTAGTATTAATTTAAGATTAATATCATCTATTAACTCTCTTAATCTTAATCATATGATTTTTCTAAGGTTTTATTAGTTATCTAGGTTATGTGGAAATTAGCTTAATTAGAAGTTAAATAAATAAATATACAATGAAATTATATTTCTCTCAACACAGCCATGTTGGAGACCATGTAGCTTAACACGGGCTAATATATGACCATGTCAAAGGTCGTATATCTTTTGATGAGTTTTAGTTCCAACACGGTTAGAAAATGGCCATGTATCTCTCGGTATGCTTTGCATTCAACTCAGTCAGAACATGGCTATGTAAACAGACCGTATATCTCTTGGTATGTCCTGTGTTCAACATGGTCAAAACATGACCATGTAGACAGGTTGTGTATCTCTCAGTATGTTTAGGGTTCAACAAGGTCGAAACACGACCATGTTAAGAGGCTGTGTATCTCTCTGTAATTTCTCTTAAACCTTATTTTCTTTATTCCAACTCCTTCTGAATTCATTTCTCTTTATTCCTAAGTTTAACTTAACCCTAAAACATGTACTAGCTAATTAAATTACACGGATTAATTTATTTACCTCAAAAGCTTCCACAAATCATATCCTTGATAGATGGATTCCTGTGCTCATTTTGCCTATTCCTAATTCCAAATTCTGTTAGAATAAAGGTTGAAAACAATCATATCTTCAATTCCACATGAATAATCACTAATCTGTTTATATTCTTATCCAATATAAATTGAATTCGAACCTTGTTATCCTCCTCTCAATCACTTTTAAGTTTTCTCTAGAAAGCGTCTCCTCCTTTTTTTTCCCTTACTTTTTCACTATGTTATTACTGTAATGGGTGAAAAAAGTGGAGAGTTAGGTCAACATAGAGTATTTATACTCTAACCATAAAAGGACCCATTTGCCCCTCAATTTTTTATAAAATCCCAATTGTGACCTTAGTTTTACGTTATGATATATATTAAATAATTCTTAAAAATTCATATATTACATTCTCCCCCCTATAAAAACTTTTATCCTTGAAAATACCTAATTCTAGAAGAGTTTTGAATACTTCTTCCTCATTTTTTCTTTCAGTTTCCACATCGCTTCCTTTTCGATTTGGTTAGTCCATTGCACTTTAGCATAAGGGATTGTTTTCCGTCTTAGTACTTGCTCCTTAGTATCCACAATTCTGATCGGTCTCTTCATAGACGACAGGTTTGCTATGTATTTAGTGCTTTCAAAGCTATTATCTGATCCAGGTTGGGTATATACTTCCTTAGCATAGATACATGGAATACATCATGTACTTCAGTCGAATTTGGTGGAAGAACTAACCTATATGCCATTGTACCTATCCTTTCAAAGATCTCAAATGAACCTATATATCCTAGGTTTAACTTTCCTCTCAACCGGAATCTAATTACTCCTTTTGTCGAAGAAATTTTCAATAAGACCTTATCTCCCACTTGGAATTCTAAAAGGCGTCTTATATTATCTGCATAACTCTTTTATCGAGACTGGACTGTTTGTATTTTCTACTTGATCAGTTTCACCTTGTCTACAACCTCTTATACTAATTTTAGCCCCATTATCTATCCTTTTCCCACTTTATCCTAATATAGTGGGAATCTGCACCTTCTTCCATAAAGAGCTTCATATAGAGCAATCTAGATGGTTACTTGGTAACTGTTATTATAGGCAAACTTTATTAGAGGTATATGTTCATTTCAGTTGCCTCCAAAATCTAGTGCACATGCTTTGAAAAAATCTTCTAGTATTTTTATAGTCCTTTTAGATTGACCACTCGTTTAAAGGTGGAACGTTGTGCTAAATTGCAGTTTAGTACCTAAAGCTTTATGTAAACTACTCCAAAATCTACTTACAAATCTTATGTCTCTATCAAAAGTGATGGTCACTAGCACTCCGTATAGTCTGACTATCTTCTGTATGTATATCCGAGCTAATTTTTCCAACTTGTATTCTATTCTAATAGGTATGAAATGAGTAGACTTGGTTAATTTGTCCACTATAACCCAAATTGTATCCTGCTTCTCCCTAGTGTTCAAGAGGGTTGTAACAAAGTCTATTGTCACATGCTTCCATTTCCACTCTGGTATTGAAAGAGGTTGTAATTCTCCAGCTGGTCTCTGATGTTCTATTTTGATCTGTTGACATATGAGGGATCTGGCTACATACTCAGCTATTTCTCTTTTCATATTTCTCCACCAATAACAACTCTTCAAGTCTGTACATTTTGGTACTTCTAAGGTGTATTATGTAGGTTGAGTAATGTGCTTCTTTCATTATCTCCCTCTTCAATTTTGCATCCTTTGGCACACATAGTCTTGTTTTGTATTTTAAGGTCCCCTCTACATTTAAGCTGAATTCTAGAGCCTTGCCTTATTTCATTGTGCTCTTAATCTCTTGGGTGTCTGTATCTTCTATATAACCAGCTTTAATTCTATCAATTATGGTTGGCTGTATCCATAAGGTAGCTATTTTTGCTCCCACTTCTTGTGTTAAAATTTCTAGTTCCAAGTTGCACATGTTTTTTAATAACTATTTTTGCAAAGTGATGAAAGTGACTACATTACCATGTATCTTTCTACTAAGGGCATTTGCCACCACATTAGCTTTTCTTGGATGGTATTGTATTTCCAAGTCGTAATCCTTGATTAGCCCCAACCATCACTTCTGTCTCATATTCAACTCTTTCTATGTAAATATATACTTCATGCTTCTATGGTTAGTGAAGATTTTACACTTTTCTCTATACAAATAATGCTTCCATAGCTTCAAAGCTAGTACCACAGCTGCCAACTCTAAGTCATGAGTTGGGTAGTTCTTTTCATACGGCTTCAATTGATGAGATGCATAAGTTATTACTTGACCACCTTGCATCAACACACACCCTAACCTTTGAACTGAAGCATTATTATACATTGTAAACTCTTCTCCACTCTTAAGCAAGGTCAAAACTGGAATTGACACAAGTTTCTCTTTGAGTATCTGAAAATTGACTTTACATTTGTCATCCCACTCAAATCTCACATTCTTCTTTGTTAGTTTGGTGAGAGGAGTTGCTATTTTGAAAACCCCCTTTATAAATCTCCTGTAGTAGCCTGCCAAACCTAAGAAACTTCTTACCTCTATAAGTGTCTTCGGTCTATGCCAATCCACTACTACTTTCACCTTTTCTAGGTCTATAGATATCTCATATCCATTAACCATATGACCTAAGAAGACTACTTGTTCTAGCCAGAATTCACATTTACTAAATTTAGCATATAACTTTTTTTTTATAACCTTCCCAATACCTATCTCAAGTACTCCTTATGCCCTTAGTGCTTTTAAAGTATATCAAGATATCGTCTATAAAGACGATTACAAATTTATCTAAAAAATCCCTAAATATTCTATTCAATAAATCTATAATTGCGGCTGGTGCATTCATTAGTCAAAAGGCAACACAAAAACTTTTAGCGCCAATATCTAGTCTTGAATGTTGTTTTTTGAATGTCTTATTCTTTAATTCTTAGTTAATGGTAGTCTAATCTTAGGTCTACTTTAGAGAACACTTGATCTCCCTACAACTAGTGAAACAGATCATCTATCTTGGGAAGAAGATATTTTTTCTTGATTGTGACCTTATTTAACTTTCTATAGTCTATATAGAGTCTCATGCTTCCATCTTTCTTTCTCACAAATAGGACTAGTGTAACCTAAGGAGAGACACTAGGTCTTATGAAACCCTTATCCTATAGCTCCTGTAATTGTTTCCTTAGTTCTTCTAATTCCACCGGTGCCATCTTGTAGACTGGTTTTGATATGGGTATCGTACCCTGTATCAAGTCAATGTTAAATCCTATCTCCTTTGTTGGCGGTCAAGTAGGAAGGTCTTCTGGAAACACATTAAGAAACTCCCTCACTATCAGTACCCCTTCCATCTTAACTTCTTCATTGGCTTTAACAGATATAGTTGCCAATACACTTTTTCCCCACATCTCATAAGTGGGCAATCTAGTAGGTCTTTGCACTTCTAACTTATGTTTAAAATATTCCTCCCATGGCATATTAAACTACACTACCATGTTATGACAGTCAATGGTGGCATGACATTTTGACAACCAATTGACACCTATAATAATGGCAAATTCTATCATTTCCAATATTAGGAGGTCTAATGGCATTACCTTACCATATATTTCTATTCCCACTCCTTTGCATAATCCATTTATTCTTCCTCCTACCCCCCAAGAGAGTACTAATAGTTAGATAGTTATTCATGTTTTCAACATTCAATGCACATGTGCATACAAAATTCTCCAACACACAGGATACAAATGTACCATGCATTGCGGGAGTGTACTGGAAGCATATTGGTAATGTTGTCTATGTTAGGGATATCCTGGTGCTGTTGTTAGTGAATGGCAAACACCCTGGTAGGAACTCTTTGTCTAGGATCCCCTACATGTGGTCTACTTCCCTATCCTCTCACTAGAGGTGTGGTTGCCTATTGGACTAGGCTTGCCTAATTTCTTGTTTGCCCTTGAGGATAGTTGATTGCCTTATATCCCCTTTAATTACACACATGATAGAAAATAAAGGGGACTAACTTCTCAGTGCAATGCCTTTTAATGTATCTAGTCTTCCCACAAGAGAAACATAGCCCCTTTAGCCATTTGCACTCTCTCAACACATAAGGCCCATAACATCCAGTACATTTAACATTTGGGCCTGCTGCAGGAAGTGTCAAGGACACTTGTCTGATTTGCAAGGGAGGGGCTACAACACTTTATATTTCGCTTTACTACACATGATGTCTTTTTCCCCTGTCTTGTCCCATTTCATTAAAGGTAGGTCTTTTTCCCAAAGCTATTGCTACTCTACGACTCTTCTGATCTTCAATAATCTTCTTGTTTTACTCGAAGTACTTAGCCTTGTCAACCATTTCAACATATGTATTTAGTTGAAAGGCCCCACTACAAGTTGCAAGTCTAAGTCTAAGCCTCTTAGGAATCTCCTGGATCGGGACCTATCATCGTTACGCACATTTTGAGGAAGGAATAAGATGAGGTGATTCAGCTTAGCCTCATATTCTTCAACTCTTCGGTCCCCTTATTCATAGTTATAGTATTCATTCTCTATCATGTCTCTAGAGTTGCTGGGTAAGTACCTTTGATAAAATAGTTCCTTAAATACATCCCGGTTCATGCATTCTCCTACAAGTTTGGGAACCGAGGCCTACCATTTTATTGTAGTTCCCTCTAGCATGAATGGAACATAATTTACCTTCTTGTCTTCTGGTATCTGGAAGGTAGCAAATGTCTTCTCAATTTCCTATACCTAATCCTCAACTTTGACTGGGTCATCCACTATAGGGTTAAATTCTTTAACTACTCTAATGAGCCTATCAAAGCTGATGGGTTTATTGACATTCTTGTGCTGTAAGACATGGGGGGCTTGGTGTTGTTGTGTTAGTAATCCCACTAGGTGGCAGTTGAAAAGTCTCTTCAGCCATCTGACCTCTTTCCCTTTGTGGCTATGGATTTTGAACTTCCTCCTCATTAGGGTTGTCATGTCTAGCACCCCTTCCAGCTCCTAATTCGGTGATTCTTCTTGGAGGCATTCTAGTTAAAAAGAGACAACCAGATCTACTTAATTTAATATCAATCAAGGTTAGTGTCATAGTGTGTAAGTATATGCACATATACCACTACACATAAGACTTACTCATATATTTAAATTAGTAGTTAAAAGAAGGTAAGTAAAATAATAATACAGGAAAATAATTAAATAAATAAATAAACATCCCATGACTTTACCCACTATCTGCATGTCTCACCATCTTACAGATCAAGTGCTTAATTCCTTTAAATATCATATCTCATGCTCTATTATTTACTTATGTCTATTGATCATCACTTAGCTTTAAGGATCATTACCCAAACTCTTCAAGATCGACAATCTATGCTTTTGAGATCGACTTAAGTCTTAAGAATCATCAACTTATCCTCTATAGATCCAAACTTAAGCCCTTAAAGATCATAAACTTGGCTTTGATACCACTTAAGCTGTAAAGCCACGAAAACCCGGGCCATGTTACTGCTCACTACGTGTCTATATCTCATAAGAACACGTTAAGGCTCTAGACTAACTCTAATAACGTTTTATTCTAAAATTCCTATGTAAAGACATTAAACACATCCCATAACTTCAAAATCAATTTCATAAATCTATATTCAACATCTAACATAGCGAAAGTCTATAAAATTCCAATTACATATTTCTCTAGAAAACCACTTTTTGTTCCAATAAAAAAATAAAGTCATTCTAACTTTAACTCTCCATAATAGTAGTGATAATCATCCTCTTCCTCCCTTCTTGGTTCATTCATTCATAGATTTCCTTCTATATTATCAACACCCTCATTACCTACATCTAAAAAAAAAAAAAATTCCTCAAAGGGTGAGCTAATGCCCAATATGTGTATAATACAAATACACACACATGAAGAAACATGAATAGGTATCACATACATTATGCAATACTTATATACAGTCACTGTTTCATGATACAATTTAAGTCCACAAGCAATAGCAGGGTACTTATGACTCCCTTAACACACTTAACACATTGGAACATGAATTGGTGATGGGAACTACCACTATAGGCCCCACACTTATGATCCCTTAACCCTTAAACTTGGTGATGGGAATTGCCACTACTGGGCCTACACCCATGTTCACTTAAACACTTAATCTTGGTGATGGGAATTGCCACTACGGGCCCTACACCTATGTTTATTTAAACACTTAATCTTAGTGATAGGAACTGCCACTATGGGCCTCACACCTATGTGCACTTAAACACTTAATCTTAGTGATGGGAACTGCCACTATGGCCCCCACACCTATGTCCACTTAAACACTTAATCTAATATTTAACTCAAATCATTTCCAAGCATGACTCCACTACGAACAATGTCACATAAAGATCATTAGGGTGCTTTGTAGGGATCTACCACTACGGGCCTCTAGGTTGAGCTAAACACATATAGTATATACTTAAACACTTAGGTCAATTTATTTAATTAAATCAATTTCAATACATATATTATCTTAAACAAGCATAGAACAACACATAAGTTACACATTGATAGGATTAAAAATCCGACAAGACCTATCATTAGGGCAAGAACTAAAGGAATTCAAATCTTGGCGTTGAGGGCCCATTTTGAGCAGATCGACCTTGGAATTATTTATATATTAACCTCTTTTCTATTATTCTTGTATTGTGTTTTCCAACAGGCACACTTATCATATTCTATAGGGCAATGGACAAACTCCATCAGACTCAGATTGTGGGTTATCCATGGACCGACCTGAACCGGCGATGAGTTGGGCCGATGGATCCTATAGAAGACCGGCATCATGAAGAGCATTTCTTTTATGTATTTTTCATTTTATGAACTATTTTAGTTGTATTTTTGGTTTTGGGACACTTTTATTTCTTTGTAACTTTCATTTAGCGTTAGCCACCTTAAAAGTGGCAAACTTGTAATTTTGAGCATTTTTTTACCCTAGGAGTAGCAAGTATAAATACTTGCTTAAGAGAGGGTTTGAGGAGACTTATTTTTTGCAGAACAAACACTTCACATTTCGTGAGAGGGCTTAGGGTTTTCCTAATTCCAAATTCTCTTATCAATTTCAATCTCAAGAAGTTGAAATTGTGGCGAGTGCAACAATTGGAAATTGTGAGTCATATCAATTCCTACTTGTTGTGTTTTCTTTTTCTTCTCTAGTGTGTAATATCTAGGGTTGGATTAGAACATTCTTGGTCAGATTTACTTGTTGTTATCCACGAATTCTTGTGATTATTTGAAGGAATTATCAACTTGATTCAATTCATCTTTAAGGATTTCCTTGTTAATGTGATTTTCACCATTAGAAAAGGGATTGTTTTGTGACAGTTTTCTTTTATCAAATTGAGGCTTCATTTTCGTGGATTATATGAAATTAGAGTGTTGTTAGAAGCCATTTCCATTGTGGTATTCAGATTATATCATTAGTTGTTTGAATTTCATCATTAGGTTTCATTTGAAAAGTGCCATTTTTTGGATCCGATTTTGCCTAGACTTGAGATATCTTTTCTTAAGTCTTTTGGATGTGCTTTTAAGTGTGTTTAGGCACATCATCTTTTTGGTATCAGAGCTATATCATATTTGGATTTAAGATTCAAACACATCATAATTGAAGAATTGGTTACATTTATTGGAAATTGACACCATTGTTCATGTGAATGAGACTAGTTTGATTAACATTGTTTGTTTGTCATTCAAATTGGTTTTTGTATGTGCTTAATCTTGGATTTAGGCACATCATCTTTTTGGTATCAGAGCAGATGTTGAGAGAAGGGATTTATGGTTATTTGATTTTGTGATATTCATCTTCAATTAGGGTTAATCAAATTGTGAACCGCAATTGTGTTGTGTAGTTTGTGACTTACGAAATTACCTTGCTTGGAGCTTTAATTTGCTGATTGTTGGAGTTAGATTGGGAAGGTTGTTGTATCATTTTATGGTCAATAATCTCGTGGAAGGGCAGTAGCATAGAGTGTTGTTTAATTCAACAACTTTTGGGACTTGCAAAAAAATTGCCTTATTCTTGCCGTGACTAGTTGTGGTGTGAAGGAGGTTGTGAAGTTTGTTGTTGTGATTTCCATTGTGTAATTCTGAATTAGGGAGAATCCATTTGCAATTTCCAGATTTGAGGTGTGAGTTAAGGAAGCAATTTGAATTTCAAAACACACATTAAGTCATTGTTTAATTGTGTGTTCATTTGAATTTGAAAGTGACTCCTTACCATTTGTGTAATATTGCAATTAATGATCTCATTTTGAATTTGAATTAAGCTGCCATATGTTGTGAGTTGAGGTTAGAACTTGTGGGAAGTAGAGTACATTTTGTTGTTGCAACGTGTATAAAAGGTATATGTGTATGGAGTTGTGTTTTTGTAAAATTAATGAAGAGTATGTATGTGTGGCGTTATGTGTGTCTGTTAATTGAAGGTGTTGTAACATGGTGAATTGTGTTGTGGTGAAGTGAGTGCAACGTGATTAGGTGTGTGTGGTGGTGTAAATTTGTGGAGTTTTGTGTAGTGCAAGGTGCTGCACATTAAGACTCATTGTGGGTGTAAAACTTTAGCAAGAAAGGAAAGTTAAGTGGTGAAGTTTAAAATTCAAATATAAGCATTTAAGTGTGAAAGTTATTGAGTATTATTACTTAGACACTTGCTTAGTTAAATTCAATATCTTAACTACTTGGAAGTATTTATTTGTGCATCAATTATTCTACTCTACTTGAAGTGATAAGAAGTATCTGTTGCATTGGTAACTTGTTACACCGTAGGTGTACAAGTGTGTGTGTTGTTATCTAAACGTGGTGAAGTGAAGGGAGTGTGCTATAGATTATTTGAGATTACATTTGTATTTTAGATAAATCGCATCCACAAACATGTCATATAATAGTGTGAATGGGTACATTGGCAATGAGGCCAATAGCCAAGTGGGTAGTAGACCAAGTCGTCAAAATACAAATGGAAGAACTCTAGATGAACAACTTTGGGACCTTAGCAAATTTGTTGCTACATTAGCAACAAGGATTGATAGGATGACATTGCCACCACCACCTGTGGTAAACCTTCAAGCGCCACCTAGAGTAAAGGGAGATTATCATGCTCTTAGGGAAGATGGAGATGATAATTTTGGGTTTAAACCATATCCGGACAGGGAATTTAGACCACCTCGAGGGCTAGAGTGTGCGAAGCTACAGATGCCTTCATTTGATGGTAGGGGTTCCACAGATGATTACCTAGACTGGGAGGACCAAATTATGCAGACACCGATGTGCCAACCTTCAGAGGATCCTGATGATCATAGTCAGACGAGCAGACCACCAGAGAGCCAAACTGTTCAGAAACAGTTATGTTCACCTTTAGAGGTTTTAAAGGGTAATGAGCAGTTGGGCCAACCATTAGAAGACCATAAGGATCAGCCACATACAGATGAGTTAGAAAAGGAGGAAACAGTTTCAGTGGAACAGGTTGATACAGGGGCAACTTTAGTGGATAATGGGTCATTATTTGTGTTGCAGAAGAGATATATCCTGGAAATGGAGGAGAGAAGACAATCACCACTTGTAGTATTTCAGATATTGGGATTCTGCAGAGATATTTCTTCAGGTGACTTGCTAGGAGGAAACAAAGTCTCTACTGCATTTGATCTACTAGATTTGAGGACAAATCTTTTTGAGGCCCGAGGAGATGATAGGATTAAAAATTCGACAAGACCTATCATTAGGGCAAGAACTAAAGGAATTCAAATCTTGGCGTTGAGGGCCCATTTTGAGCAGATCGACCTTGGAATTATTTATATATTAACCTCTTTTCTATTATTCTTGTATTGTGTTTTCCAACAGGCACACTTATCATATTCTATAGGGCAATGGACAAACTCCCTCAGACTCAGATTGTGGGTTATCCATGGACCGACCTGAACCGGCGATGAGTTGGGCCGATGGATCCTATAGAAGACCGGCATCATGAAGAGCATTTCTTTTATGTATTTTTCATTTTATGAACTATTTTAGTTGTATTTTTGGTTTTGGGACACTTTTATTTCTTTGTAACTTTCATTTAGCGTTAGCCACCTTAAAAGTGGCAAACTTGTAATTTTGAGCATTTTTTAACCCTAGGAGTAGCAAGTATAAATACTTGCTTAAGAGAGGGTTTGAGGAGACTTATTTTTTGTAGAACAAACACTTCACATTTCATGAGAGGGCTTAGGGTTTTCCTAATTCCAAATTTTCTTATCAATTTCAATCTCAAGAAGTTGAAATTGTGGCGAGTGCAACAATTGGGAATTGTGAGTCATATCAATTCCTACTTGTTGTGTTTTCTTTTTCTTCTCTAGTGTGTAATATCTAGGGTTGGATTAGAAAATTCTTGGTCAGATTTACTTGTTGTTATCCACGAATTCTTGTGATTATTTGAAGGAATTATCAACTTGATTCAATTCATCTTTAAGGATTTCCTTGTTAATGTGATTTTCACCATTAGAAAAGGGATTGTTTTGTGACAGTTTTCTTTTATCAAATTGAGGCTTCATTTTCGTGGATTATATGAAATTAGAGTGTTATTAGAAGCCATTTCCATTGTGGTATTCATATTATATCATTAGTTGTTTGAATTTCATCATTTCATCATTAGGTTTCATTTGAAAAGTGCCATTTTTTGGATCCGATTTTGCCTAGACTTGAGATATCTTTTCTTAAGTCTTTTGGATGTGCTTTTAAGTGTGTTTAGGCACATCATCTTTTTGGTATCAGAGCTATATCATATTTGGATTTAAGATTCAAACACATCATAATTGAAGAATTGGTTACATTTATTGGAAATTGACACCATTGTTCATGTGAATGAGACTAGTTTGATTAACATTGTTTGTTTGTCATTCAAATTGGTTTTTGTATGTGCTTAATCTTGGATTTAGGCACATCACACATGCCTTAAATCCTAGCCTTAAGTACTTTTGGTCCTAGACTTAAGCTAAACTGAAATTTGTACATCATCAATAAGTCCTTCTTAGTATTAATCTAAGATTAATATCATCTTTAAACTCTCTTAATCTTAAT
Source organism: Laguncularia racemosa (assembly GCA_037954665.1). NCBI lineage: Eukaryota > Viridiplantae > Streptophyta > Magnoliopsida > Myrtales > Combretaceae > Laguncularia > Laguncularia racemosa. The sequence goes on from JBBMOL010000088.1 coordinate 3,037,747, forward strand.
AAAATAATTTTTCTAAAGTCTTACTAGCTATTCAGGTTATGTAGAAATTAGCTTAATTAGAAGTTAAATAAATATAATGAAATTATATTTCTCTCAACACGACAATGTTGAAGGTTATGTAGCTCAACACGGGCTAATACATGACCGTATCAAAGGTCATGTATCTTTCGGTGAGTTTTGGTTCCAACATGGTTAGAACACGATCATGTATCTTTCAGTATGCTTTACATTCAAAATGGTTAGAACAAGGCCATGTATCTCTTGGTATGTTTAGGGTTTAACACGATCAAAACATGGCCATGTTGGGAGGCTGTGTATCTCTCGATAATTTCTCTCGAACCTTAATTTCTTTATTCCAACTCCTCCTAAATTCGTTTCTCTTTATTCCTAAGTTTAACTTAACCCTAAAACATGTACTATCTAATTAAATTACACGAATTAATTTATTTACTTCAAAAGCTTCCATAGATCGTATCCTTGATTGATGGATTCCTATGCTCGTTTTGCCTATTCCCAATTCTAAATTCTATTAGAACAAGGGTTGAAAACAATCATATCATCAATTCCACGTGAATAATCACTAATTTGTTAATATTCTTACCTAATATAAATCAAATTCGAATCTTGTTGTCCTCCTCTCAATCTCCTTTAGGTTTTCTTTAGAAAGCGTCTCCTCTTTTTTTCCCTACTTTTTCACTATGTTGTTATTATGATGGGTGAAAAAAGAGGAGAGCTAGGTCAACTTAGAGTATTTATACGCTAACCGTAAGAAGACCTATTTTCCCCATAAGTTTTTACGAAATCCTAATCGTGACCTTGGTTTTATGTTATGATATTAAATAATTCTTAAAAATTCATATATTACACTTATTGATGCTACATCTTCCACCTAAACACCTAGTGAATCTTAATCTTAGAGATTTTGAATGTCAACTCTTTAACATTACACAAAAGAAGTAGGAATTTTTACCCCCCTTTTCACCAATTTTCATAGTAGTCTTTTGTCTTATCAGATAGTCTTCATGGGCTATATGGTATGACAATTGTATTTAAGCTTCACTAAGTGCCATAGGTTTGAATGGAGGGATATTATCAAATCCAAGTTTAAGTTGTTGTACTTTTTCCTCAAAATCTTTGACTTAATCATACACATTTTCAAAAGTATTTTGATTTCAATCCTTTAATCTTCTCTTTAAAGGACACAGTTTTTTTTAGAGCTTAATGAGTCTATAGCTCTTTTTTTCATTACACCAACTAATTTAAACCACATATAAAATTTTTCAATGTTTAGTCCACATATTGAAAAAATGAGAAGAATTAAGGATATAAGAGCATGTTTTTGAAATGAATAAGTAAGGAGCAATAATTAATAATTCAAACATGTTCAAATTAAATGGATAATATCTATACTGTCTTTCCCCATCTAAGTTAAATATGAAAAAACCCTATCTAGACATTGCCAAATAGTTTCTCTAATCTAAGTGAATAAAGAATTGGCATAATTCACTTCTTCATGCCTTGTTACTAAGACCATATTTGAAAAATCTCTAAATAGTAAATGAGGTCAATGAAATTAAAAAGGATAAATTTGAAGTCAATTAAGAAATATTTACAAAGTTTAAAACTATTTTTTTTTTCAAAAAGGACTTTTTTAGCTTTAAATTCGGTTTTATCTAATCTAGCCTCAAATAAGCTTCGAGACCTTAAATATAGTTCTAAGACATTAATTAGGTAACTAAAATCATTAACAAATTAATTTGAGTCAATCACCAAAGGAAATTTGGACTTTAGATATTAATTAGGTAAATTGACCAAAATGCCCCTTAGCTCGATTTCTCTAAAAATTAGCCAAATTCTTGAGCTTTTTTTGGAGTAATTTGGGAGTGTAAAATTTGAATTATTTTTAGCTGAAAAATGATGGGAATAAAATGACAAAGAAATGCCAAATACTTAAGAACCCATGATGAAGGGTCTCCTTTTCTTTTATTTAAACCCTAGCAATTCCTACCCCTTAAAACCCCCTCTTGGCTAAGAAAATTCAAGTAGCCCCTATTTTTATTTTATTTTATTTATTTTTTAAATTTCCTTTAAGATAAAAGCTCCCAAAAACCCTAATCACCTACTTAAACTTAATTGCTCCTTAATCCCTTCACTAACTTAGCTTGATTCTTTTAAGTTTTAAGTGCTAGTTAAGTTGGAAAGTTAGTAAGGTGCTCTTAGGGACATGCTTAAGGAAGTTTAGAAAGGTAAGTTAGAGATTAAATTGTTTTAGTAAAATTAAGCTCACTAATCTCAAATGCAAAAACTAATCAGGTAATTTCTTACTAGAAGAATCTTTGGGAAGTTGAAAACTACAATTTTGGAGCAAGGCTAAGGGTAGTACACATAATCTTGAAGGGATTTTGACAACATTAAAAACAATACATCCATCTTAATGTAAAAGTATGCGATTAGTGATGATTTGGTGAACTTAAGACCCTTGGATTAATGTTAAATTGAAGTAATCATATTATAAACAAAAGCCCCCATAATGATGCCACCAATAGAGCTTCTTATAGGTGATTCTTGTGAATTTCAAATGGTGAATAATGATTTAATGTGCTAAACATGGTATCGGATTCAAATTTAGGCGATGGAAATGGAGCTTGATGCATGGTATTATAATACGTATGTGCAAGTGTTTTTTTTTTGCCACCTAAAAGGACAAATTAAAGCAAATTTCTTGATTTAAGAATTTGATTTAAAAGAGAAAATATGTCTAAATGATTTTTTGGGAAGTAATTTTCATATTAAGAGATGGTTTAGAGGATAAAGGATGCATATGAAATAGGTATGTTGACTAAACTTATTAAATTGATGACATAAGTTGTGAAATGGAAGAATTAAGATTGATTATTAGAATTTCTAGCACATTTCACGTATATTAAAGTGGAAGATTTAGTTGAATTTGAAGTTGTATGATGGATTAAAGTTTAATGGAGGTTTAGCTAAGTTATGGGATGAGTTAAGGTAAAGAAGTATTTGATCTTGAGAATTGCAGTTACTATTGCTTGTTGTGTTACCATAATTAAATATGAAAATTTATAATTTATTGTGTTTAATTTGAGTGTAGCATGTTTATTTGTTAAATGAAAGTTTGTTTAGATGTGAAATGGAGCTTAGAGATTTAGTTATATTGAATTTGGACTAGTTAAGGATGATCTTGTGAAGCTGGAATTTTTTGGAGTAATGGGCTGCTTTGGACTTTTGTTAGGCTTAAAAATTGAAATATAAATGATGCTTTAGACACTAGAAAGGAGTAAGATTAAGTAAGTTTTGGTTTGAAGTAATTTGGATATAAAATGACTAAAATATGGCCCTTTAAATATTTAAAATTATAACTTCGTATAATATGAAATTTTAAGGTTCCCAAAATGAATAAAATGAGGATTTTTGGGTTAAAATAGATAGTGAAAGTGATAAGGGTTCAAATGACTTTGGTTTGACTTAATTTAGGTTTAAAATGAATAAGTTACGACTTTTTAAAGTTAAAATCTTCTAAAATTGCAAATTTAAAATTTAGAGTTGGATGATTTAAATAATTGGGCTAAGGCCGGTCTAATCCTAAGCTAACTCATCCATATAGGCCCATGAACTAACCCTATACTCTTCCCCTTGGGTAGTCCATATAGAAATATATAATTTAATTAAACGGGCTTAAATAACTTAAGAAACCTAATTTGGACTATTTTAGCGATTAACTTAGTAAATGAATCCTTGGTGGACTTAAATGAGCCTAAAAGAACCAAAATAGACTCCAAAATCCAAGAATTTATTTAGGCCCATTTCATCTTTTTAACCTATACCATAAATGAGTGGGGTTTGGTGATTTACCGGTGTTTGGATTATTATGATCTTGGTTGCCAGAAATATTGTAATCTATGTTTGGTTAATTGAGTATTGAATTTCCTTGCATTTAGAATGAGAATGTGTGAGTGTTTGTGATAATTTTTCTAGTCACCATGTAAACGAATGTAATTATATCCAACATCAATAAAAATGGGTCATGTGTTGCATACTCGTATATGTAAAAAGGCCATTGGCATCACATAATGCTATAAAGAGGTTGCATGAAGGTGTATTTTATGTCACCCTCTATTGAGACCAAGTTTAAGAATTGACCGCTTAAGGTTAGATGAGATTGAGTGCACTATTTACATCTACAACACAACCCCCCTAATGGGCATACACGTATATGTGTTTTAAGCTTATTTTACTATGGCAAAATAAAATAAATTCTTATGACTATCTTATAAGAAATAGCCAAAGGTGATTAGAACCTAGAGTTGACATGTAGTTCATGATTTCCCAACCTAAGCAATGAAGGGAGATAAATCTGTTCTGTATATGGTTTTCGAATAACTATATATACTGTTGCATTCATAAGCATGTTCTTGCATTCATTTGTCTAATTAAGTAACTTGATTGATAAATATTTGTAGTGCGACATGAGGATTTTCTCACTAAGCTAGATGTAGATTACACTCCTATAGTACGTCATCATTATAGGAGCCTATCTGGTTAGAGCTTGGCAGATACATGGAAAAGGTCAGTATGGGGCAAGATGGGTTAAGTGATGGATGAGGAGTGAGTAAAGTGATCACCATTACATATTTATGGACTTTGATTTTCATGTTCTAGTTATATTTCTATTATAGTAGAGACATAGACTGCTTTAGTGGTTATTACCCACCAGATTTTAGTAATGCCATATGGATGTTTGATGGTGATGAGATCCATGATGAGAGTCGAGTCGGAAGAAGGAATGTGGATCCTCTTGAAGTGCCGCTTGGACCGATCACAAGAAGTCGAGCGAAACGACTCAAGGAAGCACTTAACAGGTTGATAAACGATGTCCATGAAGCCGAAAAGGATTGGAGCAATCATGAAGTTGGAACGGATTGGAACAAACATGGGAAGACCCTTACTCTTGTACAAGTTATACCGGATACGGGTGAAGAGGGCGTGTATTTACAAGGCACGGCCGTGTAAGAATCTCAAAGTTACACAGAATCATACACTGTCATATACACGGCCAAAGGCACGGCCGTGTATGGAGTCAAGCAAATCCACAGAAAGATACACGACCAGAAGTACACGGTCGTGTATATTGCCAGAATTTGCACAGAAAAGTACACGGCCAAAGTACACAGTCGTGTACACGGCCGTGTATCTCCCTGACGCCGGCCTTTTATGTTGTTTTGTTATTTTACGCACTTATTGAAGTGACGTCGTTTTGGACTTGTATTTTTATGAATTGTAACCCTAGTATAAAGCTCCTAGGGTTTAGAATAGAGATAAGATACATCTTAGAACATTAAACATCTTTGAGAGGCTCCTCTCTTGGTTCATCAAGAACTAATTTGATCTTATCGGATTGATTTCCATGGCATTCATCCCGACTTATCAATCGGTCTTTCATCCCGATTGTGGCATCTTTACATTATACCAAGGTTCTTGTTTCGCTTATAGACAACGGGTCGCGGTTTCCACTTTAGGTGTTTGGGCGTCTTAGGTAACGAATTTCTGAACGTATTGGTATTGGGTTTCGTCACGGGTTGGCGTGGTTCGTATCAGTTTGGTATCAGAGCTTAGGTTTATCAAAACATCAGTTCGATTTGAGGAAGGTAATATCAAAACCCTAACTCCAATCGTTCATATCCATTGTTAGCATTCAATTTCATAATATTAATTGTCTTTTGATAGTGTAGTATCTACTAGTCGATTGTTAAAAAAAAAAAAGAGTAAAAATCACGACAAAAAAAAAGAAGAGAAAAGAAAAGAAAGACAAGAGAAACGTGATCAAAAGCAAAAACAGAGACAAAAAAAAAAATTCGGATAGAAAAAATAGAGGAAAATTTACGAACCTTAGAGTTGTTTTGAATTCTATGGAAGGGGATTGGTGTAGTTCGGGTTAGTTCCAAGAGAATTGAGAAGGGGAATTGGTGAGTTGATATCATCATTGTTTATGAGAATGCACGAGTGACTGTGTGATATCATCATTTGAGTGAAACACGTAAGGGAGTGTATCGTGAGGTTTAATTATATATATATTTGTGTTAGTACTAATCTTTTCTACAGGGACAATGTCGAGACAACATTCTCTTGAAGGTGAGAGGGGAAGGTTTAATGCTAGGTTAGTAATTGAGGCATTGAGGGGTGAGATGAAGCGGATGTTCCAAGAGGGAATGGAACAAATTCATGAGACGATAGAGCAAAGATTAGAGTAATCCACAAATGTATTCCAAGGGCGTAAGAGGGAGAGTCGTTCTAGGAGAGTACCGAGGGGTGGAGATGAAATGTCGAATGATGACTTTAATGAGCCTTCTATTGGGAGTTATAGAGGATATAGTGGTCGGAATAGAGGAACTAGGGATTGGGAAGATAGAGGAGATAGGAGTAGAGAGGATGATCAATTAAGTAGCATAAAGATGAAGATTCCTCCTTTCCAAGGGAAGAATGATCCTGAGGTGTACTTAGAGTGAGAGAAAAAGGTGGAGATGGTGTTTGATTGTCACAACTATAGTGGGAGAAAGAAAGTAAAACTTGCTGCCATTGAGTTTTCGGATTATGCTATAGTGTGGTGGGATCAATTAATGTTGAATAAAAGAAGGAGTGGTGAACCACCTATTGAGTCTTGGGAAGAGATGAAAACAGTGATGAAGAAGTGATTTGTGCCTGCGTATTATTATCGTGAATTGCACAACAAGTTGCAAACTCTGAGGTAGGGAAGCCGAAGTGTAGATGAGTATTTCAAGGAGATGGAAGTCACTATGATTAGGGCGAATGTAGAGGAGGATAGAGAGGCTACAATGGCTAAGTTTCTTTCTGGGTTGAATAGAGAAATCCAAAATGTGGTTGAATTGCAGCATTATGTAGAATTGGAGGATATGGTTCACATGGCTATAAAGGTTGAGAACTAGCACAAGAGGAAAGGTAGTAGTAATGCACGGTTTCCACAGGGTAATGGTTCATCCACTTGGAAGACCAACCAATGGAAGAAAGAAGAAAAGCCTTTACCTACTAAACCAAAAGGGAAGCTGAGGCAAGCGGGTTCTACTCCTAGTAACCAAGGTAACCCTGATTCTTCTACTTCTAGAAATCGTGACATTAGATGTTTTAAATGCCAAGGTAGAGGCCATATTGCTAGTCAATGTCCAAATAGGCGTGTGATGATTTTGCGTGATGATGGAGAGTATGAGACTGGGGGGGATAGTGAAGAAGATGATATGCCTCCATTAGAGGATGCTAGTGATGATGAGGAGCTTACAATGGGAAGGCTAGTGGCAGTAGTGAAGTGAGCGTTGAATGTGCAGGTGAAGGAAGAAGAGGAGGTGTAAAGAGAGAATATATTTCATACTAGATGTTATCTAGGAGATCACATTTGTAGTTTGATCATTGATGGAGGGAGTTGCACCAATGTAGTGAGTAATTTTATTATTGAGAGGCTGTGGCTCAAAACTGTTAGACACCCTAGTCCATATAAATTGCAGTGGTTCGTATCAGATGGGATCCTAGTCCCTTATTATTATGATGTCTAATATGTTATGCTATAGTTATATTTTTCTCGGTATTACTTGGAAATTCTAAGTCTTGTTCGGGGTATTTGGATGTGAGAACAACTTGTATACCGTATGACAAATCTCTAAATAATAAGAGGGTTATTCTTAGGTTTTCGTACAGTATACGATGGGTTATTACGCCTAAGGTACCTATCAAGTTGTGATAGGCAATGTATTGATGGATATTTTTGAAAAAGAATATAAAAGTGACACATCATTGATGTTAATATTTTTGAAATTTATAGAAATGCTAGATATAACAAGAATTCAGATTATGTGTCAAAAATATACTTAAAAATATTTCCACGTGTTGGAAAATTCCTCAAAAATTATTGTGATGTGACAATATAAGGAAAGAAAATTGTCAAAACTTTAGAATTTATCTCTTTTTATTTGATTAAAAATCAATTTTTGAATATCAATTAAAGGGGCTATAAATATCGACCCCTACTTCTAAATTCCACCATGATTTACTATAGTCTTCAAAAGGCAATAAACTTTGTTTAGAGCACCACCATTATCTTCTCTAGTAGGTCAACAAAGGAGTGGAGGAGTTGGATGGCTGACGGTGGTGATTTTGGGTGGTGGTTATTGATTACATATGAGAATTTTAGGGGTTATTCTAGTTGTTGTTTCACTTAAAGCTTTTAACAGTAAGTCTTTTTATATTCCTTGTTATTCATAAAAAAAAATTAATTAGAAATAATTTTTTATGTTTAGTATTTCTTTCAATTTTTTTTTGTAAGCTTAAACCATAAATTATGAAAAATGCTAATTTTAGAATAAATGTGCAATGACATGATTTTTAACCTTGTAAATTCTTCATAAAATTTCCCCTTATTTCATATTATTTATGACCATTAGGTGGTAAAGTTATTATTTAATTAAGTATTCCCTATTTATTTATTTTAATACCATAAGCAATTATCCATGATCCTATATACTTAATATTTTGTGGCTCAAGAGTAACATTATTTTATCCTTTAACTTGAACTAAAATTGTAAATCATTTCCATGCACGATTCAATTAGGGATAATGTTACATAAAGATCATTAGGGTGCCTCTTAGGGATCTACCACTACGGGCCCTTAGGCCAAGTAAAGAATATACAACATACAACTAAACCCTTGAGCTAATTTGTCTAGTTAAATCAAGTTTAATGTATAAACTAACTTAAACAAGCACAAATTATCACCTAAGTTACACATACCTTGAATCCTAGCCTTATGCACTTCTCGATCTTAGACTTTAAACTAAATTGAAATCTATATAAATCAACAAGCTTTTCTTAGTACTTAATCTAAGATCAATATCATTCTCTTACTTCTCTTAATCTTATTTATTTAATTTCTTTAGGGCCTTACTAGCTATTTAGGTTGCGTGGAAATTAGTTTAATTTGAAGTTAAATGAATATATAATTATGTTATACTTTATTCAACACGGCTATATTAGGGAGGTCCAGTGCTTAACATGGGCTAGAGCATGACCGTGTTAAGGGTCGTGTATCTTTTGGTGTAAAGTTTAGCTTCAACGTAGTTGGAACACGACCATGTTGGGAGGCCATGTTCTTCTTAATTCAACATGGTCGAAACATGACCGTGTTAGGAGGCCGTGTTACCTTTGACTCAACATGGTTGAAACACGACCATGTTAAGAAGCCATGTATCTCTGGATGTAACCTTTACACTCAACACGGTTTAAACACAACCGTGTTCGGAGGCCATATATCTCTTGGTGTAACTCTCGAATTCAACACGATCGAAATACGATTGTGTTGGTAGGCTGTATTACCTTTGGCTATCTCCATGAACTCCTAATCCTTCATTCCAATTTTCCCTAAACCTAATTCTCTCTATTCCTAAGCTCAATTACATCTCTAAAACATATAGTTTCCTATAAATTACAAGGAGTAGATTACTTACATCACATGTTTTGTGTATCAATTCTTTGATCCAGGAATTCTCTTGTTCTTAACGTTTCTTCTTCAATCCTATTCTGGTACCATCTGATTAAGTGTCAATGAATTCCCTTTAGTACTTGTAGAGACCGTCTATCCTTTATTATTTTTATTTCATTGTTCACAATGGCAAATTAGGTTTTCCTAGGTTAATTTAGGTATTTATATCCTTCATGTGAAAAGACCTATTCACCCTTTATTTAAATACATTTTTACATCCTTAGCTTTGGCTCTTTATGACAACATATATATTAAGATAAATAAACATTTTTAGGTATTACATTCTCCCCCCTTATAAAAACTTTTGTCTTTGAAAGTACTTGATTTTAGAAAAGTTTTGGATACTTCTTCCTCATTTTTGCTTCCAGTTCCAATGTTGCTTCCCTTTCTGTTTGGTTTATCCATTGCACTTTAACATAGGAGATTGTTTTCCATCTTAGCACCCATTCTATAGTGTCCAGAATTCTGATTGACCTTTCCAAAGATGTTAGATATGGCTACACATTCAATAGTTCCAAAGCCACTATTTGATTTAGGTTGGGTACATATTTCCTTAGCATGGATACATGGAATACATTACGTACCCTAGCTAAATTGGTGGAAGAGCTAACTTATAAGCCACTATGCCTATTCTTTCCAAGATCTCAAATGGGCCTATACACCTTGGGTTTAGCTTTCCTCTCAACCCGAATCCAATCTCTCCCTTTGTTGAAGAAATCCTCAACAATACCTTATCTCTCACTTGAAATTCCAAAGGGCATTTTCTCTTGTCTACATAGCTCTTTTGTCGAGATTGGGCCATATGTATTCTCTGCCTGATTAGCTTCACTTTGACTACTGCTTCTTATACTAACTCTGGCCCCATTATCTGTCTTTCTCCTACTTTATCCCAATGTAGTAGGGATCTGCACCTTCTTCCATAAAGAGCTTCATATGGTATCATATAGATGGTTGCCTGGTAACTATTATTATAGGTAAGCTCCACTAGAGGTATATGCTCATTCTAATTGCCTCTAAAATCTAGTGCACATGCCATGAACAAATCTTCCAATATTTGTATGGTCCTTTTAAACCGACCATCTGTATGTGGGTGGAATGCTGTGCTGAATTGCAATTTGGTGCCCAATGCCTTGTGTAGGCTGCTCTAGAATCTACTTACAAACCTTGTATCTCTATTAGAAGTGATTGTCACTAGCACTCCATGTAGTTTGACTATCTCCTATACATATGTCTGAGCCAGTTTCTCCAACTTGTATCTTACTCTAGTAGGTATAAAATGAGCGGACTTGGTCAATCTATCCACTATTACCTAAACCGCATCCTGCTTCTCCCTGGTGTTTGGAAGAGCTATAACAAAGTCTATTATCACATGTTCCCATTTCCATTCTGGTACTAGAAGAGGCTATAATTCTCCAGCCGGTCTCTGATGTTCTATTTTGATCCGCTGGCATGTGAGGCATCTGGTTACATATTCAGCTATTTCTCTCTTTATGTTTCTCCACAAATAACAGCTCTTCAAGTCCTTGTACATTTTGGTACTTCCAGGGTGGTGTAGGCAGAGTGATGTGCTTCTTTCATTATTTCTCTCTTCAATTTTGCATCTTTTGGCACACATAGTATTATTTTGTATCTTAAGGTCCCTTCTGCATCTAAGTTAAATTCTGGTGCCTTGCCTTGTTCCATTCTACTCTTGATCTCTTAAATGTCCTTATCTTCCATCTAACTAGCTTTAATTTTGTCCATTATGGTTGGCTGAATCCTTAAGGTAGCCATTTTTGCTCTCACTTCTTGTGTTAAAACTTTTTGCTCCAATTTGCGTATGTCTTCTAATAACTCCTTCTATGAGGTGATAAGAGTGGCTACATTGCCCTGTTTCTTTCTGCCAAGGGCATCTGCCACCACATTAACTTTTCCTAGATGGTATTGTATCTCCAGGTCATGATCCTTAATTAACTCTAACCATCTCCTCTATCTCATATGCAATTATTTTTGTGTAAATATGTATTTCAGGCTTCTATAGTCAGTGAAGATTTTGCACCTTTCTCCATATAAGTAATGTCTCAATAGCTTTAAAGCTAGCATTATAGCTGCCAATTCTAAGTCATGAGTTGATAGTTCTTTTCATATGACTTCAATTGTCGAGAAGCACAAGCTATCACTTGACCACCTTGCATCAATACACACCCCAACCTTTGAACTGAGGCATCACTATACACTATAAACTTTTCTCTACTCTTTGGCAAAGTAAAAAATGGTGCCGACACCAATTTCTCTTTAAGCATTTGAAAGCTAGCTTTACATTTGTCATCCCATTCAAATTTCACATTCTTCTTTGTTAATTTGGTGAGAAGAGTTGCTATTTTGGAAAACCCTTCTATAAATCTCATAAAGTAGTTTGCTAGACTTAGGAAACTTCTTACCTCTGTAACTGTTTTCAGTCTATGCCAGTCTACTATTACTCTCACATTTTCTAGGTCCATAGATATCCCATTTCTATTAACCACATGACTCAAGAAAACTACTTGTTCCAGCCAGAATTCACATTTATTGAATTTAGCATATAATTTCTCATCTTGTAACTTGCCCAATACCAATCTCAAGTGTTCTTCATGCTCTTTAGTGCTTTTAGAGTATATCAGGATATCGTCTATAAAGACGATTACAAATTTATTCAGAAAATCCCTAAATACTTTGTTCATTAAATCAATGAATGCAGCTAGTGCATTAATTAGTCCAAAGGGCATTACTAGAAACTCGTAGTGCCCATACCTAGTATGAAATGTTGTTTTCTAGATGTCCTCTTCTTTGATTCCTAGTTGATGGTAGCTTGATCTCAAGTCTACTTTGGAGAATACCTAAGCTCTTTATAACTGGTCAAACAAGCCATCTATCCTAAGAAAAAGGATATTTGTTCTTGATTGTAACCTTGTTTATCTCTTTATAGTCTATACAGAGTCTCTTGCTTCCATCCTTCTTCTTCATAAATAGGATTGGTGCACCCTAAGGAGAGACACTAGGTCTTATAAAATCATTATCTTATAGCTCTTGTAATTGTTTCCTTAATTCTTCTAATTCCACTAGTGCCATCTTGTAGACTGGTTTTGATATGGGTACTGTGCCCTATACCAAGTCAATATTGAATTCTATGTCCTTAGCTGGGGGTAAACTAGGAAGATCTCTTAGAAATACATGAGTAAATTCCCTCACTATTGGTACTCCTTCCATTTTAACTTCTTCACTGGCTTTAACAAATATAGTTGCTAATACGCTTTTTCCCTACATCTCATAAGTGGGCAATCTAGTAGGTCTTTACACTTCTAACTTATATCCATCCCTTGGTAAATTAAGCTGCACCACCATGTTGTGATAATCAATGGCAGCATAATATTTTGACAGCTAGTTAACACCTAGAATAATATCAAATTCTATCATCTCTAATATTAGAAGGTTTGCTGGCATCACCCGACCATGTATTTCTGTTCTCACTCCTCTACATATTCTACTTATTTTTCCTCCTACTCCTAAGGGAGTATTAATAGCTAGACAGTCATTAATGTTTTCAACATTTAAAGCATATGCACATACAAAATTCTCAAACATACAGGATACAGATGCATTGATATCGAATAGTACATATGTATTGTGGGTGTATTGGAAGCATACTTGCAATGTTGTCTATGTTAGGGATATCCTGGTGCTATTGTTGGTGGACGGCAAGCACTCTGGTAGGAACTCTTTGTCTAGGACCTCTAGCCTATGGTCTACCTCCCTGTCCTCTTACTAGAGGTCTAGTTGATGAGAGCCATGATGGGAGCCAAGCCAGAAGAGGGAATGTGGATCCTCTTGAAGTGTCACCTGGACCAATCACAAGAAATCAAGCGAAACGATTCAAGGAAGCACTTAACGGGTTGATAAAGGATGTCCATGAAGTTGAAAAGGATTGGAGCAATCATGAAGCTGGAATGGATTGGAACAACCATGGGAATGCCCTTGCTCTTGTACAAGTCATATCGGATACGGGGTGAAGAGGGTGTGTCTTTACAAAGCACGGTTGTGTAGGAGTCTGGAGATTATACAGAATCATACACGGTCGTATACACGGTTCAAAGGTACGGCCGTGTATGGTGTCAAGAATTTCCACAGAAAGATACACGACTAGAAGTACACGGTCGTGTATATTGTCAAGAAGTTCCACAGAATTATACACGGCCAAAGTACACGACCGTATATCTCCCCGACGCTGGCCTTCACATCTTGTTTTGTTATTTTTACGCACTTATTGAAGTGATGTCGTTTTGGGCCTTTATTGTTACGAATTGTAAACCCTAATATAAAGCTCCTAGGGTTTAGAACATTTAGAATATAGAACATACAACATTGAAAGTTTGAAAACACTTTTGATAGAATTCCTCTCTTGGTTCTTTAAAGAACTAACCTAGAACTTATCGGATTTTATTTCCGTGGCGTTCATCCCGACTTATCAATCAGTCTTTCATCCCGATTGTGGCGTCTTCATATTATACCAAGGTTCTTGTCTCGCTTATAGACAACGGGTCGCGGTTTCCACTTGAGGGTGTTTGGCATCTTAGGTAACGAGTTCCGAACGTATTGTATTGGGTTTCGTCACACGTTGGCGTGGTTCATATCAGTTAGGAATCCGATCAAACCGATCTCGCATCAGTTTGGTATCAGAGCTTAGGTTTGTTAAACATCAGTTCGGTTTGAGGAAGGTAACATCAAAACCCTAACTCCAATCGTTCATATCAATTGTTAGTATTCAATTTCATAGTATTAATTGTCTATTGAAAGTGTAGTACTTACTATTCAATTTTGTTACAAAAAAAAAAAAAAGAAGAATCACGACACAAAAGAAAAAGGGAATGTGATCAAGAGCAACAACAAAGACAAAAAAAAAAAATTCGGAAAGAAAAAGAGGAAATTTACGAACCCTAGAGTTGTTTTGAATTCTACGGAAGGGAATTGGTGTAGTTTGGGTTAGTTCCAAGAGAATTGAGAAGAGGAATTGGCGAGTTGATATCATCATTGTTTGTGAGAATACACGAGCGACTGTGTGATATCATCATTTGAGCGAAACACGTAAGGGAGTGTATCATGAGGTTTAATCATATATATATTTGTGTTAGTACTAATCTTTTCTGCAGGAACTATGTTGAGGCAACATTCTCCTGAAAGTGAGAGGGAAAGGTTTGATGCTAGGTTAGTGATTGAGGCGTTGAGGGGTGAGATGAAGAGAATGTTCCAGGAGGGAATGGAACAAATTCATGAGACGGTAGAGTAAAGACTAGAGCAATCTAAAAACGTCTTCCAAGGGCGTAAGAGGGAGAGTTGTTTTAGGAGAGTACTAAGGGGTGGAGATGAAATGTCGGATGATGAATTTGATGAGCCTTCTGTCGGGAGTTATCGAGGATATAGTGGTAGGAATAGAGGAACTAGGGATTGGGAAGATAGAGGAGATAGGAATAGAGAGGATAATCAATTGAGTAGTATAAAGATGAAGATTCCTCCTTTCCAAGGGAAGAATGATCCCGAGGCGTACTTAGAGTGGGAGAAGAAGGTAGAGATGGTATTTGATTGCCATAACTATAGTGGGAGAAAGAAAGTGAAACTTGCTACCATTGAATTTTCGAATTATGCCATAGTGTGGTGGGATCAACTAATGTTGAATAGAAGAAGGAATGGCGAACCACCTATTGAGTCGTGGGAAAAGATGAAAAGGGTGATGAAGAAGCGGTTTGTGCCTGTGTATTACTATCGTGAATTGCACAACAAATTGGAAACTCTTAAGCAAGGAAGCCGAAGTGTGGATGAGTATTTCAAGGAGATGGAAGTAACGATGATCAGGGCGAATGTAGAGGAGGATAGAGAGGCTACCATGGCTAGATTTCTTGCTGGATTGAATAGAGAAATTCAAAATGTTGTTGAATTGCAGCACTATGTAGAATTAGAGGATATGGTTCATATGGCTATAAAGGTTGAGAACCAACACAGGCGGAAAGGTAGTAGTAATGCACGGTTTTAACAGGGTACTGGTTCATCCACCTGGAAGACTAACCAATGGAAGAAGGAAGAAAAGCCTTTACCTACCAAACCAAAAGGAGAGTTGAGACAAGCGGGTTCTACTCTTAGTAACCAAGGTAACCCTGATTCTTCTACTTTTAGAAATCGTGACATTAGATGTTTTAAATGCCAAGGTAGAGGCCATATTGCTAGTTAATGTCCAAATAGGCGTGTTATGATTTTGCGTGATGATGGTGAGTATGAGACTGAGGGGGATAGTGAGGAAGATGATATGCCTCCATTAGAGGACGTTAGTGATGATGAGGAGCCTGCAATAGGGAGGTTAGTGGCAGTAGTGAAGCGAGCTTTGAATGTGCAAGTGAAGGAAGAAGAGGAGGTGCAAAGAGAGAATATCTTTCATACTAGATGTTATCTAGGTGATCATATTTGCAGTGTGATCATTGATGGAGGAAGTTGCACTAATGTAGTGAGTAATTTTATTGTTGAGAGGCTGGGACTCAAGACTACTAAACACCCTAGTCCATATAAATTGCAGTAGCTGAATGATAGTGGTGAGACTAAGGTGAGTAAGTAAGCCTTGATTGCTTTTCGCATTGGTAGGTATGAGGATGAGGTGTTATGCGATGTAGTGCCAATGTAGGCGTGTCATGTGTTGTTGGGGAGACCATGGAAATTTGATAGGAAGGTTGTTCATGATGGCTTTTCTAACAAGTATACGCTTGTTCACAAGGGGAAAAACTTTAATCTTAAACCTTTAACACCTAAACAGGTGTATGAGGATTAATTGCAGCTACAACAGTCTTTTGCAAAACATAAGGTGAGTGAAAAACAGAGGGAGAGTGAGAGAGCAAAAGACAATGAGAAAGAAAAGGAATACAAAAGTCGAACTCAAAAGGAAAAAGAGAGGAAGGCTGGAAAGAGTGTGAGAGACCAAGTTGAAGGGGGATCAACTTTGGTGGTGAGTGAAAAGGAGAGTGCAGCCTTGCAAAAGGAGAGTTGTGTGGCAAGAGCGAGTGTAGTGAGGAGAGCGTTAGTGATGAAGCAACCTATGTTGTTGCTAGTTTTTAAGGAAACATGTCTTAATACTAATGAACTATCTAACTCTTTGCTTAGTGTGGTTGTGTCTATTGTGCAGGACTTTGAAGATGTCTTCCCTGAGGAGATTCCAAAGGGATTACCACCTATTCGTGGTATTGAGCACCAGATTGACCTTGTACCTGGAGCATCGATTCCAAACAAGCCAGCTTATAGGAGCAATCCGAAGGAGACAAAGGAACTCCAAAGGCAGGCCGATGAATTAATGGAGAAGGGGTACGTGAGAGAAAGCATGAGTCCATGCGCAGTTCTTGTGATTTTGGTGCCTAAGAAGGATGGGTCATGGAGAATGTGTGTTGATTGCCGCACCATCAACAACATCATGGTAAAGTATCGTCATCCCATTCCTCGCTTAGATAACATGTTAGATGAGTTACATGGATCTAGTGTCTTTTCCAAAATTGATCTGAATAGTGGATATCACCAAATTAGAATGAAAGAAGGTGATGAATGGAAAACCACATTCAAAACGAAATATGGATTGTATGAGTGGTTAGTAATGCCTTTCGGTTTAACTAATGCACCTAGTACTTTTATGAGACTTATGAACCATCTTTTGAGGACTTTTATTGGAAAATTTGTGGTTGTCTATTTTGATGATATTCTCATTTACAGCAAGAGTTTGGAAGATCATATATCTCACTTGAGGGATGTTTTAGAAGTGCTTCGAAAGGAGCAATTATATGCTAACCTAAAGAAGTGCACTTTTTGCACAGACAAACTTGTGTTTATTGTTTTTGTTGTTAGTGCACAGGGAATATAGGTTGATGAAGAAAAGATTCTTGCGATCCAAGAATGGCCTAGTCCAACTAATGTAAGTAATGTGCGGAGTTCCCATGGACTGGCGAGCTTTTACAGGAGATTTGAGAAGGATTTCAGCACCACTTACTAAACGTCGATCTAAACTACTTCCTAGAGGCAATGGACCATTTCAAATCCTTGAGCGCATTAATGATAATGCATACAAGATTGATTTACCCGGTGAGTATCGAGTAAGTGCTACATTTAATGTTACTGATTTGAGTCTTTTTGATGCAGGCAATGATTTGAGGATAAATCCTTTTCAAGAGGAGGGGAATGATGAGAGCCATGATGGGAGCCAAGCTAGAAGAGGGAATGTGGATCCTCTTGAAGTGCCACCTGGACTAATCACAAGAAATCGAGCGAAACGATTTAAGGAAGCACTTAACGGGTTGATAAAAGATGTCCATGAAGTTGAAAAAGATTGGAGCAATCATGAAGCTGGAATGGATTGGAACAACCATGGGAATGCCCTTGCTCTTGTACAAGTTATACCAGATACGGGGTGAAGAGGGCGTGTCTTTACAAGGTACGGCCGTGTAGGAGTCCGGAGGTTACACAGAATCATACACGGTCGTATACACGGTTCAAAGGCACGGCCGTATATGGTGTCAAGAATTTCCATAGAAAGATACATGACTAGAAGTACACGGTCTTGTATATTGTCAAGAAGTTCCACAGAATTATACACGGCCGTGTATCTCCCCGGCGCTGGCCTTCACGTCTTGTTTTGTTATTTTTACGCACTTATTGAAGTGATGTCGTTTTGGGCCTTTATTGTTACGAATTGTAAACCCTAATATAAAGCTCTTAGGGTTTAGAACATTTAGAATATAGAACATACAACATTGAAAGTTTGAAAACACTTTTGATAGAATTCCTCTCTTGGTTCTTTAAAGAACTAACCTAGAACTTATCGGATTTTATTTCCGTGGCGTTCATCCCGACTTATCAATCGGTCTTTCATCCCGATTGTGGCGTCTTCATATTATACCAAGGTTCTTGTCTCGCTTATAGACAACGGGTCGCAGTTTCCACTTGAGGGTGTTTGGCATCTTAGGTAACGAATTCCGAACGTATTGGTATTGGGTTTCGTCACACGTTGGCATGGTTCGTATCAGTTAGGAATCCGATCAAACCGATCTCGTATCACTAGTTGCCTATTGAATTGACCCTGTTTGATTTTTGATTTGTCCTTAAGGAAAGTTGACTGCCTTGTGTCCCCTTTGGTTGCACACAAGACAGAAGATTAAGGGGATTGACCACTTAGTGCAATATTTACTAATGTGCCCAATCTTCCTACAAGAGAAAAATGCTTCCTTTGGCCATCTGCACTCTTGATGAGGATCATCTAGCATCAAAAAGGAAGGAGCCAAAATCCCATGATCCATTACATGGTATTTGAGGCCTGATGACCCGAGCTAGAGCTAAGAGGATGAACAAAGCTCTACAAGGATTAGTTATGAACTTGCAAGCTAGGGAATCAAGCTACACTGAAGGAGAACATACATATGTTAACTTGATTCACGTGACCATGGAAAGATAAAATAATTTAGAGACATTAGAATAATTTTAGTGAACCGCTACAATAGAGACATATTCGGTTTGTTTTGGTTTTATTTGTTTGGTTTGTAGTTTATATTATTTAGTTGCCTATTTGGCTACATGAGGATAAGGAAACATATAGATTAGGCAACTTAGGTTTTCTGTATTCTTGTATAACTCTATATAAGCTGTGAAAGGGCTGGCCATAGGGAGATTTTTATTGAATGAAAAAAAAAACACATCCTTTTTCGTAGGAAATAACGAAACCCTTTTTTGTTCTTTTGCAAAAGAACTTTTTCCATAGGAATTCTTAACTGGATTGCTAAGAATACCCTTTTGATAACTTAGCTTTCAATTAATAGGTGTGATTGAGGTCTAGTTACGCTTTGCTTATTCAAGACGATCCTTGGGGTAATTGAATCCAATAGCGACGTCGGAGTTCTAGGTTTAACATACTTAGGGTTTCACGCATCATTTGGTATCAGAGCTTCGACTTCTTGAATCAAGTAAATTCTATCCTTTTCTTTAATTTGTCTCTTGTTCTTTTCCATATTCGTCTGTTGTTCTTTTCCATATTCGTCTGTTGTCTTTTCCATATTCATAGATAGAAGTCGTATAAAAAAAAATTCATTCTTGTTCAGTCTTCACAATCCATTAGGGCTGACGACATATAGGGTTCTCAATTGAACAATCAATTGTGTTTAATTCATAGTTCTTCTATAAAAAAAATCAATTTGGTTGAAAAAAAAAAGAATCAAGATCGACATTCAAAAAAAAAAAAAGAATTCGACTGTGAAAGATTACAATTGCCGAAATCACAAGATAACTTATTGATTCAATTTACTTTCCATATCAATTATTTCCAATTTCATATCGTAACATATCTTTGATTGTTTATGTTTGGTATCCGAATTGTACACATCCCTTGAGCAATCGGTGCAATAGTGATTGTTTCCTTTCGTGTTAGAAGTAATCTTTGATTGCATATTCATTTACTGGTGAATCTTTTCCATATCAATTAGAGTTGTGTAGTTAGTATTCCATCATTCATGTGACTTAGGACCGATTAGTAATCATTAGTGTTAACTTAGTAATTTGAGTTTAGGAGTTCAAATTTGAGTTCTTAGCAAAAGAATTACAAAAAGCGAGTTGTGAGATCATATTTTGTGAGAGCTATAAACGAGTGAAATTGTGAGTGTATCATTTGTGAGTAATACACGAGTGGGTGTGAGGAACATACATATATATATTTTTTGTAATTGTGATCTTATCTTAATGCAAATTTTAGAATTATGTTGGGATAGAACAATAATGGAGGAGAAATTTGGTTGATGTTTGAGGAATTGATGGGGGAGATGAAGAGGATCCTAACGGGTGAACTAGAGGAGATCCATGAAAGGATGGATAGGATCAAAAGGAGTAGGGAACTGTCTAGCAGTACTACTGTTAGGTGAGGAGTAGGTAAACATAATAGGGGAGGCGTTAGGATAGATGGAGGTGAGGAATATGATTTTAAAGATTACCAACATGTGAAGGATAGGGGGAAGTATTTAGAGGTGTGATAGTAATTTAAGGAGTATTAAGATGAAAATCCCAACCTTTCAAGGAAAGAATGATCCAGAGTTGTATTTAGAGTGGAAAAGAAAAATGGATCATGTGTTTGAATGTCACAACTACATTGAGGAGAAAAAGATAAAATTAGCTGTAGTAGAGTTTTCAGATTACGCTAGTGTATGGTGAGATCAGTTGGTGTGTAATAAGCACAGGTATGGAGAGCGACCTGTTAGCACTTGAGAGGAGACGAAAACTATCATGCAGAAGCATTTTATTCCTAGTCGCTACCATAGGGACTTAGGAAAGTCCAAGGGTTGACTCAAGGAAATAAAAGTGTAGAGGATTACTACAAAGAGTTGGAGATGGCCATGATTAGGGTGAGAATTGAGGATGATGATGAGGCCACTACGGCTAGATTCATCAACATGTTGAATAGCGAAATAGCTGACGTAGTAGATCTTCACCATTACTTAGATATGGAAGAGTTGTTGCATAGAGCTATTAAAGTAGAGCGGTAGTTAAAATACAGGAGTGAGCAGAGGACTGGCTTGACTTCCAAAGCTCCATGGAAGTCCACGTGGAAGAAAAACTCCACTGATTCAAAGCCTAAGGAGGACGTGAGGGCTAAGAATCCAGTTGCTGCACCTAAGGGAAAGACTAACACTAAACCCCCTTCTAGGATGAGAGATATTAAGTGTTTTAGGTGTTAGGGATTTGGGCATATTGCATCCCAATGTCCAAATCAGAGGGCTATGATTATCAATGATAGTGGGGATGTAGAGAGTGTGAGCTCTTAGGAAGAGGAGGAGTTACCATTGTAGGAGTATGATGATGTTGACTTAGAGGGACTCGTGAGTGGCGAGTTGTATGTCACGAGGAGAGTACTTAGTGTATAATCCCAAGAGGATGGTGAGGGGATCCAACGTGAACATATTTTTCATACACGGTGTCATGTGCAGGGTAGAATTTATAGCTTGATTGATAGGAATCGAAATCTATCAAGACCTATCATTAGGGCAAAAGCTAAAGGATTTCAAATCTTGGTGGTGAGGGCTTATTTTGAGCACATCAACCCCGAAATTATTTGTTTACTAATCTCTTTTCTCTTATTCATGTATTGTATATGCTAACAAGCACACTTATCATGCTTTATAAGGTGATGGACAAACTCACTAAGACTCAGCTTGTAGGTTATCCATGGACCGACCTAAACCGACGATGAGCTGGGCCGACGAATCCTATGGAAGAGCTAGCATGATAAAGACTATTTTTATTTGTAATTATTTCTTTGGACTATTTATGTGTAAGCTTTTGGGACACTTTTTATTTGGTTGTAATTGAGTTTTAGGATCGACTACCCTAAAAGTGGCACAGTTGTAATTTTGTGGACTTTTTAACCTTAAAGGAGCATGTATAAATACTTGCTTAAGTAGGGTTTTGAGGGAGTTAGTGATAGAGCCATTTTATACTCAATCTTTATAGTATGAAGTGTGTTAATTTATTATACATTTTATAGAAATCATAAGGAAATGGTACTTAATTCTATTATGGTGATAAATCAGGTTAAATGGAGTCAAGGGTGCTAATTCAAGTAAATTAGAGAAGTCATCTATAACTTGGATTAAACACAAGGATTTACATCGCCGGAGGAAAGTACATGGGCGTGTAGTTGAAGTACAAGGCCGTGTACTTAGTTTTGAAGCCATAGGAAAATACACGGTTGAAGTACACGACCGTGTATCTGTTTAGAAGAAGGCACGGTTGGAGATACGTCCATGGTGAAAACCGTGCTATACACTGCACAAGAAGGTGGAAATGTGGACTATCAACAGAGAGAGACACGGTTCGTGATTTGGCCGTGGTGGAAGCCGTGGTTGAAGACGTGGTGGAAGTTGAAATGGAAGACGTGCCAAGGATGAGAAATTGTGGAACATCAACCAGAGGATGACACGGTTGGAGATCTTGCCGTGGTATAAGCCGTGGCACACACTGATCACGGATGAAAAATTGTAGATTACCCACAGAAGAAGGCACGGCTTGACCCACGGCCGTGGTGTTGGGCGTGCCAGGCGGACGATTATTCACTTCTTGAGATTTACATAAAAAAAGGAAAGATATTTTCGTATCTTGCTAGCTAAAGATCCTCTGCCATTCCTTTAACAATATAAATAGAACTAACCTTAGAGGGTTAGAAGAATCTTGGATCATCTTGGAGACAAGAAGGAAGGAAGGAGGCAGAGCAAGGAAACCGGGAACTGAGGCTTGTTATGTTTTTACTTTTAATTTTCGTTTTGATGATGAACATGTGTAGCTAAGCAAATTTTCTAGCCAAAGGGTCATAGAAGTTTGATTCTCCACGAATTGTGAGATCTAATTGATTTGTCTTTAATCTATTCTTTGTTTTTGGATATTCATATATCTTCTGAACGTTTTGTCATTATTATCTTTGTTGATTGGTATGAATTAGAGCTCTTCTACTCAATTAGCAAGTTAATATATTGTCAACTAGCACGTCAAATCCGTAATTGTTTGATAGTTCTAGTCTCAGTGACACAATAACATGTTTGATTATAAAATAGATGATCGAATTCATGTTATGGAGATGTATGATCTTGTTTAAATAGGTTATCTTATAATCTACTGGCATGAATTGGTGGTCTCTCTAGCTTTTAATGCTATTGGTAGATTAAATCCTAAGAGCTTGTTTTAGGGTTGTCTAATCGATAAGAGAAATAATCAAAGAGCTTGTTTTGATTATCGAAGAAGTAAGGAGAGATAGGTTATTAGAGCTTGTTAATAACCATAACCAGTTTATCTAGAAATAAGAATAGAAAACATTTGCATCGATGATCAATTCCTAGAATTAAACTATCTTGATTCCTTTGGCTAGGCTTTTATCAATATTCGATTTTATTATCTTGTTTCAATATTATTTTGATTCACAAACAAAACCCCCCATTTTTTCTTTTCCTCTTTATTCGCTTTGAATAGAAATATATTTAACCAATCCCTGTGGATACGACCCTACTCACCACTATATGCAAATCATATAATTGTCTAGGAGTAGGTTTTTATTTTTGTTGGATTCGACACCCATCAGTTAGCTAAATTTCAGAAAAAGAAAACACTTCACGTGTGAGGGTTAGGGTTTCCTTAAATCCAAATTGCTCTTATCAATTTCAATACCAAGAATTGGAATTGTGGCGAGTTACAACAAAGAGAAATTGTGAGTAATATCAAGTCCTTTTTGTTGTGTTTCCTTTTCATTACTAGTGAGTTATATCTAAGGTTGATTAGGATTGTTCTTGGTCAGATTTTGATTTCATTTGAAATCATTCTATCATGTTATAAGATTGATTGGTTTTGACATTAGTTCTAACCATTAAATTTGCTTCATTTGAATCGTGGTTTACGTTGTTGGGAAAAGGGGATCTCAAATTTGTTCTTGTTGATTTTATGTGTTAATCATGTGGGATTTCAAGTGTGTTTAGTGTTGCAATTGAGGATTTCATCATTGTAGTATTCTTACATTGAAAACTATAACATTCGACTCACTATACATCATAAGGGATTACGCAATTTGTTGTCCTTTGAACCGATTTTGATCTTGTCATTTAGGGGTTGTAAATTGGTTCATTTGCATGTGCTTAAACTCCCTTTTAGGCACATCATAATTTAGTATCAGAGCATCATCATTCTTGGAATTAAGATTGATCACGCCATTGTTTAAGAATTGGTTCATAAATATTGAGGAATTATGCAATTGTTGAACTAGTTTGATTGTCTTTCAAATTGGTTTTGCATGTGTTTAATCTTGGTTTTAGGCACATCATTGATAATCGACAATGGTAGTTGCACTAATGTTGCTAGCACCTTACTAGTCGAAAAGATGTAATTGAAAGCTGTGAAACATCCGAGACCATATCGATTACAGTGGTTGAGTGATTGTGGGGAGGTTAAGGTGGCCAAGTAGGTTCTTATAGCCTTTTCGATAGGGATCTACAAGGATGAGGTTATGTGTGATGTGGTACCTATGCAGGCGAGCCACATACTGTTAGGACGACCTTGGTAATTCAATAGGAAGATTATGTATGACGAGTACAAGAATCAGTATTCCTTTATATTAAACAAAAGGAAAGTGGTTCTCACGCTATAGAAACCATAGGAAGCTTGCGAGGATCAAGTGAAAATTGCTAAAGAAGTTAGATCGAAATATGAGAGTATGCGAGAGAAGGGAGAAAAAAAAGAAAACAGTGAGAGACAAGCACTGGTGGGCCATGAGGGAAGAGAGTTTGAAACATTGAGAGGAGAGTAAATTACCAGAAAAAGTGAGGTTAAGAATGCAATGTTGGCAAGGAAACAACTACTTGTACTTATGTACAAGGGTGTTTATTTTACTTATACTAACATTAACCTTTCGTTACCTAATATGTTGTTTTCTTTTGACTTTGTGATAGGTACAGATGGCATAGCCATGGATGCGAAGAAATTGGATGCGATCTAGGAGTGTTCAATACTAGAGGGACGTATCAAAACCGTGTTTCATCGAGGAGAAAGGATTTGGGTGCATTTGAGAAAAGAAAGATTTGCATCGCAATAAAAGCCTAAATTAAATCCTAGAGGAGAGGGACCTTTCCAAGTCTTGGAGCTCATCAATTAAAACACCTATAAGATTGATTTGTTGAGTTACTATGGTAATATAAGAGCAATTGTAATGTTTCTGATCTTACTTTTTATAATTCAAGTGATTTGAGGACGAATCTTTTCGAGGAAAGAGGGAATGATGAGGATCATCTAACATAAAAAAGGAAGGAGCCAAAATCCCATGATCCATTACATGGTATTGGAGGCCTGATGACCTGAGCTAGAGTTAAGAGGATAAAGAAAGCTCTACAAGGATTAGTCATGGACTTGCAAGCTAGGGAATCAAGCTACACTGAAGGAGAACATATATATGTTAACTTGATTCACGTGACCATGGAAGGATGAAATAATTTAGAGACATTATAATAATTTTAGTGAACTGCTACAATAGAGACATATTCAGTTTGCTTTGGTTTTATTTGTTTAGTTTGTTGTTTATATCATTTAGTTGCCTATTCGGTTACATGAGAATAAGGAAATAAATAGATTAGGCAACTTAAGTTTTCCATATTATTGTATAACTATATATAAGCCGTGCAAGGGCCAACCATAGGGAGATTTTTATTGAATGAAAAAAAAAAACATCCTTTTTCATGGGAAATAATGAAATCCTTTTTTATTCTTTTGCAAAAGAACTTTTTCTGTAGGAATTCTTAACCAAATTGCTAGGAATACCCTTTTGATAACTTAGGTTTCAGTTAACAGGTGTGATTGGGGTCTAGTTACGCTTTGCTTATTCAAGACGATCTTCGGGGTAATTGAATCCAATAGTAACGTCGGGGTTCTAGGTTTAACATACCTAAGGTTTCATGCATCAACTCTCTTAACTCATGAGGCCCATAACATCTGGGACATTTAACATTTGGGCTTGCTGCAGTGAGTGCCAAAGGCACTTGTTTGATTTGGAGAGGAGGGGTTGTAGCTCTTGGTGTTTTGCTTTACAACATGTGATGTCTTTTGCCTCTATCTTGCCTCATTCCATTAGAGGTAGGTCTTTTTCCTAAAGTTATTGCTACTCTGCGGCTCGTCTGTTCTTCTATTATCTTTTTGTTCTACTCAAGATACTTAGCCTTGTCAACCATTTCGACATAGGTATTTAGCTAAAAAGCCCCTATTGCAAGTCGTAGGTCTAATTATAAACCTCTTAAGAATCTTCTAGCTTGAGACTTATCATCATTACGTACATTTTCGGGAAGGAACTAGATGAGGCGATCCAACTCTACCTCATACTCTTCAACTGTTCGGTTTTCTTATTCATAGTTGTAGTATTCATTCTCCATCCTATCTTTAGAGTTACTGGGGAAGTATCTTTGATAAAATAGCTCCTTAAATACGACCTAATTCATGCATTCTCTTGTAAGTCTAGGAACCAAAGCCTACCATTTTACTGTAGTTCCCTTCAACATGAATATAGCATAATTTACCTTCCTATCTTCTGGTATCTAGAAGGTAGCAAATGTTTTCTTAATTTCCTATACCCAATCCTCAACCTCGATTGGGTTATCCACTCTAGGGTTAAACTCTTTAGCCACTCTTATGAACCTATTAAAGCTAATGGGTTCGTTAGCATTCCAGTGCTGTGGGACATTAGGGGCTTGGTGTTGTTATACTAGTAGTCCCACCAGGTGGTTCACAGTATGCAATAGTTGATCTGCCTCTTTAGCCATCTGACCTCTTTCCCCCTGTGGCTATAGATTCTGAACTTCCTCCTCATTGGGTTTATCACATCTAGCATCCCTTCCGACTCCTGATTTAGTGATTCTTCTTAGAGGCATTCTGTTTAAGAAGAGATAATCTAATCTACTTAAGTTAATATCAGTCATGGTCAATTTCATAGCGTGTGAGTATATACACACATATACCACTACATATGGGTCTACTCATATATATAACTTAGTAGTTAGTGGAATGTAAGTAAAGTAATAATACAAGAAAGTAATTACATAATTAAATAAACGTTCCATATTTCACCCACTCTCTTCATGTCTCACTATCTTACGGACCTAGTACTTAACTCCTCTAAATATCATAAACCTTAAAGCTCTATTGTTTAAAACTTATCTCTATTGATCATTGCTTAGTCCTAAAGATCATCGCCTAAGCTATTTAGGATCAATGACCTATGCTCTATAGATAAAAAATTATGTCATAAGGATCATTAACCTATTCTTTATAGATTCGAGCTTAAGTCTCTAAAGATCATAGACCTAAAGCTTTGATACCACCTAAGTTGTAATGCCCCGAAACTTGGGCTGCGCAACTGCTAGCCATATGCCCTTATCTCACAAGAACATGTTAAGGCTTTAAATCAACTCTGATATATTTTGACCTGTAATTCCTATATAAAAACATTCAACACATCCCATAACTTCAAAATAATTTCATAAACTATATCAAATATCTAATGCAACGGAAGTCTTTGAACACTAAAATAACATTCTTCAAAAGATAATGTCTATTACAGTCATATAACATAATTCTCCAAATCCTAATCACCATAATAGTAATGGTAATCTTCATCTTTCTCTCTCTATGGTTCAACTAAACCCAAGTTATCTCTTGGGTTATCATCTCCCTTAACACCTGCATTAAAAATATTCCATAAAGAGTGAGCTAATGCCCAGTACGTATAACATAAACACATATGCATGAGCAAGTATCACACACATTATGCAGTACTTAAACACAGACAACCATTTCATAATATAATTTATGTCCACTAGTAACAACAAGATACTTATGACCCTCTTAACACACTTAACATACTAGAACAAGAATTGGTGATGAGTTTAAAGATCAATGTTAGATAATCTTATAGTTCAAACTAATAAGGTACCTTACTTTGATGGTACTAATTTCTCCTATTGAAAATATAGGATGGAGATATTGATCAAGGCTATAGAATCAATCATGGGATATCAATAAAAAGGTGACTTGAAGACCTTTAGAGACATTTTATATTCTAAAGACAAATAGAATTTAGAAACAAGTTCTAAGGCTAAGATATTTGGGAAATTCTGAATTCTACTTGATCTCCTCATGTAATATAGTAAAGATATTTAGGACACATTGTGTGAAACACATAATGGAACTGGTACAATTAATGAAACCATAATTAATGTATTGGTGTAGCAATATAAACTCTTTTAAGTATAACCTAGTGGAGAAATAAATGACATATCTAGTTGTTTCAATGCTTTAACTAATGAACTAGATTCTCTTAACAAGAAAATGAATGATATAGATCTAGTTGGGAAGATGCTGAAGAAACTACCAAAGGCTTGGAATCCAAAGAAAATAGTAATTGAGGAAGCTTGTGATATGACTAAACTCATGCTTAACTAACTTAGAAGCTAGTTAATCATAATACCCTAGGCTAAAAGTGGCCAATAACTACGCTAACAACACTAATGGGCCTTATTCAAACACTTGGCCCAAAAGTTTTAACTAGGTTAACATACTACTAATTACATAGTCTTATATATTACTATTCAATATTTCACATAATCCATGTGACCATATATATCATTACACAGTTTGTTCCCTTAACCTTATACACACGACATCCTTGTTGTGAGACCTCATGATTGGGCTTAGGTCTTCCTCCTTTTTTTGGTTGTCCCTAAATTGGATACTTACCAATCGCGATAAGAACTAGAACACTAGTCTTATCACTTGAGCCAATGCTTATAGACTCCAAAACCTTATGTGGAGGATGCTGTCCAACCAACTGGTTGAAGACGAGGCCCTCTTAGTGCATAGATACTTCATACACCATCCACTAAATCATTATGGTCATTTCACCATTACTAGAAAAGAAGAAGCATTGAGAAGCTCAACCTTCAGTGTTGAGACGATTCGTCTTCATAGCTTAAATAGCTTAGGTTGACCCACTTTATTATGCTCCAACATGTTTAGAGCCTTAATGTACTACTTTCTAGTCAATTTGTCTCTGACCATCCCTAGTTGGCCTAGCAGAGCACCTAGCTTGTCAATATAATTTTGCCTCTTTTTCCTAGCAACACAACTAAAGCCTAGTTGATAAATGTCCTTAGCACCCGACAAGTACATGCATTCCCAAAATATTCCTTTTTGTTCTTGTACATTTTTACCCCTTTTGTAATAGTTAGGAAGCATGCTTTGTATGTATTAATTTGAATTTTTCCCTCTTTTGCAATGTAACCCTAAGGACTTACTATAAATAATCTATCTATTGTAAGCCGCAACAAAAGTTAAATATTATAGAATCCTTTCTTTCTATCTATAAGTTCTTTAGCTCTTAAATAGTTTACTCCTATCAATCCCTTTAGCAAGGATTGTGATGATACCCTTTGATTATTTCTTGTGCTTGCGTGTCACATGAAGTAGTAATCTTGGCTATGTAGTGCTTTGTTTGTGTAAACCTAAAAAATTTAATTCAAGAATTATTATGAGGGAAAGTATAAAGAAATAGGTCGGAAAGCAAATACGAAAAACTAATTGCGAAATTGGATTCATTATGCGATACACAAACTAACTAGTGTATCTAAACCTAAGGAATTCGAAGCCTAACCAACCCCGATGGTAGAACATCGCCTAGGATAAAACTGAAATTGAATTTATATATTCAAAAAGCCTAAATTCAATCCTTATAGTCTTAGAAATAACCGTTGACATTAGGATTTCCTCTAAATTGAGAAAGACCAACTTCGAGCTCAGAAAAACCCAAGATTCAATATAAATGAAACTAAAACTTAAACGATGATGAACTACCCTATAATTAATATAAGATGACCTAAAAATTTAATTGGACCCAACTCTACTAAATATCAAATTGGGCAAAAAAAAGTTAGGAAAACATGACCCTAAACCATCTTTGTAAGTGGCGTGAAAGGAAAGGAAAATAAGGCACCAATTGAGCCACTAAATGATTTAATCTTGACTTCAAACTTAATTTGGAAATTCCCCCACATAAACCCTATTTAAGGCCCATTTAATCACAAGAAAAAAAAAGGAATTAAATTAGCTAAATTAGCCTATCCCACGTGAGGAACTAGCTGGAAGTAACTAAATAGCAACTAAGAAACTAACTAAAATAACTCACCTAAATGGAAGGACAATTAGGGACTAACTAGGTGGTAAAAAGGATGGACAAATATAAACCCCCTCAATTAGTAGGGCATGTCCCTTAGGATTAGACTCATTACCTAATGGACAAAACTCTTACCCAAATAACCATGATAAGGACCAATGGACAATGCACCCTGTTATGCTATCCAGGATTTGATTTGTCTCCTACCTATTCCACATGTGGAGCCCCACTTTCTTTTGGAACTTTTCTATAGAAAACACTATAAAAAATTAGCCAACAACTCCTAAGAAAAACCTTCCAAATTTGGATCACATACACCTCTTCAAACCACAACTTCTAAACCACACCTCACCCTCTTAACTTTAACCAACTAATCAAGCCAATTCTAATATTAGCTACACCAGTCAAGAGACCATTTAAGGAGCTAAGGATCCAAGGAAGATCATAAGGCTAGCCTAAGAGGAAGTAGAAAGAGGAAAGCTAGGCACTCTAATAGCATCAATGTATAAGACCTTTATTCCTTCTTGTTGGTATTTTTTTTTCTTGTAATATTTTGATTCCTTAGAATAGAATAGGTCATTTTACATTGATTTTTGTAACTTTACATGTATATTTGGAAGATATTTAGCTTAGGGAATAATTTGGAAATGTAACCCCAATTTTATGATGCAAAATCGTAGAGATTCACCTTCCAATATAACTTATATGTTGAAGTTTTGGAAAAATATAAAGAGATTAGAATTTAGAGAATTAAGGGACTTCTGGACGCCTATGTTTAGGAGTTAATTAAGTGCATTTTTGATGTATTTTATGCCTCAATTGTAGAAAATTTGGATGACAAAAGGGACCCATTTTTGTAGTAGGAAATTAAAAGAATGGTAAGATAAGTTCAAGACTTTCAATTGTGGCCAAACCTAATTAAATCTAGAAATTTCTAAATTTCCTGAACCTAATAATGCTAAAATAACATTAGGAAAATTATGGGGATAAAAACCTTAAAGAAAAAACATGAAACCAACACAATTAAGAAGGAGAAATTTCAAATCCAAAGCATTGGAAAGCCCTATGAAATTCTTGGGCTGAATTATAAAATTTCTAGAAAGGAATAGAAAACAAACACACCATATGGAAGTCCTAAACATATTCCAAGTGGTTAGAATTAATGCCTTTAGATTATTAGACCAAATTAGGCAAAAAGGAACCCTAAATCAAATATAAATTGGGTGCACCCGATTTGTTCAAGCACTAGCACATTCTTATAAAGTTCAAATAACTAAAATAACTTTAGAAATAGAAAGAACATTTAAAACCCTTTAAAATGATAGTAAATAGAAAAAAAACGGGTTTAAAAGAAAAAAGTTATGAAGAAAATACTAAACCTTCAAAATTGAGAAAACTAACAAAACTAGCAAAGCTAATATAGGTTGGTTTTTTACCCAAACTTATAGAGTTTTTTGTCTTATTAGGTGACACATCATTCGAGGATGACTTGCAACCTAATTATTATGATTGAGGACCTTATGGCCAGGTGAGTGAAAATCCGATGATTACTGTTTCTTGCTTATGTTTGTAGTTAGCACACCTACATGTGTATAAATATCTAATATATGAATTGGAATTGTATGCGAGGGTAATTTGGGGTACCATATGTGCTTGAATGCCATGATTGAATACTAATTTATCTTAATTGTACTTGACTAATTGATAATTGCTTTCCCTTATATTTAGACTGTAGATATTGCGAGTGTCTATATTGATTTGCTGTGAATGCTTGATAACTTGATTTAAGATTATTTGGCCATAAATAAAATGAATTACACATTACAACAACTACATGTAAGAAGGCCATTGGCATCATGTGGTGGTACGGAAAGTCCTTGTGGAGGTGTACTTCATGGGCATACCTTGTCTTGACCATTGAGAACTAAGTAAAACCGAGAAATGCTACCTTCGAATTGAGACCTAGGATTCCTTAATTTAAGGTTTCATTACTTAAGGGTGATTGAGCTTGCAAGCCCTTCATAATCTATGCCCTACGATAGGCTTAGTATGTACATATGTATTTTTAGGACTATTGACATACATTATAAAAACATATATAGACTTTACAAATTATCTCAAAAGATAGCCCGGGGTCACTGGAGCCGAACTTGATGTGTAGTTCGTGATTTTCCAACCTAAGCAATGGAGGTCATAAACCCATGTTATATGTGATGTCTAGTAAACCATATGTATTGTTACATTCATGTGTTTGCTCATGCATGGCATATGCTTGAATTAAATAACTTGCTTGGTGTTTGCTTATTGGTTCAGTAAGAGAGTATAGTTCACTAAGCTTTATAGCTTACACCTCTATAGACTTCCCTTGTTGTAGGCATAGATATGGCTAGAGCCTAGCAGGTAAATGCCAGAGGTTAGTGTGGGAAGTGAGGGAATAGGGAATGATTTAAGTGGAGAGATCACTTTTGTATTTTGTCTAAGTTCTTATTTTAATTTTCAAATACTTAGCTTGGACAGAATTGTATTAAGATTGTTAATATTTGAATCTATGAACATTTACTTGTGGACTTTAAATTATTTTTCTACTCTATGTTTTTGTATTTCTTGAAAAATGTTAAACCCTAATCGGGAATTTGGATATATGTTGTAAGCATGGTTGTTAAAATCATGATTTTACCCCTACGATTCTATAACTTTATGATTTTAAGAGACCTTTTTGAGTTGACTCGGGTATAAAATCGTTTCCATATAAACTCATGGTAGAATCATGAGTCTACGCGTAAATTCAGTAAAATCTTACATTTTTAATCGAGTTTATTGATTCTACATACTTTAGTCAAATGAGTTAAAAATTGAAAAATATAACTTAACTTTCATAAGATATGGATATTATTAGTTCTTTAAAATAATTGGAATTATAATATAAGATAATGTTGGTAATAATACCAATAATGACATTGGTATTGATGATAAAGATGACAATAATGGTGATGATGGTGAAGAGAAAGTTGGTGATAATTTCAACTTTTAATGATAATAAAGGGATTGGTGATTTTTTTAGTATTATATTTTATTATTATAATTTATGTTATAATTTATTTCATATTAGTGTTGTTATTTCTAATTTAGTTTTATATATTACCTTAATAGTTTATTCTAATTTATTTGTACTATAAGTATATAATTTTTATTATAAATTGTGACTAAAATTTATATTAAATTTCTTTATTCCATCTTATATTTCATTTTTTTATGATTATAGTAAATATATCTATAGCTTTTGAAAGTTACTTTACATAGGTTATAGAAATTTACATTTTTATGTTTCGATTCTATATTCCGATTCTATAAACCCTCTAGTGATTTTAAGTAGAATCGCGAGTTTGATAACCTTAGCTATAAGGCAAACTCTTAGATAATAGAGGGGTTATCCTTAGGTTTTCGTACAACGCATAGTAGAAATTGTATGTCCTAAGGGCCCATAGGGCATGATAGTTTGTGAGTAATATCCATCAAGTAGCTCACGAAAATCTACTAAAATCCTTACTAAACCTCTTTCTCACTCTCTTTGATACTTCAAAGAACCTAATGTATATTCACTTCCTATTGATGTCTTAATGATGCTTAGCTCCTAGGTGCATCATTCTTTTATTAGGAAAATTAGAGTGAAGGTTTTGATGAGAGCGTGTGTGTTTTATATGTTGCAGTTGTCATAGTATCAATTTTGTGTTATTGAACTTGTTGAGTTATGTAGTGCAAGATGTCAAATCTTAGAGTTCATGGTGGTATTGGAGACTTTGAAAGTGATGTGCAAGGCCAAGGAAGGCATGTAAACTAAAATGCGAGGACTATTAATGAACAAATGTAATAGTTGACCACTATAGTTGCTTACCTTGCAATTACTATACAACTTTTGGAAGACAACTAACTTGCACGAGCACATGCAAAAGATAGATGAGCTTAAAATGATGAGGAATGATTAAACCTACCTCGAAATGTTCAAAATAGTGGAGGGTTAAGGTGTGATCGAGGCATGAAAAGGCCTATGGTGGTTAAAGAAGAGCTCAATAAAGAAAAAAGAGGACTTGATAATATTAAGGTGTACGTGCCATCTTTTATAGAAAGCATAGATGTAAATGACTACATAGACTAGGAAGACAAGGTCAATAAGTTATTTGAATGTCATGAGTGTGAAGAGGCTATGAAGGTGAAATTAGCTACACTTGAATTTTCTAGGTATACAATGTTGTGGTGAAGGAATTTGTTGAATGCTTGAAGGCAAGTTAGGGGGATTGAGATTAGTCTTAGATTGAGATGAAAGGCTCCTGAGGAGAAGGTTTATTCTTGCGTAGTACCTATAGGAAGCGTTTAAGAAGTTGTAAACCTTATGATAGGGAGGAATGTGTGTTAATGAATATGTAAAGGAATTCCAAATGTTATTGGTCAGATGTGTAGTAGAGGAACCTAAAGATCAAACTATTTCTTGATTCATAGCAAGACTACAATATGAGGTCACTTTAGTAGTCAAGTTGTAGTGCTTGAATACTCTTAATGATGAAATTAGAATGGCACAAAGGGTCAAATGGTAGTGGTGTAGAAACCTAAATAGAGTGCCAACGTCAAAGTTAGCACCTCTGACCCGACTAATAAGTAGATGACTCGAAGGAGTAGTTAGAAGGGAAGTTGAACAATGAGATGCCCATGATAAGAGAAAGAGAGTATGATCAATGCGGAAAAAGCTATAGTTACCCCCCTTGAACCTAAAAGGAATGTTAGATAGAGCTTGGGATAGAAGATGAGATAAATTAAATGCTTTGAATGCTTAGGTTTTAGGTACATTGCTTCTTAATGTTTAAACCAGTAAGCTATGACCTTGAAGTGTGAAGGACCATGGTATTAAGTTGATAATACTAACGAGGAGGAAGTTAAGGACAAGTTAGAGACAATCTAGGAGACTTTTGCTGAGTGCCACAATGATGAGGATGCAGCACTTTACTTTGAGCAAAGCTAGTACCTAAGCATGGTGATAAGGAAAGTCCTAAGCATGACCCCATTCGATGAGGATGAGTAAAGGGAAAATTTATCCCACATTAGGTGTATGGTGAAGGGACATTTTATGCACATTAATCACTGTTGGAGGAAGCTCAACCAATGTAGTCGCATTGTCCTTAGTTATCTAAAGAAGTTCACATTTTGTCAATCTGAGGTGATATGCTTAAGATTTGTCATTTTAAGAGATGGAGTCAAAGTAGATGAAGAGAAGGCTAAAGCCGTGGTTAGTTGGCTAACCTCATAGAGCATGGCTGAGGTCAAAAGCTTTCATATGCTCGTGTCATTTTATAAGTGATTAATTTACAACTTTAACACTATTATAGGTACATTAACTAAGCAAACCAAGAAAGGAAAGGAGTTTTGGTGGAAAAAAACAAGCTTAAAAAAGCTTTAAACATATCAAAGAGAAGCTTACTACTGTTGATGCGTGAACCCTATGTATGTTAAACCAAGAACTCAGCAATCACAATTGAAATCAAATCTTAAGGAATGTCTTGAACAAGTAGCACAGAACTAGACCCCAATCACACCTGTTGATTGAAACCTAAGTTATCAAAAGGAATTTTGCCAATCAATTTCAGTTAAAGAAATCCAAAGGGAGTTCTTTAGCAAAGAACAAGGGAGGGTTTTCTTTTTAAAGAAAAGATGTGTTTCTTTCAATAATTCAATAATGATGATGTGTGTGCCGACCCCCTACTCAATGATATAAGGGTATCACACAACAAAAATAAAAACTTAAGTTGCTTAACATAGCTTGTGACCTTATCTTCCTATGGATCGAAACATCTAGTCAATTATGCTAAAATACAAACTAAACAAATTTAACAAATAACAAAACCGGAATCAATTGTTCCCTTTTCGTTTAATAAAAATATATCTATTCTAAGTCTTTCAAATCCTTACATCCCTCCATGAAAACATGAACCAAATTGATAGGTGTTGGTTCTCCTTTCTTGTAATTTGATTCTTTAGCTTGTAGGTCCATGACTAGTCTTTATAAGGCCTCATTCATCCTCTTAGCTCTAGCTCGGGTCATTAGGCCTCCAATACTTTGCAATGGATTTTGAGATTTTGGTTTCGTCCTCTTAGATGCCATCATTCCCTCATTTCTCGAAAAGATTTGCCCTTGAATCACCTACATCATAAAGAGTAAGATCAGAAACATTAAAAGTTGTGTTTACATTACCATAGTGGCTTGGCAAGTCAATCTTATAAGCGTTATCATTGATACGTTCCATGACTTAGAAAGGTCTATCTCCCCTTGGATGCAATTTGGACTTCCACTATTCTACAAATCTTTCCTTTCGCAAGTGCACCCAAACTTAATCTCCTGGATGAAACATGGTTTTGATATGTCCTTTATTGGCCTGATGAGCATAATGCTCATTTTTCTTTCCAATGTTAGCTTAGACCTGAGTATGTAATTCCCTAACAAATTCTGCCTTTTTTGTTCCATCAAGATCAATAAACTCATTAGTAGGCAAAGGCAATATCTCCAATGGGGTTAAGGGATTAAAACC
Source organism: Laguncularia racemosa (assembly GCA_037954665.1). NCBI lineage: Eukaryota > Viridiplantae > Streptophyta > Magnoliopsida > Myrtales > Combretaceae > Laguncularia > Laguncularia racemosa. Next base: position 3,074,628 of record JBBMOL010000088.1, read on the forward strand.
ATATACAACCTCAAATGGAGAATATGATGTAGTGGAATGTAATGTCCTATTGTATGCAAATTCTACATGAGGTAAACATGTTTCCCATTGTTTCAAGTTTTTATTAAGCACATCACACAATAATGTTGAAGACTACTTCCATCTGGCCGTTAGTTTGAGGATGTGCCACAGTGGAAAACAATAACTTTATGCCTAGCCTATTTTAGAGAGTACGCCAAAAGTGGCTAAAAAATTTCACATCTCTATCACTCGTAATGGAGTTAGGCAAACTATGTAATCATACAATCTCCCTAAAGAACAAATCCGTGATATGTTGTGCATCATTAGTTTTAGAACAGGCAATAAAATGAGCCATCTTACTAAACCTATCGACAATAACGAATATGCTATCTTTGCCACTTTGAGATCGTGGTAAGCCTAATATGAAATCCATAGAGATGTTAGTCCAAGGCTGATTAGGCATAGGCAATGGAAGATATTCCCCATGGGGCATCACTTTAGACTTAGCATTTCTACATGCAATGCATTTATCACACATAGTCTGCACATCATGTTTCATCTCAAGCCAATAAAAATATTCATGCAAAATGTCTAAAGTTTTCCTAACACCAAAGTGTCCCATTAGACTGCGCCCATGCGTCTCTCTCACAAACAATTCACGTATGAAACTTTTTGGCACACATAATCTATCCTTCTTAAATAAATACCCCTCATGCCTATAAAAGTTCGCATACCCAGATTCAGCACAAGCAGCCCAAATCTGACCTAAGTCAGCATCATGTTCATACAAGTCTTTCATGCATTTAAAACCAAGCAGTTTAGTATATAAAGAATTCAACAAAGAATACCTTCTAGATAGAGCATCAGCTACCACGTTTTCCTTACCCTGCTTGTATTTGATGACGTATGGAAAGGTCTTGATGAACTCCAATCATTTGGCATGTCTCTTATTCAACTTCCCTTGCGTCTTCAAATACTTCAGACTCTTATGATCGGAATGAATGATGAACTCCTTAGGCCATAAATAATGTTGCTACGTTTGCAATGCCCTCACTAGGGCATGCAACTCCTTGTCATACATAGGGTAATTTAAGGCAGCATCGTTGCGTTTCTCACTAAAGTAGGCTATTGGTTTGGAATCCTACATTAACACACCACAAATACCTTTCCCGGAAGCATCACATTCGATCTCAAAAACTTTCTCAAAATTAGGTAATACTAACAAAGGTGCGTTAGTTAACTTACCTTTCAAAGTTTGAAATGCTTGCTTATGTACTCCAGTCTATTTGAATTTGGCATTCTTCTTGATAAGATCATTTAAAGGAGTAGCAATGGAGCTAAAATCCCTCACGAATCACCTGTAAAAGCTAGCTAATCTATGGAAGCTCTTGACTTCATTGGCGTTCTTTGGTGTTGGCCACTCCCAAATTGCCTTCACCTTCTCCTTGTCCACAGCTATTCCATCTGCACCTACAACAAAACCAAGGAAAACCATAGTTTCCATACAAAAAGTGCACTTTTTTAAATTGGCATATAATTGGTTTTCCCTTAAAACATTAAACACACACTGTAGATGCTATACATGGTTATCTAATGTTCTACTATAAATTAAAATATCATCAAAATAGATGACAACAAACTTTCCAATGAAATGTCGTATAAAATGATTTATTAATCTCATGAAAGTGCTAGGTGCATTTGTTAACCCGAAAGGCATTACCATCCATTCATATAATCCATACTTAGTTTTACATGCTGTTTTCCATTTATCCTCTTGTTTCATGCGAATTTGATAGTAGCCTTTTTTTAGGTCAATTTTAGAGAATAAACGTGCACCATGCAATTCATCAAGCATGTCATCTAGCCTAGGGTTAGGATGCTTGTACTTAATTGTGATTTTGTTGATTGCTCGATAGTTAACACACATGTGCCACGTTCCATCCTTCTTTAGGACTAGGATGACAGGAACTAAACACGAGCTGAGACTTTCTTGAACAACCCCCTTCTCCATCAATCTGTCAATTTGCCTCTGAATTTCCTTGGCCTCCTTAGGATTAGTTATATATGCTGGCCGATTAGGAATAGATGCGCCTGGCATGAAATCGATTTGGTGCTCAATCCCTCATAGTGGAGGTAGGCCTTGCGGCACCTCTTCAGGAAACAAGTCTTCATATTCCTATAATAAAGACATAACCATACTAGGTAATAAAGGCTTAAGGTCGGTATTAGTAACATATAAATCCTTGTACATAAGTACAAGTAGTTGTTTCTTTGCCAACATTGCACTCTTGACCTCACTTTTTCTCGCCATGTTCTCTACTTTCTATGTTTCAGATTCTTTTCTGATAGGAATCAAAATTCGACAAGACCTATCATTAGGGTAAGAACTTAAGGAATTCAAATTTTGGTGATAAGGGCCCATTTTGAGCAAATCGACCTCGGAATTATTTATAAATTAACCTCTTTTCTATTATTCTTGTATTGTGTTTCCAATAGGCACACTGATCATATTTTATAGGGCAATGGATAAACTCCCTCCAACTCAGCTTATGGGTTATCCATAGACCGACTTGAACCGGCGATAAGCTGGGCCGATGAATCCTATAGATGATCGGCATCTTGAAGACCAATTTCTTTTATATATTTTTCATTTGCATGGACTATTTATGTTGTAATCATTTTGGAACACTTTTATTTCCTTGTAATTTTCATTTAGGACTAGCCACCTTAAAAGTGGCAAACTTGTAATTTTGACCATTTTCTAACCCTAGGAGTAGCAAGTATAAATACTTGCTTAGAATAGGGTTTGAGGAGGCCATATTTTGCAGATCAAACATAGCACATTCATGTGTGGAATTAGGGTTCATCCTTAGTTCAAAACCTCTTATCAATTTCAACCCAAGAATTGGAATTGTGGCGAGTGCGACAAAGGGGAATTGTGAGTCATATCGATTTCATGTTTGTTTTTTTTCATTTCTTCTCTAGTGAGTCATATCTAGGGTGGATTTGAATCTTTCTTGGAACTATTGTGAGTGTAATTCATGAACAATTGTCTTGTTAAGATTGATTGTTCTTTTAGTTATTGAATTCAATACCATTTAGTGATTGGCGTGAATTGGAATTATTGGAAGAGGATATATCACAGTTTTGATGCCATCCATTTTTTTCTGATTTCACGTGGAATTCAATTCTTTTTGTTGTCATTTGATGAATATTACAAATTGGGATTGCAAATATATCATTTGATCTTCATTTTTCCATCAAATTTCAAAGGGTGTTCACGTGAATTGTTCACCTAAGTGGACCGATTTTGTGATTTAATTGTGACTTGTTTTCTTGAGTCATTTGATTGTGCTTTAACTTGGTTTTGAGCACATCATCTTTTCGTATCAGAGCTTGAGGTTTAAGAGGAGGGATTTTTCAATTGAAGTTCGGAAATTTAGGGTTCTTGAGTTTACATTTTGATTCCGAAATTGAAAGTGGAAAATTGAATTGTTTATGTTGTTATTTGAAGTGGCGTGATTATCTTGCTTGGGGAGTTGAACTTACTGCTTGTTGGAGTGAGTTTTGAGGTCTTGTTGAAGCTCCATTTGATTGATATTTTTGTGTAAAAAAAAAAAGAATAGTAGCATAACTTGTGATTCAAAAGTCATAACTTGAAGTTACCTCAATTGTGAAGAAGTAGAGGTGTATTTTTGCTTGGAGTGATTCAGGCATAAAGGAGGCTTAGTGTATAATTTGCAGATTTGAAGTGTGTGGAAGGATAAGCATCCATTTGAAATCCAAATACATTCTTTAAGTTTGAAAGCAATTCATTGAGTAGCATTGAATAAGTGTTATTTGAATTTGAATTGTTTTTTACCATTTGTGGAGAAGGTTGCATTTAGTGGAGTGATTTCAAATTTGAATTTTGTTGTTGCCATTGCTTGTGGGTTATGGTGTGAATGGGAGTTATGTAGTGGCAAGGATGTGTACACCTTGAAGTATTGTATCTAGAGTTGTGCTTACAAATAAATAAATAAATTGTGGAGGTTGTTGCACCGTGGTTGTATGTGTATGAATTGTGGTGTAAAAAGGAGTATTGAATTTTTGGCATTGTGTTTGTATGTTGAGTGAGGGAATTGCCATTTGTGAATTTGTGGAAGTTGTGTGGAGTAAGGTGCTGCACATTAAGGCTAAAGTGTGAGAGTGTAGTGCATGGATAACAAACCGTGAAGGAGAAGAGTGGTAGTGTTTCAATTGTAAAGTGAAATTGTTTAGTGTGTGCATTTTCGGAAAGTGGAGGAATTACAATTATCATTTTTCAGATTTGAAATCAGAATTAAAGTGTACATTAAGAAGTCAATTTGAAATTTCAAAACACACATTAAGTCATAGTTAATTGTGTGTCATTTGAATTTGAAATAACTTCTTACCTTTTGTGGAATCTTGCACTTATTGAGCTCATTTTGAATTTGAAAGTTGAGCTGCCTTTTTTGTGTTGGAGTTGTGGTTTGATATTTGTGTGGAAGTGGGGAAAGTGTACCGTAGCTTGAGGAGGATTGTATGTAGTGTTGTATTTTTTTTTTGTAAATTTAGTAAAGGGTGTTAACATTTGGTGTTGGTTATTGTATGTGTTGTCAAGCTACTTATTGTTGGTGGTGTGAACATTGTTGAATCGTGAGCTAAAAAGGGAGTTGTGTGGCGGTGAGTTGTGTTTAAGTGCTGCCCATCGTGAAGTTAATTAGTGTGAAACCAAATCAAGAAAAGGAAAGTTAAGTAGTGGAATTTGAATTCAAACAAAACAATTAAAGTGTGAAAGTAATTGAACTCATTACTTAACACTTGTGGTTGAATTTAATTCTTAACTACTTAGAAATAATTGTGTGCACTTCATTTATTTAACTTTACTTGAAGTACTAATAAACATTTCTTGTATTGGTTGAGTGTGAGCATCGTGGGTGTGTGAGGGTGTGTTGCCGTGGTGTGGTGAAGTGTATTGTGGTTGTTGAAGTTAGTAAGTAAAAAATGTTAAGTGAGTTGTATTTGTCTACTAATGTATTGCATCGGGACATGACTTCTTTTCCAATCATTGATGAGGGATAAGGAGAAAACTTGTTCCATACTTCTTGTAAGGTACAAGGAAACTTGTGCATAATTATTATTGATGGTGGTAGTTGTACTAATGTTGTAGCTGCATCATTAGTATCGAAGTTGAAACTTGAAACTATCCCACATCTCAAACCTTATACATTACATTGGTTGAATGATCAGGATAGTCTTTGTGTGACCCAAAGTGCTAGTGTACCCTTCAGTATAGGGGACAAGTACTATGATGAGCTTGAATGTGATATTCTTCCTATTTGTACATCCCATATATTATTTGGTAGACCACGGTTGTATGACAGGATGGTATTACATGATGGGTATAGAAATACTTATATGTTAAAAAAAGATGGTAAATGTATAGTATTGAACCCTATGTCACCATCAAAGGTCCAGGAGATGCAAAGACAGATAAAATAACCATCACAGAATCTTGAGGATCATAGCCACATGATCAAACCTTTAGAGGACCAAATGGTGCAGACGCATGTATGCTAACCTTCAAAGGTTCTTGAGGGCTCCAGTGACACGAGCTAACCCTTAAAGCATAAAATTTGTCAGACACCGATGTGCCAACCTTCAGAGGATCTTGATGATCATAGTCAGATGAGCAGACCACCAGAGAGCCAGACTGTTCAGAGACAGTTATGTTCACCTTCAGAGGTTTTAGAGGGTAATGAGCAGTTGGGCCAACCATTAGAAGACCATGAGGATTAGCAACATACAGATGAGTTAGAAAAGGAGGAAACGGTTTCAGTGAAACGAGGTTGATACAGGGGCGACTTTATTGGATAATGGAGCATTATTTGTGTTGTAGATGAGATACATCCTAGAAATGGAGGAGAGAAAATAATCTCCACCCGTGGTATTTCAGATTTTGGGATTCTGCAGTGATTTCTTCAGGTGGCTTGCTAAGAGGAAACAAAGTCTCTACTGCATTTGATCACCAGATTTAAGAACAAATCTTTTTGAGGCCCGAGGAGATGATAGGAATCAAAATCCGACAAGACCTATCATTAGGGCAAGAACTAAAAGAATTCGAATTTTAGCGATAAGGGCCCATTTTGAGCAAATCGACCTCGGAATTATTTATAAATTAACCTCTTTTCTATTATTCTTGTATTGTGTTTTCCAACAGGCACACTTATCATATTTTATAGGGCAATAGACAAACTCCCTCAGACTTAGCTTATGGGTTATCCATAGACTGACCTGAACCGGCGATGAACTGGGTCGATGAATCCTATAGAAGACCGGCATCTTGAAGACCAATTTCTTTTATATATTTTTCATTTACATGGACTATTTATGTTGTAATCATTTTGGAACACTTTTATTTCCTTGTAATTTTCATTTAGGACTAGCCACCTTAAAAGTGGTAAACTTGTAATTTTGACCGTTTTCTAACCCTAGGAGTAGTAAGTATAAATACTTGCCTAGAATAGGGTTTGAGGAGGCCATATTTTGTAGATCAAACATAGCACATTCATGTGTGGAATTAGGGTTCATCCTTAGTTCAAAACCTCTTATCAATTTCAACCCAAGAATTGGAATTGTGGCGAGTGCAACAAAGGGGAATTATGAGTCATATTGATTTCATCTTTGTTGTTTTTCATTTCTTCTCTAGTGAGTCATATTTAGGGTGGATTCGAATCTTTCTTGGAACTATTATGAGTGTAATTCATGAACAATTGTCTTGTTAAGATTGATTGTTCTTTTAGTTATTGAATTCAATACCATTTAGTGATTGGCGTGAATTGGAATTGTTGGAAGAGGATATATCATGGTTTTGATGCCATCCATTTTGTTCTGATTTCATGTGGAATTCAATTCTTTTTGTTGTCATTTGGTGAATATTACAAATTGGGATTGCAAATACATCATTTGATCTTCATTTTTCCATCAAACTTCAAAGGGTGTTCACGTGAATTGTTCACCTAAGTGGACCGGTTTTGTGATTTAATTGTGACCTGTTTTCTTGAGTCATTTGATTGTTCTTTAACTTGGTTTTGAGCACATCATTTTCCCTCTTTGTTCACTAGTGTTTGTTTCTCACTTTTTCCTTTCTTTTCACTCTTCTCTCGTACACTCAAGTGTTTCTCTCAAAATTCCTTTACAATCCTCACTTGATCCTCACAAGCTTCTCATGGTTTTTATGGAGTTAGAACCACTTTCCTTTTCTTTAGCACAAAAGAATATTAGTTCTTGTACCCATCGTACATCACCTTCCTATTAAATTGCCATGGTCGCCCCAGCAATAAGTGACTAGCCTGCATAGGAACCATATCACACATTACTTCATCTTTATAACTCCTTATGGAAAAGTGATGTGCTCAAAACCAAGATTAAGCACATATAAATGAATCAAAGAAACAACTTATGACAGGGAAATCGGGGTAAGGGATTTAAATTGCTGTGCACAGATAGACAAGACAAAGGAGAAAGGGAAAGTGAACTGAAGTGGATGCAGCTGTCATGTAGGATTAGAGTTACGGGTGGGTTTGCTGAAGTGGATATGGATTGAGGAGGTTGGGCCTGTTGTGGGCTTCTATTGTGGGTTCTCTAAAATAATAATAATAATAATAATAACCTAATAGACCAATGTGGCTAGCTAAGGAGAATTATTCTCTAGATCCTCATGCATAGGAATGCAACTAATTGCACATGGTTAGTCTGATGTGTTAATTAGCTAAGCACATACATACTATTTTATGTAACTGTTTAGAGAGAGAAAAGTAGATAATATTACATGTATGAATTTAGAAAGGCAAGATGAAAAATATACAATATAGATTTCACTTTCTCCATTTGGGTAGCTTGCATTCGAGCTAACAGCCATGTATCCGAGGCTTCCTTTCCTTTGCTGAACGTAATTTTATCTTCCATAATTCTCTGTCACATCTGGTATCAGAGCCAGTTGATGCCATAGAGACCCGTGAATCCAAGAAGCTCGATGATGCCATGTGTAATGCTGTGAAGGAGCACACTGAAGAAGCTCTCAAACCCATCCACGACATACTCAAGCGAATGTAAGAGTTGATGGATCAACAGATACTGTCCATTGCCGAATTGAAGACCAGTAAGTATGACAAGTTGGAAACATCTGGCTCCAAGGTAATAGATTCTGGTAAGTTACCTGAAATTGACGAGAAAAATGGGTTAGCACTTACTCATGCTGTAGCTGTAGAGAATCCATTGCAAACACAAGCACTTAGGGTGGATTTTCCATCTTTTGATGGTATTGACATTAAGGACTAGTTATAAAATGCACAACATTACTTTGAAATTGATTCAACTCCAAAGGACTGGAAGATTAGGTTAGCTACCATGTATTTAGAGGGGAAGGCCTTGAAGTGGTATCATTCATATATTCAGACTTTTGAGGGTCACCATGCTGTCACTTGGAATGAGTTGGTTAAGGCATTACAAGCTAGGTTTGGGAAGAAAGCGTATGAAGATCCAATGGTAGAACTTAAGGAATTACACCAAGATGGAACTCTACAAGATTACCTAGAAGAATTTGAACACCTTGTAACTCAGGTCAAGCTACCTGAGAGCTTCCTGATAAGCTGTTTCTTAAGTGGGCTGTACCCTTCCATATAATACCCTATACGCATGTTTAATCCCCAAACACTGCAAGAGACCTATTTGATGAGAGCCATGATGGGAGTCAAGCTAGAAGGTGGAATGTGGATCCTCTTGAGGTGCCACCTAAACCGATCACAAGAACTCGAGCGAAACGATTCAAGGAAGCACTTAACGGGCTGATAAAGGATATCCAAGAAGCTGGAAAAGAGTGGAGCAACCATGAGAATGACCTTGCATTTGTTCAAGTCATTCAAGGAGAGCAAAGCATAGGAGATCAAAGCTGCCAGTCTTGACAATGTTGGCTTAAAGACTGCCGGCCTTGAACCGGCGTTGCAATTAGAGCGCGATAGAGGGACTATGTCGGCCTTCTATGCCGCCGGCCTATATACTCGGCGTACATCCTATGCCGGCTACTACGCCACCGGCGTACAATGCCTATTTGTTATTTTTCCGCAACTTTATTATGTTATGTCATTTTGGGTTTTTTACTTACGAGCTGTAAACCCTATTAAATGTTGCTAGGGTTGGAAAAAGACAAGATAGAATATACATATAACATTGAATAACATAATTTGAGAGAATTCCTCTCTTGGTTCTTCAAAGAACTTCTCTTGAACTTATCGGATTTCTTCCATGGCGTTCAAACTCGACTTATCAATCGGTATTTCATCCTGATTGTGGCGTCAACAGAATACACCAAGTTTCTTGCCTCATCTATAGGCAATGGGTCGCGGTTCCACTTGATTGTTTTGGCATCTTGGGTTGCAATTCCAAACGTATTGGTATAGGGTTTCGTCACACATGGGCGTGGTTCGTATCAGTTTGGTTTCAGAGCCTAGGTTTGTTAAACATCAGTTCGGTTTGAGAAAGGTAACATCAAAACCCTAACTACAATCGTTCATATCAATTGTTCCTATCTAGTTTCGTATTACCATCGCTTCATACTCAAGTCTATAGTGTTAATTGTCTCTTGAGTAGTGTAATTTCATTCTAGCAATCTTGTTATAAAAAAAAAAAAAGGAGAAGAATGAAAATAAAGAACTAAAACAAAGGCAACAAAAAAAGAAAGAAAAAGGAAAATTCAAGCCCAGAGAGTCTGTTCTTGAATCCTATGGAAGAATTTGGTGTAGTTTAGACTAGTTCCAAGAGAATTGAGAAAAGGGATTGGTGAGTTGGTATCATCCTTAGTTGTGAGAATACACGAGTGATTATGGGATATCCTTCTTGAGTGAAACACGTGAGGGAGTGAATCTTGAGGCTTAATTCTATATATTTGTGTTAGTACTAACCTTTATTGCAGGAACTATGTCACGGCAAAATTCTCCTGAAGGTGAGAGGGGGAGGTTTGATGCTAGGTTAGTGATTGAGGCGTTGGGGAGTGAGATGAAGAGGATGTTTTAGGAGGGAATATAACAAATTCATGAGATGGTGGAGCAGAAACTAGAGCAATCTAAAAACGTCTTTCAAGGGTGTAAGAGGGAGAGTTGTTCTAAGAGAGGACAAAGGGGTAGAGATGAATTTAATGAACCTTCTATTGGGAGTTATAGAGGTTATGGTGGTAGGAATAGAGGAACTAGGGATTGGGAAGATAGAGGAGATAGGAATAGAGAGGATAATCAATTGAGTAGTATAAAGATGAAGATTCCTCCTTTCCAAGGGAAGAATGATCCCAAGGCATACTTAGAATGGGAGAAGAAGTTAGAGATGGTGTTTGATTGTCACAATTATAGTTGGAGAAAGAAAGTGAAGCTTGCTGCCATTGAGTTTTCAGATTATGCCATAGTGTGGTGGGATCAACTGATGTTGAATAGAAGAAGGAACGACGAACCACCTATTGAGTCTTGGTAAGAGATGAAGAGGGTGATGAAGAAGCGGTTTGTTCCCACTTACTACTATCGCGAATTGCACAACAAATTGTAAACTCTTAAGCAGGGAAGCCAAAGTGTGGATGAGTATTTCAAAGAGATGGAGGTTACTATGACTAGAGCGAATATTGAGGAGGATAGAGAGGCTACCATGGCGAGGTTTCTTGCTAGGTTAAATAGAGAGATTTAAAATGTGGTAGAATTGTAGCATTATGTGGAACTAGAAGATATGGTCCACATGGCTATAAAGGTTGAGAACCAACACAAGAGGAAATGTAGTAGTACTGTACGGTTTCAACAGGGTGCTAGTTCATCTACTTGGAAGACTAACCATTGGAAGAAGGAAGAAAAGTCTTTACCCACCAAGCCAAAAGGGGAGCAGAAGCAAGGAGGTTTTACTCTTGGTAATCAAGGTAAAGCCAATTCTTCTACTCTTAGAAATCGTGACATTAAATGTTTGAAATGCCAAGGTAGAGGCCATATTGCTAATCAATGTCAGAATAGACGTGTTATGATTCTGCGTGATGATGGTGAGTATGAGATTGAGGAGGATAGTGAAGATGATGATATGCCTCCATTGGAGGATGCTAGTAATGACGAGGAGCCTGCAGCAGGGAAGTTAGTGGCAGTAGTGAAGCGAGCTTTGAATGTGCAGGTGAAGGAAGAAGATGAGGTGCAACGAGAGAATATCTTTCATACTAGATGTTATATAGGTGACCATATTTGTAGTTTGATCATTGATGGGGGGAGTTGCACTAATGTAGTGAGTACTTTCATCGTTAAAAGGTTGGGGCTCAAGACCACTAAACACCCTAGCCCATATAAATTGCAGTAGCTGAATAATAGTGGTGAGACTAAGGTGAGTAAGCAAGCCTTAATTGCTTTTCGCATCGGTAGGTATGAGGATGAGGTTTTATGCGATGTAGTGCCGATGCAGGCTTGTCATGTGTTGTTAGGGAGGCCATGGCAGTTTGACAGGAAGGTTGTTCATGATGGCTTTTCTAACAAGTATACACTTGTTCACCATGGCAAAAGCTATAATCTTAAACCCTTAACACCTAAACAGGTGTATGAGGATCAGTTGTAGCTACAACAATCTTTTGCAAAATATAAGGTGAGTGAAAAACAGAGGGAGAGTGAGAGAGTAAAAGACATAGAAAAAGAAAAGGAATACAAAAGTCAATATCAAAAGGAAAAAGAGAGGAAGGCTAGAAAGAGTGTGAGGTGCCAAGTTGAGGGGGGATCAACTTTGGTGGTGAGTGAAAAGGAGAGTGCAGCCTTGCAAAAGGAGAGTTGTGTGGCAAGAGCGAGTGTAGTGAGGAGAGCGTTAGTGATGAAGCAAACCATGTTGTTGCTGGTCTTTAAGGAAACTTGTTTGAATACCAATGAACCTTTTAACTCTTTGTCTAGTGTGGTTGTGTCTATTGTGCAGGACTTTGAAGATGTCTTCCCTGAGGAGATTCCAAAGGGGTTACCACCTATTCGTGGTATTGAGCACTAGATTGACCTTGTAGCCGGAGCATCTATTCTAAATAAGCCAGCTTATAGGAGCAATCTAGAGGAGACAAAGGAACTCCAAAGGCAGGTTAATGACTTGATGGAGAAGGGGTATGTGAGAAAAAGCATGAGCCCATGTGCAGTGCCTGTGATTTTGGTACCTAAGAAGGATAGGTCATGGAGAATGTGTGTTGATTGCCGCGCCATCAACAACATCACAGTAAAGTATTGTCATCCTATTCCTCGCTTAGATGACATGCTAGATGAGTTACATGGGTCTAGTATCTTTTCCAAAATTGATTTGAAAAGCGGATATCACCAAATTAGAATGAAAGAAGGTGATGAATGGAAAACCGCATTTAAGACAAAATATAGATTATATGAGTGGTTAGTAATGCCTTTCAGTTTAACTAACGCACCTAGTACTTTCATGAGACTTATGAACCATGTTTTAAGGACTTTTATTGGCAAATTTGTGGTTGTCTATTTTGATGATATCCTCATTTACAGCAAGAGTTTGGAAGACCATATATCTCACTTGAGGGATGTTTTGGAAGTGCTTCGAAAGGAGAAATTATATGCTAACCTCAAAAAGTGCACTTTTTGCACAGACAAACTTGTGTTTCTTAGTTTTATTGTTAGTGCATAGGGAATACAGGTTGATGAAGAGAGGATTCGTGCGATCCAAGAATGGCCTAGTCCAACTAATGTAAGTAATGTTCGAAGTTTCCATGGACTAGCAAGCTTTTACAGGAGGTTTGTGAAGGATTTTAGCACCATTGCAGCTCCACTTACTTAAGTAATCAAGAAGAACGTGGGGTTCAGATGGGGAGAGCAACAAGAGAAGGCTTTCAGACGCTAAAAAATAAGTTGACTCATGCGCCACTACTTGCTTTACCTGATTTCTCTAAAACTTTTGAGTTTGAGTGTGATGCTTTAGGAATAGGTATTGGAGCAGTTCTCATGCAAGAAAGGAGACCAATTGCATTCTTTAGTGTGAAACAAGCCAACAAGGGTCGTTGACAAGCTGTCTTTGAACCTAGAGACTGGGTTTGGGTTCATATGTGCAAAGAGCGGTTTCCTATGCAGTGTCGATCTAAATTACTTCCTAGAGGCGATGGACCATTTCAAATTCTTGAGCGCATCGATGATAATGCCTACAAGTTAGATTTGCCAGGTGAGTATCAAGTAAGTGCTACTTTTAACATTATTGATCTGAGTCCTTTTGATGTAGGCGACGATTTGAGAACAAATCCTTTTCAAGAGGAGGGGAATGATGAGAGCCATGATGGGAGTCAAGCTAGAAGGTGGAATGTGGATCCTCTTGAAGTGCCACCTGGACCGATCACAAGAACTCGAGCGAAACGATTCAAGGAAGCACTTAACGGGCTGATAAAGGATACCTAGAAAGCCAGAAAAGAGTGGAGCAACCATGAGAATGACCTTGCATTTGTTCAAGTCATTCAAGGAGAGCAAAGCTACCAGTCTTGACAATGCTGGCTTAAATGCTGCCGGCCTTGAACTGGTGTTGCAATTAGAGTGCGACAGAGGGACTATGCCGGCCTTCTACGCCGCCGGCCTATATACCCGGCGTACATCCTACGTTAGCTACTACGCCGGCGTATAATGCCTGTTTGTTATTTTTCTGCAACTTTATTATGTTATGTCGTTTTGGGTTTTTTACTTACGAGCTATAAACCCTATTAAGAGCTGCTAGGGTTGGAAAAACACAAGATAGAATATACATACAACATTGAATAACATAATTTGAGAGAATTCCTCTCTTGGTTCTCCAAAAAACTTCTCTTGAACTTATCAGATTTCTTCCGTGGCGTTCAAACCCAACTTATCAATCGGTCTTTCATCCCGATTGTGGCATCAACAGAATATACCAAGGTTCTTGCCTCATCTATAGGCAACGAGTCTCGGTTCCACTTGATTGTTTTGGCATCTTGGGTTGCAATTCCAAACGTATTGGTATAGGGTTTCTTCACACGTGGGCATGGTTCGTATCACTATTCCTTAGCCAAATTGCAAGAAACGAACCTCCTTTCCACTAGACAATACCTTAAAACACCCCGCCTAAACCCAGCAGCTAACCTAGCCAATTCCTATACACGCTCCCTATCCAACAGAACCCCAACTTACACCAGAAACATACCCATAACTACTGCTACCACTAAGAACTCTCAAACACCTAGCCACACTTCTAAACCATCAAACCCCATCAACCCACAAACATGACTTACCAAAAGACTTACCCTAGAGGAACTAGAAGAAAAGAGAAGGAAGAAATAGTGTTTTTGGTGTGATGAACCTTTTGGTCCAGGTAATAGGTGCAAGAAATGGTTGAATATGTCGTTGGTAGAGGCCGAAGATGGAAGGGATAGTGCAGAGGAGGAAGACATCTAACCAGAGGAAGTAGAGGCTGACTTTGTTAAGCTCACCCTCAATGTCTTGAACTAGGATCAAGAACACTGCTTAAACAGTATGAAGGTAAGTAGGTATTACAAGAAAAGAAGGCTAAGCATACTTGTTGACACGGGTAGCTCACTGAATTTTATTGATGATCGCTTAGCCAAGGGGCTTAGTTGCCTTTTTACTGATGTCCCTCCCCTTAAGGTGACATGGGCAGATGGCACTAGCTTATCTAGCACTTGCAAGATTCCTAAGTTTGCTTGGGAGATGTGGGGCCATGAATTCACAGCAGAAGTATACTTATTGACCTTGTCTGGCTGTGATATGATTCTGGGAGTACCTTGGTTGAGGTCGTTGGGTACAATTCACTGGAATTTCCAGCACTTGACAATGGGTTTTATTTGGAGTGGACAGGAATGTAAATTGACAATGGATAGGGAATAACTTAAGGTTGTTAGAGCAAGCGAGCTATCCAAGATATTTGAAGGGAATGGGGTGCTACACTGCCAATGTTGGATAGTCAGGGCTTTGACTGATGAAGATGAAAGAAAGAAGCAACAGAAACTGCATCCAGTACTGTTGGATATACTAGAGGAATTTAATGACCTCTTTGAAGAGCCACATGAGTTGCCACCATAGAGGGCTTTTGACCACAGAATTCCCTTGCAAGAAGGCTCAAAAGTTGTCAATATTTGACCCTACAGGCACTCTTCCATGCAGAAGACTGTCTTAGAAGATATGGTGAAGGAAATGCTCTTGAGTGGAATAATAAGGCACAGCCACAGTCCCTTTGCTTCATCGGTTGTCTTGGTAAAGAAAAAGGACAACACTTGGCGAATGTGCGTTGATTATTGTGAATTAAACAACCAGACCGTCAAGGAAAGGTTTTCAATTCCTATAATAGAGGATCTATTTGATGAGCTAAGTGGGGTTGCTTACTTTAGCAAGTTGGACTTGAGGTCGGGGTATCACCAAATCAGGATGCACCCCGAAGATGTTTACAAGACAGAATTTAAGACACACGAAGGACATTATGAATTCTTGGTTATGCCTTTTGGCTTAACTAACGCTGCTTCAACATTCTAAGGCCTTATGAACCAGATTTTTAAGGCTTACTTAAGGAAATTTGTCCTAGTATTTTTTGACGATATATTAGTCTACAGCAAGGACTTGGAGGAGCATGGGGTACACTTGAGGACAGTGTTTAAAATTTTGAAGCAGGAGCAGCTTTACTTGAAGAGATCTAAGTGCACTTTCGGGGCTACTAAGGTGGAGTACCTGGGACACATTATAACCAAGGAAGGAGTGGCTATAGACCTAAGGAAGATAGAGTCAGTTTTTAACCGGGCAGTCCTAAAGAATTTAAGGCAACTGAGAGGATTCTTAGGACTATTGGGTTACTATAGGCGATTCATCAGGGGGTATAGTGTCATCACCAGACCCCTCACATTATTGTTAAAGAAGGACAATTTTAAGTGGAATGATGATTGCCAGCTTGCTTTTGAAGGGCTTAAGGTCGCCCTGTCAAGCTCACCAGTTTTAAAGCTCCCTGACTATAATAAGGAGTTTGTGGTGGAAACGGATGCTAGTGGAGAAGGAGTGGGAGCTGTTTTGATGCAAGAGCATCATCCTATAGCTTATCTTAGCAAAACATTAAACAGTAGACAGTAAGGAATGTCTGTGTATGAGAAGGAACTCCTGGCCCTAGTTTATGCAGTAGAGAGGTGGAGACACTACCTAATGGGAAGACACTTTGTCATCAAGACGGATCATCAGAGTTTGAAACACTTGCTAGAACAGAGGCTAGTTACTTCTAGCCAACACAAATGGCTAACCAAGTTGTTGGGTATGGATTACGAGATAAGGTATAAAAGTAGTCGAGCTAATCAAGCAGCTGACGCCTTGTCCAGAATGGAACAGTTGGAATTGAATGCAATAGCAGTCACTGCAACCAATCTAGAATTGGTGGAGGAGCTGAGGAACAGTTGGTATCTCCCTGGGGGTTACCAAAACACATTGAATCGCCTCAAGAAGGGAGAAGATTATAGGCATTTCACCCTGGATCATGGGCTGCTAAGGAGGAAGGGCAGGTGTGTAGTGGGGCCATCTGTTGAACTTAGAAGGAAACTACTGAAGATGTACCATGATGGAGTATTAGGGGGACACTCAAGGGCTCATACTACCTATAAGAAGATAAATTCTGTCTTCTATTAGCCCAAGTTAGAGCGTGATGTGAGGCAATATGTCAGGGAGTGTGAGGTTTGCCAGAGACACAAATTTGAGCACGTGGCTTTGCCAGGGTTGTTACAACCGCTGCCAATACCAAATACTTGTTGGGCTGAGGTAACTATGGACTTTATTGAGCTGCTTAAGTCTAATGGACGAGAGGTAATTATGGTAACGGTGGACCGCCTGAGCAAGTATGCTCATTTCATGTCACTCCCGCATCCTTACTCAACTCCACAAGTGGCACAATTATATATGGATTGTGTGTACAGATTGCATGGAGTGCTCGAAAGCATCACCAGTGATAGGGATCCAGTGTTTGTTAGTCATTTTTGGAAGGAGTTCTTTCGATTGCAAGGAGTTGAGCTGAATTTGTCAACGGCGTATCATCCGCAGACGGATGGCCAGACAGAGATAGTTAACAGATGCTTGGAGACTTACTTAAGGTGTATGACTAGTGACAACCCTAAGAAATGGGGACAGTACCTATCCTTAACAGAATTTTGGTACAACACTAACTACCATGTTAGTGCTAAGAAGACACCCTTTGAGATCCTATATGGGTACCCACCTCCACTACACCTCCCTTACATTCCAAAGGATTCTAGGAACGCCACTGTTAATAGCATGCTAACCGGAAGAGAAGATACTATACGCATACTGAAATTCCATCTAAAAAGTGCTCAAAATAGGATGAAGTAGCAGGCTGATAGGAAGAGGACCGAAAGAGAGTTTAACATAGGGGACTAGGTATTATTAAAAATACAACCCTATCGACAGGTGAGTGTGAGGAAGATACCTAATCAAAAGCTCTCGCCTAAGTTCTACGGGCCATATAAGGTACTAGGCAAGATCTTTAAAGTGGCTTACCACTTAGATCTTCTAAGCGAGGCGAATATCCACCCTACCTTCCATGTCTCGCAGCTAAAGCTTTTCCATGGCCAGAGGACGGACTGCTTGCCGTCGTTACCTGTCACAAAGGAAGAAGAAGAGTTAAAACCCATTCAAATTTTGGAAAGAAAAATGGTTACAAGGGGAAACAAAGTTAACGCGATGGGACTTATTTTGTGGAGAGATCGACCACCTTCGGATGCGACGTGGGAATTTTTAGTAGATTTGAGGCTTAGGTTTCCTCAAGCACCCTTGTGGACAAGGGAATTTTTAGACGGAGGGACTGTGACAGGGAAATCGGGGTTAGGGATTTAAATTGCTGTGCACGGACAGATAAGACAAAGGAGAAGGGGAAAGTGAACTGAAGTGGATGCAGCTGTCGTGTGGGATTAGAGTTACGGGTGGGTTTTCCGAAGTGGATATGGGTTGAGGAGGTTGGGCCTGTTGTGGGCTTCTATTGTGGGTTCACAGAAAAAATAATAATAATAATAATAACCTAATAGACTAATGTGGCCAGCTAAGGAGAATTATTCTCCAGATCCTCATGCATAGGAATGTAACTAATTGCACATGGTTAGTCTAATGTGTCAATTAACTAAGCACATACATACTATTTTATGTAACTGTTTAGAGAGAGAAAAGCAGATAATATTACATGTATGAATTCAGAAAAGCAGGAGGAAAAATATACAATATAGATTTCACTCTCTCCATTTGGGTAGCTTGCATTTGAGCTAACAGCCTTGTATCCGAGGCTTCCTTTCCTTTGCTGAACGTAATTTTATCTTCCATAATTCTTTGTCACACAACTTCCATTCACAATTTAAAACCGGTTCAATAGGATCATAAATTGCGTGAACCCTAATGGAGATTTAATGAAATCCGAATGCTCAAAGTTGCAATTAACAATCCAACAATGATAATCTTTTCCAATATAACAACAATCACAAGAATTCCACGTGAATTACACACAAGAATAAAAAGATCCAATTTCGTGATTCACTTTCCCAACAAAATGACCCACAGTTCCAAGAAGATGCTAAATTGAAGGTTAAAACTAAGGCTAAAACCAATCAATTAAGCAACACAAATTTGATTACAAATGTAATCAAATTCGGTCAATAAACAACCAATTCAACCCTAGATATTACTCCTTAAAGAGAAAAGGAAATTGCAACAAAGTAAATTTGATATTACTCACAAATTAACCTTGAAGCCACTCGCTACAACCTCAAATTGGGATTTGAAATTGATAAGAGCAAATGAATTAGGAATAAGCCTTAACCCTCTCACGTAAAAGTGAAGTTCAGTTATGAAAAATGGCCTCCTCAAACCCTACTTTAAGCAAGTATTTATACTTGCTCCCTTTAGGGTTAGAAAATGTACAAAATTATAACTATGCTACTTTTAAGGTGGCCAGTCCTAAATGGAAATTACGATAAAAATGAAAGTGTCCCAAAAGAAAATACAACATAAAATAGTCCATACAAATGAAAAAGCCTTTACTCCAATAACTTAGGAAAGTGAGTTAAGAGTATCCAATCTTAAATGTTAGTGTGAGGAAGAGTTCGTAGGGGTCCCTTTAAAACCTGGTCACTTAGGCGATGGGCCCAGGATGTGCCGACTCAATGAACTCACAATAACGAGAAGGGCGGAAAGGAAAAAATATTAGTACCTTAATGCAAGTCAGGTTGACATGGGCGAGCTTTGGTCCCTCAAAAGAGTGAAGTCTCACTCCGCTGCCAATCAAGGCAAATAAAAAAAAAAAAAAAAAAGGGGGGGAGAAATTCTAGAAAAAAATGGATACCATATGCTTTCACTCCTTGTTATCTTGTTTAGAGAAGTAAAATTGAGGGAGATGATACTTGCTAATAACCAATGAAGTTTAAATGAATGTTTTTCCTTATGGACTAAGTATTGTTTCTATTGTTAAACACTGGGATTAAAAATCTGTTGTATTTAGATTAACTACTAAATTTCAACTAGATATACTAGTTACAAATTTCAGTATGGTCAGAACAATGGGCACCAGAAGTTCAATGATGGATTTCTCTTGTTTAAATCAATTATTTTGCTTGAGGACAAGCAAAAGTTCAAGTGTGGGGATGTTGATAAGATCACATTATACTTATATTTTCTTTTGGACTTATATTAAATTTATTTTAATATTATAAGAAAATATAAAGAAATGATACTTAATGGTATTTATTGTGAAAATACAGGTTTTGAGGACCCAAAAGTAAATTACAAGTTAATTGGAGGAGTTTTTCACAAAATTGAAGAAGTGAGCGAAGGATTGCACTGAAGGCCGCCGTCCTTGGGCCGGCCTACATTCAAGGCCGCCGGCCTTGAGCCGACCTTTAAACCGGCCTAAAAAAGAAGCAAAGCCGCCGGCCTTTAATCCGGCCTACATTCAAGGCCGCCGGCCTTGAGCCGGCCTTCATTACTCCCCGGATATCCATTGCGAGAATCTCTCCAAAATCATATCTTAATTAATTTGCTGACTCAAATCCTCATCAGATCAACCTTATCCCCCTCCTCTTTGGATCTATAAATAGACCCCTTGTGTGAACCTTGGAGGCATCCTTTCTTTGGTTAAGCATCCTTTCTTTTGTTTAGAATCCTTTTGTTCTTCTTCTTTGTTTTAGCATCATTTGTCTTTCTTTTGAATCATTAGAATTTCCTTAGGTACTTTAGATTTTTCCAAAGTTTAGTTTGAAGGAAGAATGTCATTTTGTTGAAGTTTGCTTTCAATTGAAGAATTCAAGGAGTCATTTTTGAAGATTGAAGCTCTTGAAGATTATAACCATTGTTTCATTTACTTTATTTTCTTTTATGCCATTTATTAGTTGTTTAATATGAATTCCATTGCACCTCTTTATTTCAATTGTTTTTATGCAACTCATACTATAATGTTCTAAATCATCCTTGTGGGAAATTGGATGAAACTCTAGAATGTTAAAAGGATAATTGTAGCCATGTTATGTAATTAGGAATTATTAGGATTATTCATGATTGCAATTCCTTTGATTTCAATTATAATCAGTCTTTGATTATAATTGTTAGAAATCCTTTTGATACGGGAATTGATTAGGATTTGTTAGGAATTCTTAATTAGATTGATTATCAATACGGGAGTTGCGATAATTGGTTTAATTAGAGTTTATGGAGGGCGCAATGCAATGTTTCTTGTTAATTAATCACTAAGGGATTAGGGTTAATTGATTTAGGGCATTAGTTGTTTGTAGCATCGGGAGGTGTATGAACATAATTTTGATTCCTTGGTTAATTGGAGACGCGGAAGCCGACTAATTGATTTAAGGTCAACATCCCTAAAAAGGATTTTCTAAACTCACTTGAATAACCTTATAACCACTAGTTGACATAACTTGGTAGCAATTTGATTAACAAATCTAGGGTGAATTCTAATTTCCCTTGTTCATAATTGATAGATTCGTCATAAAATTTTTCTTGTTGCTTTAAGTTAAATTTTTAGATTAGACATTTCAAAACCCCTTTTTAATCACCTAGATATTGATAAGAATTGCCATAGATCTAGTACTCTATTGGTTCCTCGAGGGATCGACAACCTTACTTTTCACCACTTTATTACTTGATACGACCAGTGCACTTGCTGCAATTTACGCTCCCATTATATATATATGTTCTGAGTGTATCAAGTTTTTGGCGCCGTTGCCGGGGAACTAATAGATATTAGATTTCGTAATTCTGTTGGTAATTTAGGCACAATTATTTTTTTTATTTAATTTTTCTTATCATTGTGTGATCGTTTTCCATTCTCTTTAAGGTTCTTTTTATGCGCAAGAGTAGAAGTGCTGAACTTCTACCAATTAATCTTGAGATAGAACGCAGCTTGCGACAACTTAGAAGAGAGCAGAGAAGAAAGGAAGAAGAGAACATGGCAGATGAGAACAACAATCAGATTCAGGGTGTTGGTAGAGCACTTCGAGAATACACGGTACCTGTTGTTTCAGGTCCTGCAATTAGAAGACCAACAATTCAGGCTAATAATTTCGAGTTAAAACCAGCACTCGTTCAAATGGTTCAATCAAATCAATTTGGAGGATATCCAAATGAAAGTCCTGATGAGCATATTGCAGTATTTCTTCAATATTGTAATACAGTGAAAATGAATAATGTATCTGATGATGTAATTAGGCTACAACTTTTTCCATTTTCACTTAGAGAAAAAGCTAGGGCTTGGTACAATTCATTGCCACAAGACTCTGTAACCACTTGGGTAGATCTCTCATCTAAATTTTTAAGGAGATTTTTTCCACCAGCTAGAACTGCTAGGTTAAGAAATGACATCACAAACTTCAGTAAGTTTAGTGGTGAATCACTTTATGAAGCATGGGAAAGATTTAAGGAGGCAATTAGAAAATGCCCCCATCATGGATTACCAGATAATCTCCTTATTGAGATATTCTATCTCAGTTTAGATGACACATTGAGATCTCTGGTAGATGCTGCTTCTGGTGGTGCATTAATGAGTAAGACATATGATGAGGCTAGTGCTTTGATAGATGAAATGGCCTCTAGTGCACATAATTGGCAACATGAAAGAGGTAAGTCTAGAGTGGCATCTGTCAATGATATGGACACCTTAACAGCTCAGATTTCTGCTCTTACCGCCCAGGTAAGTAAACTCACCTCTGCACCTTCTTTCAATGTTAATCAATTTTCTTATTGTGAGTTATGCTCAGGACAACACTCAACTCTTGAGTGCCCATCTAGAAACTTTTCCTCCTTATCCCATGGAGAGCAAGTAAATTTTGTCAACAATTTCCAAAGAGGAAATCAAGGACCCTATTCAAACACCTACAATCCAGGGTGGCGTAACCATCCAAATTTCTCATGGAGAAATGATAACAACGCACTTAAACCCCCTGGATTTCAAAAGCAAGGTCCTAATCATAATACTCCCCATCAACAATATCCTAATCATAATACCTCTTCTCAGCAAGGTCAGTCTAAAATGGAAGAACTCATGATAAGTTATATGCAAAAGACTGACACAATGTTGCAAAATCAACAAGCCAGCATTAGGAATCTTGAAAATCAGCTTAGTCAAATGTCTCAACAGTTGAGTAATAGACCATCTGGGTCTTTACCTAGCAATACTGAGCAAAATCCTATGGGTGTAAATGCTATTATGTTAAGAAGTGGTAAGGAATTGGTTGATAAGAAACTTGAGGAAGAGGAGGTTAACCTAGGGAAAGATAAAGGGAAACAAAAGGAAGAGGAGCCAAAGCAAAATTCACCAAAAGTGAAAGCATATGTTCCTCTTATTCCTTTCCCAGGAAGGCTGAAGCAACAACAATTGGATTCACAATTTGCTAAATTTTTAGAAGTCTTTAAAAAATTGCAAATTAACATTCCTTTTGCAGAGGCACTTCAGCAGATGCCATCATATGCTAGGTTCATGAAGGATTTACTCACAAAGAAGAGGAAGATTGAAGGGAATGAACCAGTGATGCTTATAGGGGAATGTTCTATGATCTTACAAAAGAATTTATCCAATTTGCCGAGAAAACAAAGAGATCAGGGAAGTTTTACTGTTCCTTGCACTATTGGTAATTTTAATTTTGATAAAGTACTTATAGATTCTGGTGCAAGTATAAATTTAATGCCTCTGTCCATTTTAAAAAAACTAGGACTTGGAGAATGTAAGGAGACGCACGTTACCTTACAACTTGCGGATAGAAGTGTCAAGTACCCAAAGGGTATAGTGGAGAATGTCCTAGTAAAAGTGGACAAATTCATCTTTCCAGTTGACTTTATAGTCTTGGAAATGGAAGAAGATAGAGAGGTACCCATGATCTTAGGAAGACCATTCCTAGCCACAGGTCAAGCTCTAATTGATGTAGGACAAGGTAAGCTCACCCTTAGAGCACTAGATGACCAGGTAACATTTGATATGTATGATCCTGTGTTTTTGTCTAATGAGAAAGCAATGTATTCTGACATATCTGCTGAGGGTGAAATTACTAACAATGATGTGGAGGAAGATGTAGGGCAAACCACTCTTGAAGCTGTCTTGAATGAGATAGATGATTGGGGGGATGAAGATGAGCAAGAAAACAAAGGTCGTGAACAAGTACCCCAGACTGAAAATGTTGTTGCTTTTGAGAAGACAGACGACTATGAGAAGCCACCAGTGCCGACACTAATGCCTATGCAGACACTTGAACCTAATGTCTTTTCTAATCAATTGTTTGGTTATAAGTGTCTGAATTTAGGAAATCCATGGCCTCACATTAATCAAGCGCCTATGACAAAAGAATTGCAGCAGCAGATTCAAGGCCAGTTGGATGAACATAGGGAAATCCTGGGATGGTCAAGGGCAGACATCCAGCAGGTAAGTTTGTTGATATCTACCTACAAAACATTGGTGGAAGCTGAAAAGAAGGGCACCATACCATGGAAGGAAGCTTGGAATCCTAATCTGAAAACGATGGTGTTGAAGGAGTTGTTTAAACTCCTTGATGTAAGCTAACCCTGATAGTCAGGCTGATGACTATAAAACAAGCGCTTCATGGGAGGCAGCCCATGCTTAATAAGTATCTATAATAGTTTCGTTAAAAAAAAAAAAAAAAAAAAAAAAAAACTAATTCAAGGCTGGATAAGAGCTGCCGGTGCATTCAAGACACTCCAAGGATGACAGACATTTTAGGAGGAATTTTCTTCCTGATGAACAATTTTATACCAGGGAAGTACCAGTATTTCAATTTCTGCATTGACATTCGTTTCCTTAATTTTGTGATATATTAGGAACAATGAGGACATTGTCCAATTTAAGTGTGGGGAAGGGATTATAAATGTAGAAGTATAATGATTGCACACATCATGAGCTTACAAATCCCATGCTTTATTTATGTCCTTAAGTGTTTTCAATGAAATCCTGAAATTGAATTAGATTGGTGCCCTACTCGCCAATTGTTGTGACTAGTTTACATAGTTAAAATTTAAGAGTAAAATCTCTAGAGAACGGGGTTTACCCTATGTTGAGCCTTTGAACTTGAGATTGAGTCCTTAAGTTGAAAAAACAAGCAAGTTTACTTCAAGGAAAAATTGGTTGGGATAAATCTCTCTTGAAATTTCTTTGAGAATACCTTAACACCTAGTGAAAGAGGTAAAGGAAATATTTTACTTAGTGATCCCTTAAAAAAAAAAAAAAAAAAAAAAAAAGCCTTTACTCCAATAACTCAGGAAAGTGAGTTAAGAGTATCCAATCTTAAATGTTAGTGTGAGGAAGAGTTCGTAGGGGTCCCTTTAAAACCTGGTCACTTAGGCGATGAGCCCAGGATGTGCCGACTCAATGAACTCACAATAACGAGAAGGGCGGAAAGGAAAAAATATTAGTACCTTAATGCAAGTCAGGTTGACATGGGCGAGCTTTGGTCCCTCAAAAGAGTGAAGTCTCACTCCGCTGCCAATCAAGGCAAATAAAAAAAAAAAAAAAAAAAAAAAGGGGGGAGAAATTCTAGAAAAAAATGGATACCATATGCTTTCACTCCTTGTTATCTTGTTTAGAGAAGTAAAATTGAGGGAGATGATACTTGCTAATAACCAATGAAGTTTAAATGAATGTTTTTCCTTATGGACTAAGTATTGTTTCTATTGTTAAACACTGGGATTAAAAATCTGTTGTATTTAGATTAACTACTAAATTTCAACTAGATATACTAGTTACAAATTTCAGTATGGTCAGAACAATGGGCACCAGAAGTTCAATGATGGATTTCTCTTGTTTAAATCAATTATTTTGCTTGAGGACAAGCAAAAGTTCAAGTGTGGGGATGTTGATAAGATCACATTATACTTATATTTTCTTTTGGACTTATATTAAATTTATTTTAATATTATAAGAAAATATAAAGAAATGATACTTAATGGTATTTATTGTGAAAATACAGGTTTTGAGGACCCAAAAGTAAATTACAAGTTAATTGGAGGAGTTTTTCACAAAATTGAAGAAGTGAGCGAAGGATTGCACTGAAGGCCGCCGTCCTTGGGCCGGCCTACATTCAAGGCCGCCGGCCTTGAGCCGGCCTTTAAACCGGCCTAAAAAAGAAGCAAAGCCGCCGGCCTTTAATCCGGCCTACATTCAAGGCCGCCGGCCTTGAGCCGGCCTTCATTACTCCCCGGATATCCATTGCGAGAATCTCTCCAAAATCATATCTTAATTAATTTGCTGACTCAAATCCTCATCAGATCAACCTTATCCCCCTCCTCTTTGGATCTATAAATAGACCCCTTGTGTGAACCTTGGAGGCATCCTTTCTTTGGTTAAGCATCCTTTCTTTTGTTTAGAATCCTTTTGTTCTTCTTCTTTGTTTTAGCATCATTTGTCTTTCTTTTGAATCATTAGAATTTCCTTAGGTACTTTA
Source organism: Laguncularia racemosa (assembly GCA_037954665.1). Classification (NCBI taxonomy): domain Eukaryota; kingdom Viridiplantae; phylum Streptophyta; class Magnoliopsida; order Myrtales; family Combretaceae; genus Laguncularia; species Laguncularia racemosa. The sequence continues at coordinate 3,100,612 of JBBMOL010000088.1, forward strand.
GATTTTTCCAAAGTTTAGTTTGAAGGAAGAATGTCATTTTGTTGAAGTTTGCTTTCAATTGAAGAATTCAAGGAGTCATTTTTGAAGATTGAAGCTCTTGAAGATTATAACCATTGTTTCATTTACTTTATTTTCTTTTATGCCATTTATTAGTTGTTTAATATGAATTCCATTGCACCTCTTTATTTCAATTGTTTTTATGCAACTCATACTATAATGTTCTAAATCATCCTTGTGGGAAATTGGATGAAACTCTAGAATGTTAAAAGGATAATTGTAGCCATGTTATGTAATTAGGAATTATTAGGATTATTCATGATTGCAATTCCTTTGATTTCAATTATAATCAGTCTTTGATTATAATTGTTAGAAATCCTTTTGATACGGGAATTGATTAGGATTTGTTAGGAATTCTTAATTAGATTGATTATCAATACGGGAGTTGCGATAATTGGTTTAATTAGAGTTTATGGAGGGCGCAATGCAATGTTTCTTGTTAATTAATCACTAAGGGATTAGGGTTAATTGATTTAGGGCATTAGTTGTTTGTAGCGTCGGGAGGTGTATGAACATAATTTTGATTCCTTGGTTAATTGGAGACGCGGAAGCCGACTAATTGATTTAAGGTCAACATCCCTAAAAAGGATTTTCTAAACTCACTTGAATAACCTTATAACCACTAGTTGACATAACTTGGTAGCAATTTGATTAACAAATCTAGGGTGAATTCTAATTTCCCTTGTTCATAATTGATAGATTCGTCATAAAATTTTTCTTGTTGCTTTAAGTTAAATTTTTAGATTAGACATTTCAAAACCCCTTTTTAATCACCTAGATATTGATAAGAATTGCCATAGATCTAGTACTCTATTGGTTCCTCGAGGGATCGACAACCTTACTTTTCACCACTTTATTACTTGATACGACCAGTGCACTTGCTGCAATTTACGCTCCCATTATATATATATGTTCTGAGTGTATCAACTTGAAAGGGAGACTTACTGGTTGAACTATAAGTAGACCTATTGTAAGTGAACTCAACAATAGGAAGACACAAGTCCCAATCAGTAAGATTCTTGCCAACTGTTGCTCTGAGTAGATTCCCAAGCGTGTGGTTGACAACTTCTGTTTGTCCGTCTGTTTGTGGATGGCAAGAGGTATTGTACATAAGCTTAGTACCTAGTCTTTTCAATAATTTCTTCCAAAAGAAACTAAGAAACTTAGTGTCTCTATCGGATACTATGCTGTGTGGAACTCCATGTAATTTGACAATTTCCTACACAAAAATGTTAGCAATAAAAAGAGCATCATCTTTTTTGTGACAAGGCACAAAGTGTGACATTTTGCTGAATCAATCAACAACCACTATAATAGAGTCTTTTCCCCTTTGTGTTTTAGGTAATCCCAACACAAAATCCATACTGATATCAATCCAGGGTTTATCTGGTATAAGCAAAGGCATGTACTCACCCTATGCATCGTTCTTCCCTTTAGCTCTCTTACAAATACCACACCTTTCTAATACCCCATGGACATCCTTTATCATACCCTTCCAATAGAAATTCTCCCTCAATATGGCTAGGGTTCTCTTCTCACCAAAATGTCTTGACAATCTACCTGCATGTGCTTCCCTCACCAATAACTCCTTCACAGATCCAGACGGAATACATAGTTTTCCTGATTTATACAAAAACCCCTCAATCACGTAATAGCCATCATACATCTTGCCCCCATAACACCTCTCCATAACAGTCTTGAATTCCTCAACACATATATATTGTTCTTTCAATAATTCAAAACCCAACAGTTTTGATTGAAGAGAAGTGATAAGTACATACCGTTGTGATAAAGCGTCAGCAACAATATTCTGATTACCCTTTTTGTACTTTATCACATAAGCAAAACCCTCCAGAAACTCTACCCACTGATACGAAATCGGTTTGCTCTGATACCAAACTGATACGAACTACGCCAACATGTGACGAAACCCAATACCAATACGTTCGAAATTGCTACCCAAGATGCTAAACAATCGAGTGGAAACCGCAACCTGTTGTCTATAAGTGAGACAAGAACCTTGGTATATTATGTAGATGCCACAATTAGGACGAAAGACCGATTGATAAGTCGGGATGAATGCCACGGAAGAAAATCCGATAATTTCTAGATTAGTTCCTTAAAGAACCAAGAGAGGAATTCTCTCAAAGTGTTTTCAAACTTGTATGTTGTATATTCTATTTTCTATCCGTTCTAAACCCTAGGAGCTTTATATTAGGGTTTACAATTCGTAACAATAATGGCCCAAAACGACATAACTTCATTAAGTTGCGGAAAAATAACAAAACAGAGACGTAAAGGCCGGTGGCGTATGAGTGAAGGCCGACGGCTTTGAGCTGGCGTAGGAGATGTACACGACTGTGTACTTTAGTCGCGTATCTTTATGTGGAAATTCTTGACAACATACACGACCGTGTACTTCTAGTCGTGTATCTTTCTGTGGAAATTCTTGACACCATAAACGGCCGTGCCTTTGAACAGTGTATACGACCGTATATGATTCTGTGTAACCTCCAGACTCCTACACGACCGTGCCTTGTAAAGACACGCCCTCTTCAACCCGTATCTATTATGACTTGTACAAGAGCAAGGGAATTCCTATGGTTGTTCCAATCCTTTCCAACTTCATGATTGCTCCAATCCTTTCCGGCTTCATGGACATCCTTTATCAACCCGTTAAGTGCATCCTTGAATCGTTTTGCTCGAGTTCTTGTGATCGGTCCAGGTGGCACTTCAAGAGGATCTGCATTCCATCTTCCGGCTTGGCTCCCATTATGGCTCTCATCACCCACATAGCTTGGAGCTTAGACAAATGCTACCGTCCCCTGAAATGTTTGAAGGATTCATGATCTGTATAAATAATAAACTCTCTTTGGAGGAGATAAAGCTGCCACGTCATGAGAGCTCTCACTAAGAAATAAAATTCCTTATCATATATGGAATAGTTTAAAGTTGCACCACTCAACTTCTCACTAAAATATGCTATAGGTCACTTTTCCTGCATTATTACAGCACCAATTCCAATCCCAGAAGCATCACATTTTAACTCAAAAACTTTGTCAAAATTAGGTAAAGCCAATAATGGAGCACAAGTGAGTTTTTCTTTTACCTCTTCAAAACTCCTCTGAGCGTTTTCACTCCAGATAAAAGGTACACTCTTTTTAGTCAGTTCTGTGAGAGGACTGACAATACCACTGAAATTTTGGACAAAGCGTCTATAAAAGGATGCAAGTCCATGAAAACTTCTTACCTCAGTAACTGAAGTAGGTGTTGGTCATTCCTTGATTGCCCTCACTTTCTCCTCATCCACCCTAACACTTGAACCAGATACAATAAAACCCAAAAAGGCTACCTCATTTTCGTAAAAGGAACACATCTGGATATTTGCAAATAGCTGCTGTGTCCTCAATACTGAAAATACTGCCCGAAGATGCTCTACATGTTGTTCTAGGTTTTTGCTGTAGATCAGAATATCATCAAAATAAACAACAACAAATTTTCCTAGAAATTCTTTCAATACATGATTCATCAACCTCATAAAGGCACTAGGAGCATTACTCAAACCAAAGGGCATAACCAACCACTTATACAGTCCATGACGTGTTTTAAAAGCGGTCTTCCATTCATCCCTTTCTCTCATTCGAATTTGGTGATATCCGCTTTTAAGATCTACTTTGGAGAAGACCTATGAACCATGCAGCTCATCTAACATATCATCAAGTCTAGGAATAGGATCCCTATATTTGATGGTGATTTTGTTGATTGCTTTGCTATTGATACACATTCTCCAAATACCATCCTTCTTAGGAATAAGAAGGGCGGGAACAGCGCATGGGTTGAGACTCTCTCTAACAAACCTATGTTCAACCAATTCATCTACTCGGCGCTTCAATTTCCTTGCCACCTCGGGATTCATGCAATATGCAGGTTGGTTTAGTAATATTGAACTAGGCATAAGATCAATAGCATGCTCTATCCCTCTCAAAGGTGGTAACCATGCTGGCAAATCATTAGGAAAAATGTTAGTATACTCATTCAATACCTGAGAAACTGCTGATGGTAGAGATTATGGTTCCTGCAACCCTAATATACATCTCAACTTAAGCAAGTATGTTGGAGCCTCTTCTATAATTAACCTCTCCATTTCACCTCCTCTTGAAAAGGATTTGTCCTCAAATCATCGCCTGCATCAAAAGGACTCAAATCAATAACATTAAATGTAGCACTCACTTGATACTCACCTGGTAAATCTATCTTGTATGCATTATCATTGATGCGCTCAAGAATTTGAAATGGTCCATCACCTCTAGGAAGTAGTTTAGATTGACGCTGCACAGGAAACCACTCTTTGTGCATGTGAACCCAGACCCAATCTCCAGGTTCAAAGACAGCTTGTCGATGACCCTTGTTGGCTTGTTTCACATACTGCTCTGTTCTTCGCTCAATGTTTAGCTTTGCCTTCTCATGGATCTGTTTAACAAATTCTTCTTTCTTCTTGCCATCTAGATTAACATACTCAGAAATAGGCAGAGGTGATAAATACAAAGGAGTTAGTGGATTAAAACCATACACAATTTCAAAAGGAGTAAACTTAGTAGCAGAATGCATTGTGCGATTATAGGCAAATTCAACATGCGACAAACAATCCTCCTAACTTTTAATGTTCTTTTTAATGACAGCCCTCAACAAAGTTGATAAAGTTCGATTTACTACCTTAGTTTGACCATTAGTTTGTGGATGACAAGTAGTAGAAAACAATAACTTAGTTCCTAACTTAGCCCATAATGTCTTCCAGAAGTAGCTCAAGAACTTAGCATCTCTATCTGATACAATTATTCTAGGCATACCATGTAATCTCACAACTTCCCTAAAGAACAAATTAGCAATATTGCAAGCATCATCTGTTTTCATTCTAATTTGGTGATATCCGCTTTTCAGATCAATTTTGGAAAAGACACTAGACCCATGTAACTCAACTAACATGTCATCTAAGCGAGGAATGGGATGACGATACTTTACCGTGATGTTGTTGAAGGCGCGGCAATCAATACACATCCTCTATGACCCATCTTTCTCAGGCACCAAAATCACAGGCACTGCACATGGGCTCATGCTTTCTCTCACGTACCCCTTCTCCATTAATTCATTGACCTGCTTTTGGAGTTCCTTTGTCTCCTCTGGATTGCTCCTATAAGCTGGTTTGTTTGGAATCGATGCTCCGGGTACTAGGTCAATCTGGTGCTCAATACCACGAATAGGTGGTAATCCCTTTGGAATCTCCTCAGGGAAGACATCTTCAAAGTCATGCACAATAGACACAACCACATTAGGCAAAGAGTTAAATAGTTCGTTAGTATTCAAACAAGTTTCCTTAAAAACCAGCAACAACATAGGTTGCTTCATCACTAACGCGCTCCTCACTACACTCGCTCTTGCCACACAACTCTCCTTTTGCAAGGCTACACTCTCCTTTTCACTCACCACCAAAGTTGATCCCCCTTTAACTTGGTCTCTCACACCCTTTCCAGCCTTCCTCTCTTTTTCCTTTTGATATCGAGTTTTTTGTGTTCCGTTTCTTTCTCACTGTCTTTTGCTCTCTCACTCTCCCTCTGTTTTTCACTCACCTTATATTTTGCAAAAGACTGTTGTAGCTGCAACTGATCCTCATACACCTGTTTAGGTGTTAAAGGTTTAAGATTAAAGCTTTTCCCTTGGTGAACAAGCGTATACTTGTTAGAAAAGCCATCATGAACAACCTTCCTATCAAATTGCCATGGCCTCCCCAACAACACATGACATGCTTGCATTGGCATGACATCACATAACACCTCATCCTCATACCTACCAATGCGAAAAGCAATCGAGGCTTGCTTACTCACCTTAGTCTTGCCACTATCATTCAACCACTGCAATTTATATGGACTAGGGTGTTTAGTAGTCTTGAGTCGTAACCTCTTAACAATAAAATTACTCACCACATTGGTGCAACTTCCTCCATCAATGATCAAACTGCAAATATGATCACCTAGATAACATCTAGTATGAAAGATATTCTCTCTTTGCACCTCCTCTTCTTCCTTCACCTGCACATTAAAAGCTCTCTTCACTACTGCCACTAACCTCCCTACTGCAGGCTCCTCATCATCACTAGCATCCTCTAATGGAGGCATATCATCCTCTTCACTATCCCCCTCAGTCTTATACTCACCATCATCATGCAGAATCATAACATGCCTATTCGGACATTGACTAGCAATATGGCCTCTATCTTGGCATTTAAAACATCTAATGTCACGATTTCTAGGAGTAGAAGAGTCAGGTTTACCTTGATCACCAGGAGTAGAACCCGCTTGCCTCTGCTCTCATTTTGGTTTGGTGGATAAAGGCTTTTCTTCCTTCTTCCATTGGTTAGTCTTCCAGGTGGATGAACCAGCACCCTATTGAAACCGTGCAGTACTACTACCTTTCCTCCTGTGTTGGTTCTCAACCTTTATAGCCATATGAACCATATTGTCCAATTCTACATAATGCTGCAATTCCACGACATTTTGAATTTCTCTATGCAATCCAGCAAGAAACCTAGCCATGGTAGCCTCTCTATCCTTCTCTACATTCGCCCTAATCATAGTAACTTCCATCTCCTTGAAATACTCATCCACACTTCGGCTTCCCTACCTAAGAGTTTGCAATTTGTTGTGTAATTTACGATAGTAAAATGCAGGCACAAACCGCTTCTTCATCACCCTCTTCATCTCTTCCCACGACTCAATAGGTGGTTCGCCATTCCTTCTTCGATTTAACATTAGTTGATCCCACCACACTATGGCATAATTAGAAAATTCAATGGCAGCAAGTTTCACTTTCTTTCTCCCACTATAGTTGTGACAATCAAACACCATCTCTACCTTCTTCTCCCACTCTAAGTACGCCTCGGGATCATTCTTCCCTTAGAAAGGAGGAATCTTCATCTTTATACTACTCAGTTGATTATCCTCTCTATTCCTATCTCCTCTATCTTCCCAATCCCTAGTTCCTCTATTCCTACCACTATATCCTCTATAACTCCCGACAGAAGGTTCATCAAATTCATCATTCGACATTTATCTCCACCCCTTCATACTCTCCTAGAACAACTCTCCCTCTTATGCCCTTGGAAGACGTTTTTAGATTGCTTTAGTCTTTGTTCCACCGTCTCACGAATTTTTTCGATGCCCTCCTGAAACATCCTCTTCATCTCACCCCTTAACGCCTCAATCACTAACCTAGCATCAAACCTTCCCCTCTCACCTTCAGGAGAATGTTGCCTCGACATCATTCCTGCAGAAAAGATTAGTACTAACACAAATATATATAATTAAGCCTCACGATACACCCCCTTACGTGTTTCGCTCAAAGGATGATATCACATAGTCACTCGTGTATTCTCACAAGCAATGATGATATCAACTCACCAATTCCTCTTCTCAATTCTCTTGGAACTAACCCAAACTACACCAATTCCCTTCCATAGAATTCAAAACAACTTTAGGGCTCGAAATTTTTCCTCTTTTTCTTTTAGATTTTTTTTTGTCGCCTTTGTTTGTTGCTCTTGATCACGTTCCCCCTTTTTTTTTGTCGTGATTCTTCCTTTTTTTTTGTCGTAACAAAATTGAATAGTAGGTACTGCACTTTCGATAGATAATTAACACTATGAAATTGAATATGAACGATTGGAGTTAGGGTTTTGATGTTACCTTCCTCAAACCGAACTGATGGTTTAACTAACCTAGGCTTTGATACCAAACTGATACGAAATCGGTTTGCTCTGATACCAAACTGATACGAAATCGGTTTACTCTGATACCAAACTGATATGAACCACGCCAACATGTGACGAAACCCAATACCAATACGTTCGGAATTGCTACCCAAGATGCCAAACAATCGAGTGGAAACTGCGACCCATTGTCTATAAGTAAGACAAGAACCTTGGTATATTATGTAGACGCTACAATCGGGATGAAAGACCGATTGATAAGTCGGGATGAACGCCACGGAAGAAAATCCGATAAGTTCTAGATTAGTTCTTTAAAGAACCAAGAGAGGAATTCTCTCAAAGTGTTTTCAAACTTGTATGTTGTATATTCTATTTTCTATCTATTCTAAACCCTAGGAGCTTTATATTAGGGTTCACAATTCGTAACAATAATGGCCCAAAATGACATAACTTCATTAAGTTGCGGAAAAATAACAAAACAGAGACATAAAGGCCGGCGGCTTTGAGCCGGCGTAGGAGATGTACATGACCGTGTACTTTAGTCGTGTATCTTTCTGTGGAAATTCTTGACAACATACACGACCGTGTACTTCTAGTCGTATATCTTTATATGGAAATTCTTGACACCATATACGGTCGTGCCTTTGAACTGTATATACGACCGTATATGATTCTATGTAACCACCAGACTCCTACACGGCCGTGCCTTGTAAAGACACGCCCTCTTCAACCCGTGTCCATTATGACTTGTACAAGAGCACGGGCATTCTCATGGTTGTTCCAATCCTTTCCAACTTCATGATTGCTCCAATCCTTTCCAACTTCATGATTGCTCCAATCCTTTCCGGCTTCGTGGACATCCTTTATCAACCCGTTAAGTGCATCCTTGAATCGTTTTGCTCAAGTTCTTGTGATCGGTCCAGGTGGCACTTCAAGAGGATCCGCATTCCATCTTTCGGCTTGGCTCCCATCATGGCTCTCATCACCCACTTAGCTTGGTGCTTAGACAAATGCAGTCGTCCCTTGAAATGTTTCAAGGATTCATGATCTGTATAAATAATAAACTCTCTCAGGAGGAGATAAAGCTGCCAAGTCATGAGAGCTCTCACTAAGGAGTAAAATTCCTTATCATATATGGAATAGTTTAAAGTTGCACCACTTAACTTCTCACTAAAATATGCTATAGGTCTCTTTTCCTGCATTAGTACAGCACCAATTCCAATCCCAGAAGCATCACATTTTAACTCAAAAACTTTGTCAAAATTAGGTAAAGCCAATAATGGAGCACAAGTGAGTTTTTCTTTTACCTCTTCAAAACTCCTCTGAGCGTTTTCACTCCAGATAAAAGGTACACTCTTTTTAGTCAGTTCTGTGAGAGGACTGACAATACCACTGAAATTTTGGATAAAGCGTCTATAAAAGGATGCAGGTCCATGAAAACTTCTTACCTCAGTAACTGAAGTAGGTGTTGGTCATTCTTTGATTGCCCTCATTTTCTCCTCATCCACCCTAACACTTGAACCAGATACAATAAAACCCAAAAAGGTTACCTCAATTTGGTAAAAGGAACACTTCTGGATATTTGCAAATAGTTGCTGTGTCCTCAATACTAAAAATACTGCCCGAAGATGCTCTACATGTTGTTCTAGGTTTTTGCTGTAGATCAGAATATCATCAAAATAAACAACAACAAATTTTCCTAGAAATTCTTTCAATACATGATTCATCAACCTCATAAAGGTACTAGGAGCATTACTCAAACCAAAGGGCATAACCAACCACTTATACAGTCCATGACGCGTTTTAAAAGCGGTCTTCCATTCATCCCTTTCTCTCATTCGAATTTGGTGATATCCGCTTTTAAGATTTACATTGGAGAAGACCTGTGAACCATGCAACTCATCTAACATATAATCAAGTCTAGGAATTGGATCCCTATATTTGATGGTGATTTTGTTGATTGCTTTGCTATCGATACACATTCTCCAAATACCATCCTTCTTAGGAATAAGAAGGGCGGGAACAGCGCATGGGTTGAGACTCTCTCTAACAAACCTCTGCTCAACCAATTCATCTACCCGGCGCTTCAATTTCCTTGCTTCCTCGGGATTCATGCGATATGCAGGTTGGTTTGGTAATACTGAACCAGGCATAAGATCAATAGCATGCTTTATCCCTCTCAAAGGTGGTAGCCATTCTGGCAAATCATTAGGAAAAATGTCGGTATACTCATTCAATACCCGAGAAACTGCTGAAGGTTGAGATTATGGTTCCTGCAACCCTAATAGACATCTTAACTGAAGCAAGTATGTTAGAGCCTCTTCTGTAATTAACCTCTCCATTTCACCTCCTCTTGAAAAGGATTTGTCCTCAATCATCGCCTGCATCAAAAGGACTCAAATCAGTAACATTAAATGTAACACTCACTTGATACTCACCCGGTAAATCTATCTTGTATGCATTATCATTGATGCGCTTAAGAATTTGAAATGGTCCACCGCCTTTAGGAAGTAGTTTAGATTGACACTGCACAGGAAACCGCTCTTTGCGCATGTGAACCCAAACCCAGTCTCCAGGTTCAAAGACAGCTTGTCGACGACCCTTGTTGGCTTGTTTTACATACTGCTATGTTCTTCGCTCAATGTGTAGCCTTGCCTTCTCATGGATCTGTTTAACAAATTCTTCTTTCTTCTTGCCATCTAGATTAACATACTCAGAAATAGGCAGAGGTGATAAATCCAAAGGAGTTAGTAGATTAAAACCATACACAATTTCAAACGGAGTAAACTTAGTAGCATAATGCATTGTGCGATTATAGGCAAATTCAACATGTGGCAAACAATCCTCCCAACTTTTAATGTTCTTTTTAATGACAGCCCTCAACAAAGTTGATAAAGTTCGATTTACTACCTCAGTTTGACCATCAGCCTGTGGATGACAAGTAGTAGAAAACAATAACTTAGTTCCTAACGTAGCCCATAATGTCTTCCAGAAGTAGCTCAAGAACTTAGCATCTCTATCCGATACGACTGTTTTAGGCATACCTTGTAATCTCACAACTTCCCTAAAGAACAAATTAGCAATATTGCAAGCATCATCTGTTTTCATTCTAATTTGGTGACATCTGCTTTTCAAATCAATTTTGGAAAAGACACTAGACCCATGTAACTCATCTAACATGTCATCTAAGCGAGGAATGGGATGACGATACTTCACCGTGATGTTGTTGATGGCGCGGCAGTCAACACACATCCTCCATGACCCATCCTTCTTAGGCACCAAAATCACAGGCACTGCACATGGGCTCTTGCTTTCTCTCACGTACCCCTTCTCCATTAATTCATTGACCTGCCTTTGGAGTTCCTTTGTCTCCTTTAGATTGCTCCTATAAGCTGGTTTGTTTGGAATCAATGCTCCGGGTACTAGGTCAATCTGGTGCTCAATACTACGAATAGGTGGTAATCCCTTTGGAATCTCCTCAGGGAATACATCTTCAAAGTCCTGCACAATAGACACAACCACACTAGGCAAAGAGTTAAATAGTTCGTTAGTATTCAAACAAGTTTCCTTAAAAACCAACAACAACATAGGTTGCTTCATCATTAACGCTCTCCTCACTACACTCGCTCTTGCCACACAACTCTCATTTTACAAGGCTGCACTCTCCTTTTCACTCACCACCAAAGTTGATCCCCCTTCAACTTGGTCTCTCACACTCTTTCCAGCCTTCCTCTCTTTTTCCTTTTGATATCGACTTTTGTGTTCCGTTTCTTTCTCACTGTCTTTTGCTGTCTCACTCTCCCTCTGTTTTTCACTTACCTTATATTTTGAAAAAGACTGTTGTAGCTGCAACTGTTCCTCATACACCTGTTTAGGTGTTAAAGGTTTAAGATTAAAGCTTTTCCCTTGGTGAACAAGCGTATACTTGTTAGAAAAGCCATCATGAACAACCTTCCTATCAAATTGCCATGGCCTCTCCAACAACACATGACACGCTTACATTGGCACTACATCGCATAACATCTCATCGTCATACCTACTAATGCGAAAAGCAATCAAGGCTTGCTTACTCACCTTAGTCTCGCCACTATCATTCAACCACTGTAATTTATATGGACTATCTTGAGTCCCAGCCTCTCAAAAATAAAATTACTCACCACGTTGTTGCAACTTCCTCCATCAATGATTAAACTGCAAATATGATCACCTAGATAACATATAGTATGAAAGATATTCTCTCTTTACACCTCATCTTCTTCCTTCACCTGCACATTCAAAGCTCTCTTCACAACTGCCACTAACCTCCCTACTGTAGGCTCCTCATCATCACTAGCGCCCTCGAATGGAGGCATATCATCCTCTTCACTATCCCCCTCAGTCTCATACTCACCATCATCACGTAGAATCATGACACACCTATTCGGACATTAACTAGAAATATGGCCTCTACCTTGGCATTTAAAACATCTAATGTCACGATTTCTAGGAGTGGAAGAGTCAGGTTTACCTTAATCACCAGGAGTAGAACCCGCTTGCCTCTGCTCTCCTTTTGGTTTGGTGGATAAAGGCTTTTCTTCCTTCTTCCATTGGTTAGTCTTCCAAGCGGATGGACCTGCACCCTGTTGAAACCGTGCAGTACTACTACCTTTCCTCCTGTGTCAGTTCTCAACCTTTATAGCCATATGAACCATATCTTCCAATTCTACATAATGCTGCAATTCTATGACATTTTGAATTTCTCTATTCAATATAGCAAGAAACCTAGCCATGGTAGCCTCTCTATGCTCCTCTACATTCGCCCTAATCATAGAAACTTCCATCTCCTTGAAATACTCATCCACACTTCAACTTCCCTGCTTAAGAGTTTGCAATTTGTTGTGTAATTCACGATAGTAATACGCAGGCACAAACCGCTTCTTCATCACCCTCTTCATCTCTTCCCACGACTCAATAGGTGGTTCGCCATTCCTTCTTCGATTTAACATTAGTTGATCTCACCACACTATGACATAATTAGAAAATTCAATGGCAGCAAGTTTCACTTTCTTTCTCCCACTATAGTTGTGGCAATCAAACACCATCTTTACCTTCTTCTCCCACTCTAAGTACGCCTTGGGATCATTCTTCCCATGGAAACGAGAAATCTTCATCTTTATACTACTCTATTGATTATCCTCTCTATTCCTATCTCCTCTATCTTCCCAATCCCTAGTTCCTCTATTCCTACCACTATATCCTCTATAACTCTCGACAGAAGGTTCATCAAATTCATCATCCGACATTTCATCTCCACCCCTTCGTACTCTCCTAGAACAACTCTCCCTCTTACGCCCTGGGAAGACGTTTTTAGATTGCTCTAGTATTTGTTTCACTGTCTCAGGAATTTGTTCCATGCCTTCTTGAAACATCCTCTTCATCTCACCCCTCAACGCCTCAATCACTAACCTAGCATCAAACCTTCCCCTCTCACCTTCAGGCGAATGTTGCCTCAACATCGTTCCTGCAGAAAAGATTAGTACTAACACAAATATATATAATTAAGCCTCACGATACACTCCCTTACGTGTTTCGCTCAAAGGATGATATCACACAGTCACTCGTGTATTCTCACAAGTAATGATGATATCAACTCACCAATTCCTCTTCTCAATTCTCTTGGAACTAACCCAAACTGCACCAATTCCCTTCCATAGAATTCAAAACAACTCTAGGGCTCGAAATTTTTCCTCTTTTTCTTTCAGATTTTTTTTTGTCGCCTTTGTTTGTTGCTCTTGATCACGTTCCCCTTTTTTTTTGTCGTGATTCTTCCTTTTTTTTTGTCGTAAGAAAATTGAATAGTAGGTACTACACTTTCAATACACAATTAACACTATGAAATTGAATACGAACAATTGATATGAACGATTGGAGTTAGGGTTTTGTTGTTACCTTCCTCAAACAGAACTGATGGTTTAACAAACCTAGGCTCTGATATCAAACTGAACTGATACGAAATCGGTTTGCTCTGATACCAAACTAATACGAACCACGCCAACATGTGACGAAACCCAATACCAATACATTCGAAATTGCTACCTAAGATGCCAAACAATCGAGTGGAAACCGCGACCCGTTGTCTATAAGTGAGACAAGAACCTTGGTATATTATGTAGACGCCACAATCGGGATGAAAGACCGATTGATAAGTCGGGATGAACGCCACGGAAGAAAATCTGATAAGTTCTAGATTAGTTCTTTAAAGAACCAAGAGAGGAATTCTCTCAAAGTGTTTTCAAACTTGTATGTTGTATATTCTATTTTCTATCTGTTCTAAACCCTAGGAGCTTTATATTAGGGTTTACAATTCGTAACAATAATGGCCCAAAATGACATAACTTCATTAAGTTGTGGAAAAATAACAAAACAGAGACGTAAAGGCCGGTGGCTTTGAGCCGGCGTAAGAGATGTACACGATTGTGTACTTTAGTCGTGTATCTTTCTGTGGAAATTCTTGACAACATACACGACCGTGTACTTCTAGTCGTGTATCTTTCTGTGGAAATTCTTGACACCATACACGGCCGTGCCTTTGAACCGTGTATACGACCGTATATGATTCTGTGTAACCTCCAGACTCCTATACGGCCATGCCTTGTAAAGACACGCCCTCTTCAACCCGTATCTGTTATGACTTGTACAAGAGCAAGGGCATTCCTATGGTTGTTCCAATCCTTTCCAACTTCATGATTGCTCCAATCCTTTCCGGCTTCGTGGACATCCTTTATCAACCCGTTATGTGCTTCCTTGAATCATTTTGCTGGAGTTCTTGTGATCGGTCCAGGTGGCACATCAAGAGGATCCGCATTCCATCTTCCAGCTTGGCTCCCATCATGGCTCTCAACACCCACTTAGCTTGGTGCTTAGACAAATGCTGCTGTCGCCTGAAATGCTTCAAAGATTCATGATCTGTATAAATAATAAACTCTCTCAGGAGGAGATAAAGCTACCACGTCATTAGAGCTCTCACTAAGGAATAAAATTCCTTATCATATATGGAATAGTTTAAAGTTGCACCACTCAACTTCACACTAAAATATGCTATAGGTCTCTTTTCCTGCATTAGTACAGCACCAATTCCAATCCTAGAAGCATCACATTTTAACTCAAAAACTTTGTCAAAATTAGGTAAAGCCAATAATGGAGCACAAGTGAGTTTTTCTTTTACCTCTTCAAAACTCCTCTAAGCGTTTTCACTCCAGATAAAAGGTGCACTCTTTTTAGTCAGTTCCGTGAGAGGACTGACAATACCACTGAAATTTTGGACAAAGCGTCTATAAAAGGATGCAAGTCCATGAAAACTTCTTACCTCAGTAACTGAAGTAGGTGTTGGTCATTCCTTGATTGCCCTCACTTTCTCCTCATCCACCCTAACACTTGAACCAGATACAATAAAACCCAAAAAGGTTACCTCAGTTTGGTAAAAGGAACACTTCTGGATATTTGCAAATAGCTGTTGTGTCCTCAGTACTGAAAATACTGCCCGAAGATGCTCTACATGTTGTTCTAGGTTTTTGCTGTAGATCAGAATATCATCAAAGTAAACAACAACAAATTTTCCTTGAAATTCTTTCAGTACATGATTCATCAACCTCATAAAGGTACTGGGAGCATTACTCAAACCAAAGGGCATAACCAACCACTTATACAGTCCATGACGTGTTTTAAAAGCGGTCTTCCATTCATCCTTTTCTCTCATTCGAATTTGGTGATATCCGCTTTTAAGATCTACTTTGGAGAAGACCTGTAAACCATGCAGCTCATCTAACATATCATCAAGTCTAGGAATTGGATGCCTGAATTTGATGGTGATTTTGTTGATTGCTTTGCTATCGATACACATTCTCCAAATACCATCCTTCTTAGGAATAAGAAGGGCGGGAACAGCGCATGGGTTGAGACTCTCTCTAACAAACCTCTGTTCAACCAATTCATCTACTCGGTGCTTCAATTTCCTTGCCTCCTTAGGATTCATGGGATATGCAGGTCGGTTTGGTAATACTGAACCAGGCATAAGATCAATAGCATGCTTTATCCCTCTCAAAGGTGGTAATCGTGCTGGCAAATCATTAGGAAAAATGTCAGTATACTCATGCAATACCTGAGAAACTACTGAAGGGAGAGATTATGGTTCCTGTAACCCTAATATACATCTCAACTGAAGCAAGTATGTTGGAGCCTCTTCTGTAATTAACCTCTCCATTTCACCCTGTTCCATCAATAATACCTTCTTTTCCTCAGAATCATTACACTATATTAAAGCCCTTTTAACCTCTGATGGTCTATTGATCGGTTGCTGAACATTTTGGACCTCTGAAGGTGACATTGGATTTAGAATAATTCGTTTGCCTTCCTTTTGGAATACATAAGTATTCTTGAAGCCATCTTGTAAGACCTTCCTGTCATATAACCAAGGCTTGCTAAGCAATATATGGGATGCATACATAGGTAAGATATCACACTCAATCTCATCACGATATTTATCCCCTACACTGAATGGCACCTGAGCTCCTTGGGTCATATACAAACTTCCTTGATCACTAAGCCAATGCAATTTATATGGTTTAGGATGTGGAATAGTTGTAACTCTTAGCTTCGATACTAACGAGGTGGCTACTACATTGGTACAACTACTACCATCAATTATAAGGACACACAAAATTTCCTTGTATCCTACAAGAAGTATGGAACAAGTTTTCCCTTTGTTCTTCATCCTTATTAGCAAATGTAGTCAATGTTCGGCGCAACACATTAGCATATCGAAACATTTCACTAGAAATTGTTGTATTTAAATTCAATCACCACAACAATAATAATCCCCACACCTCTCAAGTCACGGTGCAACAACCTTCCAAATTCAACCTAATTTCACGCCAAAATTACACACACACACTCTTAAACTTCAACACAAACAAACTATAACACATTGCAACCCTTCATTACACACAACACTAACAATCACGGTGTAGCACTCCACTCCATGGCAACAACAACAAAATGGAACCAAATATGGATACTTCTCCAAATGGCAAGCAATTGATTCCAACTAGTTAATGTGCAATTAAAGTGATCAATACACAATAATTCTATAACTAATGATTGATTTGAATTCAAAATAGTTTCCTAATTCTCCATGCAAGTTGAACAATTCTAAAAAAAAAATGACCCTTCCAATTCCGCAATGTTAAGGAAACAACATACACTAATTAACAATGCTGCAACTATTTGAACCCCAAATTATGGAATTCAATTCAAGAACTTCCCCTTCTTCCTCAAACAAATAACTCATGGCAAAGATGAAGATAACAAAATCAATTTTTGAAATTCAATTGAATTTAAGAACTTCCCTTTCTTCCTCAAACAAATAACTCATAGCAAAGACGAAGATAACAAAATCAATTTCAGAAATTCCACTTTCCTCAAATAATCACAATGTTCACTTCCCCTTAATCAATCATGATCAACTCAAGGATTCCAAGAGTGTTCTAATCTCCAATTGTACATCCACCAATCAATAAGAGAACAAAATTCAACAATCACAACAACATGTTGCAATTTCACGCCAACAAATTTTTGGATTAAGGTGCTTCACAACAAACCCCTAACTTCCAAATTTCAATTGACAAATCCCTCCTCTTAAACCTCAAGCTCTGATACCAAAAGATGATGTACTCAAAACCAAGATTAAGCACATACAAATGAATCAAAGAAACAACTTCAATTCACAATTAAAAATTGGTTCAATAGGATCATGAATTGTGTGAACCCTAATGGAGATTTATTGAAATCTAAATGCTCAAAGTTGCAATTAACAATCCAACAATGATAATCTTCTCTAATATAAAAACAATCACAAGAATTCCACGTGAATTACACACAAGAACAAGAAGATCTAATTTCGTGATTCACTTTCCTAACAAAATGACCCACGGTTCCAAGAAGATGTTAAATTGAAGGTTAAAACTAAAGCTAAAACCAATCAATTAAGCAACACGAATTTGATTACAAATGCAATCAAATTCAGTCAATAAACAACCAATTCAACCCTAGATATTACTCACTAGAGAGAAAAGGAAATTGCAACAAAGTAAATTTGATATTACTCACAAATTAACCTTGAAGCCACTCGCCACAACCTCAAATTGGGATTTGAAATTGATAAGAGCAAATGAATTAGGAATAAGCCCTAACCCTCTCACGTAAAAGTGAAGTTCAATTATGAAAAATGGCCTCCTCAAACCCTACTTTAAGCAAGTATTTATACTTGCTCCCTTTAGGGTTAGAAAATGCACAAAATTACAACTTTACCACTTTTAAGGTGACCGGTTCTAAATGGAAATTACAATCAAAATGAAAGTGTCCTAAAAGAAAATATAACATAAAATAGTCCATACAAATGAAAAATATGTAAAAGAAATGAGTCTTCATGATGCCAATCTTCAAGGTACTTTCGAATTAAGCCCCAATGGGAGACCTGACTTGCTCAAGAGTATAGGTGATTTGGTATCCCGTAGGACTGATAAGTGAGCCTACTGGAATGCACTACAATTATAATGTAGAAATGAAGAAAATAGATTAGCTTCCTTAAGATTAGGTTTCTTATGCAAGATTATCAAAACTAAGTTATGGAGACCCTTAGCTCGGGCCCTAGTGATAGGTCTTGTAGGAGTCTGATTGTTATAAAAAAGGCTATAAGAACCTGCATGGTCACCTTCACTTCCCCAGGCTCATTCAACCACTGTAATCGATATGGCCTTGGATGTTTTACAGCTTTCAACTACATCTTATCCACTAGTAGAGTGCTAGCAACGTTAGTGCAACTGCCACTATCAATTATCAAACTACACACCTTGTTTTGTATATGACACCATGTATGAAATATATGTTCACATTGGATCCCCTCACTATCCTCTTGGGGTTGTACATTGAGTACTCACCTAGTGACATATAACTCCCCACTCACGGTTCCCTCAAAATCAACATCCTTATACTTGTCTGATGGTGACACCTCATCCTCCTTAGAGTTGACGCTCTCTACATCTCCATTGTCATGAATAATCATAGCCCTTTGATTTGGACATTGAGATGTAATATGCCAAAATCCCTAACACCTGAAACATTTGATATCTCTAGTTCTGGAAGAGGGTTTAGTGTTAGTTTTACCTTTAAATGCAGAGACTGGACTCTTAGCCTTCACGTCTTCTTTAGGCTTCGAATCCCTAAAGTTCTTCTTCCAATTGGACTTCTATGAAGAGTTGTAAGTTGCCCCAAACCTTTGATTACTCTTATATT
Organism: Laguncularia racemosa; assembly: GCA_037954665.1. Classification (NCBI taxonomy): domain Eukaryota; kingdom Viridiplantae; phylum Streptophyta; class Magnoliopsida; order Myrtales; family Combretaceae; genus Laguncularia; species Laguncularia racemosa. Next base: position 3,119,753 of record JBBMOL010000088.1, read on the forward strand.
TCAATTGTCACTCCACTTTGATCGCCCTATGCAACAATTCTTCCATATCTAAATAATGGTGTAAGTCTGCTACATTAGCAATCTCCCAATTTAGCCCATTAATGAATCTAGTCATAGTTACCTCATCATCCTCCTCTACGCTGGCCCTAATCATGGCTATTTCCATTTCCTTATAGTAGTCCTCTACACTTTTGGACCCTTGTGTCAATCTCTGGAACTTCCTAAGTAAATCCCTATGGTAATGACTAGGGATAAACCTCTTATGCATTATAGTTTTCATCTCTTCCCAAGTACTAACAGGTCGCTCTCCATATCTATGACTATTACGCACTAACTAATCCCACCACACACTAGCATCGTCTGTGAACTTAACTGCAGCCAATTTGATTTTCTTCTCCTCAGTATAGTTATGGCATTCAAAGACATGATCCATCTTCCTCTCCCACTCTAAGTACAACTCTAGATCATTCTTCCCCTGAAACAAAGGTATCTTCATCTTAATACTCCCTAGATTACTGTCCCACCTCTGGGTGTTCCCTCTCTCCCTCACGTAATTGTATTCACCATAATTAGATTCCTTACCTTCTTCTATCCTAACTCCTTGTCTCTTTGGTCTACTCACGCCTTGCTTGATAATGGTATTGCTAGACGGTTCTTTACTCCTTTCCATTTTATCTATCCTTTCATGGATTTGTTCAAGCTCACCACTTACAATCCTTTTCATTTCTCCCATCAACACCTCAAACATCACCCTATTCTCACCTCCTCCATTCTCACCTCCTGTTGTGTTTTGTCCTAACATATTTCTACAATCAAGCAAATAGTTTAGTAACACAATTAAAATATGTTCTCACAATTCACTCATGTATTGCTCTCAAGTATTAATAGTCTCATAATCCACTCGTGTTTATCTCTTAACAATAATGTCCTCACAACCTGCTCTTACAATTCTTTGCTATGAACTCGGATTGTAAAACTTCTCATCGCAATCACTAAGTCAAAACCTGTTTATCACTTGTCGGTTCCATGTCACAGTACAATGGAGAATAATTGCAATTTTAATGGATATGAACAAGCACTCACTACCAATTTGGAAGCACAAGTCAAAGCAATCCCTATCACGCAATTTAAAAGACACACAATTTGCACAGAATATAATAAGAAGTATGAATGCAATTCAGATGCACAATTGGAAAGACAAAGATATGTGTTACGAATGGAATTGGAAAGTGTATTGTGACAATTGAATTGTAACTTGCCAAAACAAAGATTTTCTTTTGTGATTTCGGCAATCGGGTCTTCTTTATGGCCGGATATGAAACTTTTTTTTTATATACGTATTCTTTAAAGAAAGAATAAGAACGAATCACAATTGAATCGCAATGAACTAATATGGTATTGTTTGTTGTCGGCCACCAATAATTTTCTTATGACTAAATCATTTTTTTTTTTTTGGTACGAATCTAGGGTATGAACAAAAGTATGGAATTAAAACAACAAGCAATTAAACAAAGATAAAGGTTACTTTATTTAAGAAGCCAAAGCTCTGATACCAAATCATGCGTGAACCTTAGGTATGTTAAACCTAAAACCCGATGAGCGCAATTGAAATCAAATCCCAAGAAACGTGTTGAACAAGTAGAACGAAACTAGACCTTAATCACACCTATTGACTAAAACCTAAGTTATCAAAAGGAATTTCCCCAATCAATTTCGGTTGAAGAAATCCAAAGGGAGTTCTTTCACAAAAAATAAGGGAGGGTTTTCTTTTCAAAGAAAGATGTGTTTCTTTCAATAATTCAATAATGATGATGTGTGTGCCAACCCTTTACTCGGTGATATAAGGGTATCACACAACCAAAAATAAAAACCTAAGTTGCCTAACATAGCTTGCAGCTTTGTCTTCCTCTGGGCCGAAACATCTAGTCAATTATGCTAAAATACAAACTAAACAAATTCAACAAATAATAAAACCAAAATCAATTGTTCCCTTTTTGGTTTAATAAAAATATATCTATTCTAGGACTTTCAAATCCTTGCATCCCTCCATGGAAACATGAACCAAATTGATAGGTATTGGTTCTCCTTTCTTGCAATTTGATTCTTTAGCTTATAGGTCCATGACTAGTCCTTGTAAGGTGTCATTCATCCTCTTTGCTCTAGCTCGGGTCATTAGGCCTCTAATACCTTGCAATGGATTTTGGGATTTTGGTTCCATCCTCTTAGATGCTAGTTGATCCTCATCAACTGCCTTAGTACTTGCTTTACCTAACTTTGAGAAAGTATTTAAGTGAGAGTACGACACATGAGGAATTAGAATAGGAGTTGTTGATGCATGAACCCTAGGTATATTAAACCTAGAACCTGATGAACGCAATTGAGTCAAATCCCTAAGGATCGTCTCAAATAAGTAGCATGGAACTAGACCTCAATCACACCTGTTGATTGAAACCTAAGTTATCAATTAGGAATTTCCCCATTCAATTTGGTTGAAGAATTCTAAAGGAAGTTCTTTTGCAAGGGGGGGGGGGGGGGGGGGGGGGGGGGGTGTGTTTTCTTTTCCATGAAAAGAAGTGTTTGATTTTTCAATATTCAGTAATTATTGTCTTTGTGCCGACCCTTTACTCGGTCTTATAAGGATGACATGTAACCATAACATACAAAACCTAAGTTTCCTAATCTAGCTTGCATCCTTATCCCCTTATGAACCAAAACACTTAACTAAATATGCTAAATTACAAACCAAAACAAATAACAAAACATAACAAACAAAAACTGAGAATCCTCTTTCCGTTTTTGGATTAATAAACAACATATCTATTCTAGGACTTCAAATCCTTGCATCCTTCCATGGAAACATGAATCACATTGATAAGTGTTAGTTCTCCTTTCATGTAATTTGATTCCTTAGCTTATAGGTCTATGACTAGTCCTGTAAGACATCATTTATCCTCTTAGCTTTAACTTAGGTCATTGGGCCTCTAATTCCTTGCAATGGATCTTGGGATTTCGGTTTTGTCCTCTTAGGTGCTAGATGATCCTCATCATTCCCTCCTTCCTCGAAAAGATTCATCTTGGAATCACCCGCATCATAAAGAGTAAGATTAGAAACATTAAAGGTAGTGCTTACATTACCATAGTGGCTTAGCAAGTCTATCTTGTAAGCATTGTCGTTTATTCACTCCATGACTTGGAAAAGTCCATCACCCTTTAGACGCAATTTGAACTTCCACTGTTTGGCAAATCATTCCTTCCCCAAGTGCACCCACACCCAATCTCCTGGATCGAACACGGTTTTGATGCATCCCTTGTTGGCTTGACAAGCATAGTGTTCATTCTTCTTCTCGATGTTAGCCTGGACCTAAGTATGTAAATCCCTAACAAATTCTACCTTTTTCGTTCCATTAAGATCAATAAACTCATTATTAGGTAAAGGCAATATATCTAATGGAGTTAAAGGATTAAAACCATACACAACCTCAAATGGAGAATATGATGTAGTGGAATGTACTGTCCTATTATATGCAAAATTTGCATGAGGTAAACATGTTTCCCATTGTTTCAAATTTTTATCAAGCACAACATGCAACAATGTGGAAAGTTTCCTATTAACCACCTCTATTTGTCCATCAGTTTAAGGATATGCCACAGTGGAAAACATTAATTTTGTGCCTAGCTTATTCCAAAGAGTACGCCAAAAGTGGCTCAAAAATTTCACATCTCTATCACTCACAATAGAGTTAGGTAAACTATGTAATCGCACAATCCCTCTAAAGAACAAATCAGCAATATGTCGTGCATCATTAGTTTTAGAACAAGCGATAAAATGAGCCATTTTACTAAACCTATCGACAATAACAAATATGCTATCTTTGCCACTCTAAGATCGAGGTAAACCTAATATGAAATCCATTGATATGTCAGTTTAAGGCTAACTAGGCATAGGTAATGGGAGATACTCCCCATGGGGCATCACTTTGGATTTAGCCTTTCTAGATGCAATGCATTTATCACACACAGTTTGCACATCATGTCTCATCTTAGGCCAATAAAAGTATTCATGCAAAATGTCCAAAGTTTTTTTTAACGCGGAAGTGTCCTATGAGACTGCCCCCATGCGTCTCCCTCATGAACAACTTACGTATGGAACTTTTAGGTACACATAATCTATCCTTCTTAAATAAATATCCCTTATGCTTATATAAGTCTACATACCCACTTTCAGAACAAGCAGCCCAAATCTAACTGAAGTCAGCATCATGTTCATACAAGTCTTTCATGCATTCAAAACCAAGTAGCTTAGTATGTAAAGAAGTTAATAGAGAATACCTTTTAAATAGTGCGTCAGCCACCACATTTTCCTTACCTTGTTTGTATTTGATGACGTATGGAAAGGTCTTGATGAACTCCAACCATTTGGCATGCCTCTTATTCAACTTTCCTTACATCTTCAGGTACTTCAAACTCTCATGATCAGAATGGATGATGAACTCCTTAAGCTATAGATAATGCTGCCATGTTTGCAACGTCCTCACAAGGGCATACAACTCCTTATCATACACAGGATAATTTAGAGTAGCACCATTGAGTTTCTAGCTGAAGTAGGCTATTGGTTTATAATCTTGCATTAACACACTAACAATACTCTTCCTAGAAGCATCACACTCGATCTTAAAAACTTTCTCAAAATTAGGTAATGCTAACAAAGGTTCGTTAGATAACTTACCTTTTAGAGTCTGAAATGCCTACTCATGTATTTCCATCCAACTGAATTCGGCATTCTTCTTGACAAGATCATTCAATGGAGTAGCAATGGAGTTGAAATCCCTCACGAACTGTCTGTAAAAGCTAGCTAGTCCATGGAAGAGCCTGACTTCATTGGCGTTCTTTGGTGTTGGCCACTCCCGAATTGCCTTCACCTTTTCCTTGTCCATAGCTATTCCATTTGCACTTACAACAAAACCTAGAAAAACCATAGTTTCCATACAAAATGTGCACTTCTTTAAATTAGCATATAATTGGTTTTCTCTTAAAACATTAAACACACTCTACAGATGTTGTACATGATCATCTAATGTTCTGCTATAAATTAAAATATTATCAAAATAGACGACAACAAATTTTCTAATGAAATGTCGTAGAACATGATTCATCAATCTCATGAAAGTGCTAGGTGCATTTGTTAACCCAAAAGGCATTACCATTCATTCATATAACCTATGCTTAGTTTTAAATGCAATTTTCCACTCATCCCCTTCTTTCATACGAATTTGATAGTAGCCATTCTTAAGGTCAATTTTAGAAAATAAACGTGCATTATGCAATTCATCAAGCATGTTATCTAGCCTAGGGATAGGATGTTTGTACTTAACTGGGATTTTGTTGATTGCCTAACAGTTAATGCACATGCACCACGTTCTATCCTTCTTGGGGACTAGGATGATAGGAATCGAGCATGGGTTGAGACTTTCTCGAACAAACCCTTTCTCCATTAGTCCATCAACTTGCGTTGAATTTCCTTGACCTCCTCAGGATTAGTTCTATAGGCTGGCCGATTAAGAATAGATGCACTTGGTATGAAATCAATTTGGTGCTCAATCCCTTGTAGTGGGGGTAGGCCTTGCGGCACCTCTTCAGGAAACAAATCTTCATATTCTTGTAACAAAGATACAACCATACTGGTAAAACATGATTAAGGTCAGTAATAGTAAAATATAAATCCTTGTACATAAGTACAAATAATTGTTGCTTAGCTAGCATTGCACTCTTGACCTCACTTTTTCTCGCCATTCTCTCTACTCTCGGTGTATTAGCGTCTTTTCCCTCCTTACTCACTGGTGTTTGTTTCTCACTTTTGTCTTTCTTTTCACTCTTCTCTCGTACACTCAAGTGCTTCTCTTGAAATTCCTTTGCATATCTCACTTGATCCTCACAAGCTTCCCACAGTTTTTATGGTGTGAGAACCACTTTTCTTTTGTTTAGTATAAAAGAATATGGGTTTTTGTACCCATCATATGTAATTTTCCTATCAAATTACTAGAGTCACCCTAACAATAGGTGACTAGCTTGCATAGGACCACATCACACATTACTTCATCTTTATAGTTCCCTATGGAAAAGGTTATAAGAACCTGCTTGATCACCTTTACTTCCCCACATTCATTCAACCACTATAGTCGATATAGCCTTAGATGTTTCACAGCTTTCAGCTACATCTTATCTACCAGTAAAGTGTTAGCAACGTTAGTGTAGCTGCTACTATCGATTATCAAACTACATACCTTATTTTACACTTGACACCGTGTATGAAATATATGCTCACATTGGATCCCCTCACTATCCTCCTAGGGTTGTACATTGAGTACTCTTCTCGTGACATATAACTCCCCACTCACGAGTCCCTCCAAGTCAACGTCCTCATACTCCTGTGATGGTGACCCCTCATCCTCCTTAGAGTTGACGCTATCTACATCCCCATTGTCACGGATGTTCATAGCTCTTTGATTTGGACATTGAGATGCAATGTGCCAAAATCCTTAATATCTAAAACATTTGATATCTTTAGTTCTGGAAGAGGGTTTAGTGTCAGTTTTTCCCTTTAATGCAGCAACTGGACTCTTATCCTTCATGTCCTCTTTAGGCTTTCAATCCATGAATTCTTCTTCCAATTAGACTTCCATGAAGAGTTGGAAGTCGCCTTAGACCTTTGAATACTCCTATATTTCATTTGGCACTCCACTTTGATTGCTTTATGCAACAATTCTTCCATGTTTAAGTAATGGTGTAAATCTACCACATCAACAATTTCCCGGTTTAGCCTATTAATGAATTTAGCCATTGTCGCCTCATCATCCTCCTCCACTCTAGCTCTAATCATGGTTATCTCCATTTCCTTATAATAGTCCTCTACACTCTTGGACCCTTGTGTCAATCCCTAAAACTTCCTAAGCAAATCCTTATGGTAATGACTAAGGATAAATTGCTTCTGCATAATAGTCTTCATCTCATCCCAGGTACTAACATGTTGCTCTCTATATTTGCGCCTATTACGTACTAGCTAGTCCCACCGCACACTAGCATAGTCTGAGAATTTAACTGCAACCAATTTGATTTTCTTCTCCTTAATATAGTTGTGGCATTCAAATACATGATCAATCTTCCTCTCCTACTCCAAGTACAACTTTAGATCATTTTTCCCTTGAAACGAGGGTATTTTCATCTTAATGCTTCCCAGATTACTGTCCCGCCTCTAGGTGTTCCCTCCCTCTCTCTCATGTTATGATGTTCACCAAACTTAGAATCCTCACCTTCTTCTATCTTAACTCCTCCTCTAATCGGTCTAACTACGCCTCGCCTAATAGTAGTACTGTTAGACGGTCTCTACTCCTCTCCATCTTATCCATTCTTTCATGGATTTGTTCAAGCTCACAAGTCAAGATTCTTTTCATCTCTCCCATCAACTCCTTAAACATTACCCTATTCTCACCTCTAGTTGTGTTTTGTCTCGACATATTCCTACAATTAAATAATAATTAATATCACATGTAAAATACGCTCCTCACAATTCACTTGTGTATTGCTCTCAAGTAGCAATACTCTCACAATCCACTCGTGTATATCTCTCATAATAATGTCTTCACAACCCACTCTTACAGTCCTTTGCTAGGAACTCAAATTGGAAAACTCTTCAACGCAATCACCAAGTCAACACCTAATGATCACTTTCGGTTTCAAGTCACGGTACAATTGAGAATAGTGTAAGTTTCAATGGATATGACAAGATCTTACTACTAATTTTGGAAACAAATCAAAACAATCCCCTATCATGCAATTTCAAAGGACACATAAATTTTCATCGGATATAACAAGGATCATGGAATGTAACTCATATGCACAATTTAGAAAAACAAAGATATGTGTTGTGGTTAGAACTAGAAAGTATATTATGGCAATTGAATTGTGACTTGCCAAAACAATTTTTTTTTTGTGATTTCAACAATTGGATTTCTTCCACAACTGAATTGTGATTTTTTTTATACTTGTTCTTCAAAGAACAAATAAGAATTGAATCATAATTAATTTGCAATGACTAAGCTAGACTTGTTTGTTCTCGATCCCCAATTGTTCTTATGACCGAAACAATTTTTTTTTATATAAATTTAGGGTATGAACAAAGAGTATGGAATTGAATAACAAGCAAATAAACAAAGGATAGAGATTACTTGATTCAAGAAGCCGAAGCTCTAATACCAAATGATACGTGAACCCTAGGCATATTAAACCTAGAACTCGACGAACGCAATTGAATCAAATCCCTAAGGATCGTCTCGAATAAGTAGCACGGAACTAAACCCCAATCATACTTGTTGACTGAAACGTAAGTGTTGTGCCTAAAAACGACTAAGCACAATCAAATAACAAATGGGAGCAATTCCACAATTGGCATGATCAACAACAATTGACTAGAACCTCTATTCACATGGATTCAAATGGAAATGATACCAAATTATGATATGGATCAATGTAATAGCGAAATGAACAATAAAAAAGATATGGTTGAATTAAAATTCCAATCAAATTAAATTGAATTCAAATATGAAAATTATGAACCCTAATTCATGTGAAACAAAGAACAACAAATAGCACCTAAATATAACTCACTAAGTACAATTTGTAAACAACAAGAAATGATTGATATTACTCACAATCGATTTCAAGTCAGTTCTCGCCACAATTTCAAGGGTGAAATTGATAAGAGATCAATTGCAAGTAAGGAGGACCCTCATGACAACAAAAGGAGTGCTTTCTTAAAATGTCAAAAGCTCCCTAAAACCCTACTTAAGCAAGTATTTATACTTGCTCCCTTTAGGGTTAAAAAGTTCATAAAATTACAACTATGCCACTTTTAGGGTTGTCGGTTTTAAAGACAATTACAAGCAAATGAAAGTGTCCTAAAAGAAAATTACAACATAAATGGTCCAAAGAACAATTAAAAAATGTAAAAATAATATAAATCCTCAAAGAGCCAATGCAACAAAGCGATGCTAATCATAGTGGGCTATTGGATGATAATCTGATGATATCCCGTAGCGATCAACAATTGTAAGTCATTTGGCATCCTGTGGAGAAATATTATTGTACTTGTAAGATTATTACTCAAACATTTATTAGATAAAAGAAATAAGATGAAATATGAGTGATTTGGATCATCATCCAAATCGAGTTATGAAAACATCTAGGTTGCCAGAAAAATTCCCATCATCTCCTCGGGCCTCTGAAAGATTTGCCCTCAAATCTAGAGGGTCATTTTCGGAACTGAACCCGGATATCTCTGTTAGCCTGTTCTCCCAGTTACCAAATGTAATGGAAGTAGTTCTGATTTGCTCTTAAAATTGGTGCACCCCAGATGGAGTCATAGGCGATAGTACTATTCGAGACCCCCTCATACGAATATATAGGTGTTTTTGAAACCATCATGTAACACCTTTCAATTAAACATCTAAAGCATACCCAATAGCAAGTGGAACGCACACATAGGGATCACGTCACATAGAACCTCATCGTGATACTTCTGCCTAACACTTACAGGTATCTTCGCCCTTAATGTAACATGCATACTGCCCCGATTATCCAACCATTGCAACTTATAAGGGCTAGGATGTAGACTAGTAGATAATTGTAATTTGTCTACTAGTGCAATAGATATAACATTCATGCAACTACCACTATCAATGATGAGCACACAAAGGTTACCTCTGATCTTGCAAGAGGTGTGGAATATGTTCTCCCTCTATATGTCTCTAGCAACATGAGATAAGGTTAGAGTCCTACGTAACACATTAATGGGTAAATACTGTTCACCTGTATGCTCCTCATGTGTTTCTGTAGTCTAATCATCATAGTACTCCTACAGTGCTACAGACAAATTTGTAGGCTCAACCTGTTCCTCCTCATCCTTAACATCTTCTCCAGCACCCTCCATAACAGTCATAACCATATTCGAGTAAGGATTAGCCCCAAAGTTGTTGTCCTTCTCTTTCTTGTAGGGGTGATGATCTCCCTCCATCCTTCTAACCAGATTTCCTTCTCCCACTACCCTTTCTCTTTAAAGGTTCTATGGAGCTACCTGAGGTGGTGCCTGAGGGTTCACCACTGGTGGTTGTGGTAATGTCATCCTATCAATCCTAGTTGCCAAAGTAGCAACTATGGTAGTAAGATCTTGAAGTTGTTCTTCCAAAGTCCTCCTACTTGCAGTATTATGATCCCGACCCCCACCAACCTGGCTATTGGCCTCATTGCCAATTCCTCCATTCACACTTTCGTTGGACATGTTGTGATTTGAAGAACTAATCCCACAATTTATAGCACACTCCTTCAACAACATCAACCCACATGTTTTAACAACTACAATAATATAATAGCTCACATCTCAAAAAGCTTCAAAGGCACAAGGAAATAATTTAGTACTCTAAGTAAGTTCAATAAATGAAGTACTTACCCACAACTACCTTCAAGTAGATAAAATTAAATTCAACTACAAGTGTTTAAGTAACTAGTTCAATTACTTTCACACTTTAACGGCTTGTTTGAATTCAAATTTCCTTTTCTTATCACGGTTTCACACTACAAATAACCACAATGTGCAATACCTTAACACATATAAAAACACACAACTCCACCGCTACACTACTCATCTTTTACTCATGGTTCTACTCCAATTATGCCTCCAACACAATTGTCTATAATGTACACATCAAAAACCCACACTAAATGCACACAATCTTCACTAAATTTACAAAACACAACACTACACACATACACCTTCAAGTTACAGTGCAAATGACCCTTCTATTCAACACACACAACACAACTTTAAGAACTAAATATTCTCCTTTTTACACTGGACTTCACACACATATAACCACGGTGCAACAACCTTTGCAATTCAATACACACAACACATTACGTTGCAATCTATACCACAATCTACATACAAGGGTAGCGAACAATAATTCAAATAACTCCACTAAATGCAATCTTTTCCGTAAAAGGTAAGATAATTCAAATTCAAACAACACTCCTTAATGTTACTTAATAACTACTTCAAGTAATAGATGTTTGAATTCAAATGATATCCTTTGTTCCACATAATGCAATCTAAAAATTGCAAATGCACTACTCAATTTCTGAAACAACAAGCAAGGATCACACTTCTTCTTTCTTCACAAATTTAGATACTTCCCAATTCTAAATTTGGTTCAAGAAATGCACTACTTCCTTCCTTTCCCTTTACAGTGAATTCAACAACAAAGGAGCTACAACAAGACCTCAAATTCTACTTCAACAAACAACAATTACAACTCCTCAACAACACATTCACGCAATTCAATCCTCAACACACACAACTTTGGATCAAAGTGAAGAACCTTAATTGATAATGAAGATCATGAATTCAACCAACACTAAATCCCTTCTCTTAACTTGTGCTTTGATACCAAATTATGATGTGCCTAAAAATGACTAAACACAATCAAATAACAAATGGGAGCAATTCCATAATTGGCGTGATTAACAACAATTGACTAGAACCCCTATTCATGTAGATTCAAATGGAAATGATACCAAATTGTGATATGGATCCATGTAATAGCAAAATGAACAATAGATAAGATATGGATGAATTAGAATTCCAATCTAATTAAATTGAATTCAAATATGAAAATGATGAACCCTAATTTACGTGAAAGAAAGGAACAACAAATAGCACCTAGATATGACTCACTAAGTACAATTTGTAAACAATAAGAAATGATTGATATTACTCACAATCGATTTCAAGTTGGTTCTCACCACAATTTCAATGATGAAATTGATAAGAGATCAATTGCAAGTAAGGAGGACCCTCACGGTAAGAAAAGGGGTGTTTTCTCAAAATGTCAAAAGCTCCCTAAAACCCTACTTATGCAAGTATTTATACTTGCTCCCTTTAGGGTTAAAAAGTTCACAAAATTACAATTATGCCACATTTAGGTGGCTAGTTCTAAAGACAATTACAAGCAAATGAAAGTGTCCCAAAAGAAAATTACAACATAAATGGTCTAAAGAACAATTACAAAATACAAAAATAATATAAATCCTCAAAGAGCTAATGCATCGAAGTGATGTCAATCATAGCGGGCCATTGGATGATAATCTAATGATGTCCTGTAGTGATCAACAAATATAAGTCATTTGGCATCCCATGGAGAAATATTATTGTACTTGTAAGATTATTACTCAAACATTTATTAGATAAAAGAAATAAGGTGAAATATGAGTGATTTGGACCATCATCTAAATCGAGTTCTGAAAACATCTAGGTTTCCAGAAAAATTCCCATCACTAAGTTATCAATTAGGAATTTCCCCAATCAATTCAGTTGAAGAATTTCAAAGGAAGTTCTTTTGCAAAGAACAAGGGGGGGTTTCTTTTCCACGAAAAGAAGTGTTTGGTTTTTTTCAATATTCAATAATTATTGTCTTTGTGCCGGCCCCTTACTTGGTCTTATAAGGATGACATGTAACCATAAGATACAAAACCTAAGTTTCCTAATCTAGCTCATGTCCTTATCCCCTTATGCACCGAAACACTTAACTAAATATGCTAAATTACAAACCAAAACAAATAACAAAACATAACAAACAAAAACCGAGAATCCTCTTTCCCTTTTTGGATTAATAAACAACATATCTATTCTAGGACTTCAAATCTTTGCATCCCTCCATAGAAATGTGAATCACATTGATAGGTGTTAGTTCTCCTTTCATGTAATTTGATTCCTTAGCTTGTAGGTCCATGACTAGTCCTTATAAGGCATCATTCATTCTTTTAGCTTTAACTCGGGTCATTGGGCCTCCAATTCTTTGCAATGGATCTTGGGATTTCGGTTCTATCCTCTTAGGTGCTAGATGATTCTCATCAGTTGGCATGCTTCAAGGGGTACCTTAAATGTAATAGCTTGCCATACATTGTACAAAAACCTAAGAATAGCCCCTTTGTTATATAAGGATTTGCCTTATAATATAAAAGCTACACTTACATCAAATTACTTGAACATGATTTAGTATTTCTAAATAATAAAGAGACAATAATTAAACATAGCTTGTTGAGCATCATAACATTAAGAGACTAAGGTTCCATCAAATATACATGAGGTACTACTACTGTCTATTAGATAATAACTACTAAAATAGTTTAAGTCTCTACTATAACATAAGTAAAACTATGACATGAATTCAAGTTCATATATGTATATATATATTGGTGATCACTCTACTCATTTCTCATCCTTCACACGTTCCATTGTGTCCCATATTGACCTCTAGCATGCGTTTGTTAGGTTCACGCTAGTTAGACTCCCATAACAATGAAATAGTGTAGGGGTATAAGTTACAATAGCATAGTGAAAAAACCCCTCCTATTGCACTAACAAGCAATTACACACAGGTTATTTAATTAACCATATGAATGCATGATCATGCATATGAATGCAATAGTATATACAGTTATCTGGAAACCGCATATAGCACGGATTTATTGCCCTCCATTGCTTAGGTTAGGAAACCACATACTATACATTAGCTTTAGGTTCTAATCACCTCAAGCTTTCTCTTTTAAGATAGTCACAAAAATCTCTATATTTGTACTCTATTAAAATAAGCTTAAAAATATATGTACATATATGCCCATGTGAGGTGTGGTTGTGAATGGATTGCAAGCTCATTTACCCTTAAGTAATGAATCCCTGGATTCGGTCTTAATTAGAAGGTGACATTTCTTGGTTCCAAGTAGTTCTCAAAGGTTGAGACGAGGTTGCACATGGTGTACACCTCCATGCGGCCTCTTTGTACTGTAGTGTAATGCTAACAACCTTCTTACATGCATAAATATGCAATGCATGATCCATTTTATTAAAGCCAGATATCATTAGATTTACTTTTTAGGCAACCAACTAAATTATCACAGACACTCGTACTATTCTCAATCTAAATGCAAGGGAAACCAAATATCAATTAACTGTGTATGATTTAAGGTAATTTGGCAACCATAATCATGTCAACCATACATAAGCAGATTTCTTGACCCCCACACACATTCGATTTCATGAGCATCAATTATATACACATATATTAGTGCACTAAATTACAAACATAAAACAAGCACAATAGTCATAGAATCACTCAACTAGCCATGTTACTACTAGTCATAATAATCCAAGGGTAACTCGATCTCGAAATCGGTATCACCTGATAGTGTAAATGATAATTCTATAAGTTCAAGTAGGATATCAATTCTAATTGGTTAAAGTAAATTCGTTGGTTTTATCAGTTTAGGTTGTTTCAATGTTTTAGTAGTAACATTTTCATCTTAAGTTTGTTTTTCATGTATTTATAGTTGTTTTGAAGGTTTTTACATGTAATTTCTATTTTTTAAGTCATTTTGCTCATTTAGATTTCAGAAATTCAGGTTTGGTTTTGATTAGTGTCGAATGGCCATGTTTGGAACTTATTTTGAGGTCTTTTTCCTAACTAAGCATAGGTCTTAAGGGATAATCTAGTCTGATTAATCTATAGATCTTTTTAGGCTTTGTTTGGGTGTTTATAGGTCACATGTGTTGCTATAAACCTTTGGTTCTTGATCAATGGTTCAATGGTGATCATTAGGTTTTCAGTTTCACTCATCGTTCATCCATACGTCTTGCATTTCGTCCTAAATTAAAGGATTTAACTTTCTTACTTTTCCTAATGATATTCTACTAAAATTATATTGAAAAAATGATAAAAAATGTGGGTGGAATTCCTCCTTAGCATCGGTCTCCTTGTAGGGAACTAATTCATCTATCTTTCCATCTTTATTTATCCTTAATGTCTATTAGTCATCACTTAAAGGTCCTAAATATTGGGATTTTCTCAATACATCAAAGATAAATATCCCTTATACTCCTCAATAGTGGCAACTAGAATAGAGGAATAAGTTTAAAGTTTTATCATTTCCATTTTTATTGAAATTTGCACTATAAGCTTGCTTACATGAGAGTTACAATACATTGTCATTTATCTTAGCTAGACTTTACAACATATCCTTTGAAATGATTGAGCACTATGGCTAAAATACATTGCTAAGATTACAAAATTAGAGATTTTCCTAACTATTTTAACCTATTAACACATGATTACAACATAAGAAAAAGAAGGAGCCAGTTTTAATACTCTTGTTGGCTTCTTAGTGCATGCATCTATTCCAACTTTGTTGCTCCCATTTTCTTGGTGTGGACTTGTGTTTTTCCTTCAATTTTGAGCTCTTGTAAAACTCTTTTAATTGGCTTAGAAGGTTGCTAAAGTAAGGGATTTATGTGGTAGTTTCTTGGGCGATGATTTCACTTGAAGGTGGCAGCGTGGAAGGTGGTTAGGTGTAACAGTTTAGTGGTAGTTGTTGGAGTCTTTTCGGAGAGTTTTGTGGAGTTTTTCTAGATGGGAATTTTAGATAGTAAGCTGTCCAAGTTTCACATGCAGATGGGGTTAAATGAATGGGTTTTAGTTGCTTACGTGAAAGTTAGACACAATGGGAAATAGTGTAAGTTAGTCAATGGGCTTACATGTTGGTTAAGGGAATGTTTTAGTTTAAATCACTTGAAAATTTTGGTAATGGTCTTGTCCATCAGAAGTAAGGGCTTATCTATGTCCTAAACCTACACACCTAGGAGTACTTGGTGGATTATAAGCCTTTAGATCAAGTGTGCTGTCTTCCTCTCTTTCCTTGGATGTAGCCGACGATCCATAGGGGTTTTCCTATACTTTTAATTATTTTGTCCATTAATTAATAAATGTGGTTAATTAAGGCTTAATTAGGGTATTTTTAAGAGGTCTAAATGGATCATTTTTTTAAGTTAATCATAGGTGTGAATTGGCTAAATTGCCTCTCTTGCTTCATGTCGTTTAAGGTTGATCCAAGGGAAATTGTTTCCAACTAATTGCATTGTTTGATTTAGTTTATTAGTAGGTTTAATTCTCATTAAATTTTGTGATATTTTATATTATTCTTAGTGTAGATTATCACTTTTAAGGTTTCGGTTTTGATTGAATTGGAAATTTAGGATTTTCAAGCTTAGGGTTGATTTCAACAATCCTTAATTTGGCTTTAGAGTTGGTTAATTGATTTAGGAATTTTGAATTTTGAATTTGGGTCTTGAGTAAACCTTAGTCAAGGTTTATGTCTCCTAATGTAATGTATTGGGGTCAAGATTCATTTAGGATTTTGATTTGTTAGGTATTGAGTACACTAGTTATGTTGATAATCTTAAAGTAAATCTTAAGTTTAAAGTCACATTTTTGTGTTTATTTTTAGATATATTTCTTAGTACTCCCACTAGACCTAGCTCTTGATCTTCAATTTTTTTTTAAGGTTTATAGGAGCAATGTTAATGTAAGAGTAATGACTTGTTGCTTAGTTTAACAAAAACTTAATGGTGTTGTGCTAAACTACTCAACATACAGCAAGGAGTTCAACTCTTTAGTGTGAGTACTTACTGTATGGTAACACTATTTGTTGCCACAAGAATTTGTGATCTATATTAAGCATGAGTTGCTTAAGTATTTGCAATGTTAGCTAATGTTATCATGAAGGCAAGCCAAATGGGTTGAATTATTGGAAACCTTTTTGTATGTGATCAAGTATAAAGCTGGAAGTATAAACATAGTAGTCAACACCATTTCTAGATGGCATATGTTGATCACCCAGATGTAAGCTAAGGTCCTAAGCTTTGAATTGATAACCAAGTAATATAAAAAAATGACCATTTTAGGCCTATTGTGGAAAAATGCAAAGCAAGAGAGACCATGGATGGATTCTTTATGGATAAGGGATATCCATACAAGAAATGGCTATTGTGTATACCAACCCATTCATTGAGGGAATTATTGGCTAATGAAGCTCATGCAAGAGGATTGGTAGGGCATTTTAAGAAGAAAAGGATGTATGAGCTACTAAAAGAGCATTGTTTTTTACTTGGAATAATGGAAGAAGTTAATAAGGTATTAGAAAGTTGTGTTGTATACAAGAAGGCTAAAGGAAAGAGGGAGCCCTATAGGGTGTACATGTTGTTAGCTATTCCCGACCAACCATGGGCAAACCTAAGTATGGACTTCATCCTCAGTTAATCTTGGATGGCTTAGAGACGTGATTCTATTATAGTGGTTGTAGATCAGTTCACCAAGATGGTTCACTTCATTCGATGCCACAAAATAGATGATGCCTTGTTGATTGCTAACTTTTTATATATGAGGTTGTGTGGTTGCATGGAGTTCTCTAAAGCATCATCTTGGATTAGGACCTTAAATTTTTTAGTTTCTTTTGAAGAGCACTATGAAGGAGGCTTGGTACAAAGTTGATGTTTAGCACATCATGCCATCCCTAAACTAATGGCTAGACTAAGGTGGTCAACTAAACCTTAGGTACGTTCCTTTAAGCTGGTAAGAATCTTACCAATTGGGACTTATCTTTACACATTGTCGAGTTCTCTTATAATAGGTTAACACATATATACTAGGAAGTCCCCATTAGAGGTTGTTTATGGCAATAATCTGACTCTACCAATAAGCATGGTCTTTGCCCCAATCTTGAAGGAGGAGAGTCCTAATGATGTTGACCAAGCTTGAGAGATTAAATAGCTACATCAGAAGGTATCCACGCAACTTTCCAAAGTTATGGCTAAATAATAGGAGCTTGGTAACTATGGTTAGAAGCTCATGAAGTTTAGTCCTAGTGACTTAGTCTGAACTCACCTCAATAAGGAGAGGTTTCCAAGTTATAGAGCAAGTAAGCTACCTCTAGAGTAGATGGAGCCTTTAGAGTTTTGTGGAAGATCAACAACAACGCCTAAGAATAGTAGCTCTTAAAAGGCTATGGCATTTCTTTGACCTTTAATGTTAGCGACCTCACCCATATATACTAGAAGAAGACCTGTTAGAAGACCCACTTGATTTAAGAGTAATTCCTCAACACCTAAAGGGGATAATAAGAATCTAAACCTTAGTCTCATCACTTGAGCTAGGGCATGTGGAATCCAAAACCTTATGTGGAGTGTGCTAACTTGCCAACTAGTTGAGGATGTAGCCCTCTTCATGCACAGATACTTAATGCACCATCTATTGTGACATTATGATCATTTCTCTATTATTTGGGTTAAAGAAAGATCGAGTAGCTTAACCTTAAGTGCCAAGGCAACCCATTCGTAGGGCTTAGGTAGCTTGGATCGACCTACCTCATTGTCTTTTAACCTATCTGAAGCCTTAACATAGTACTATCTAACCTGTTCATCTTAAACCCTTCCTTAGTTGACCCCGGTAGAGCACCTAGCCCATTAGTACAATTTTGTCTCTTTCTACTATGATCACAGCTAGTGCCTAGTTGACACATGTCTTTAATACCTAACAATTGCATACGTTCCTAGAATATTCCTTTTTATTCCTTTACATTTTACCTCTTTTTCTAATAGTTAGGAAGAATGTTTTGTTTATAATATTTTGGATTTTTCCCTCTTTAGCAATGTAGCCTTAGGGACATATTATAAATAGTCCCTCCATTGTAAGCCACAATAATAGTTGAATATTACAAAAGGCTTTCCTTTTATATGCGAGTTCTTTAAGCCTCAAATATTTTATTCTTATTAATCCCTTTAGTAATGATTGTAGCAAGTGCCCTTTGATTATTGGTTGTGCATTACATCAAGTAGTAATCTAAGTCATGCAGTTGTTTGTTGGTGTGTAACATCCATCAAATAGCTCACAAAAATCTGCTAAAACCTCACTAAACCCCTTTCTATCTCTCTTCAATACTTTAAAGAACACAACGTATATTCACTTCTTACAGATGTTGTAGTAATACTTAATTCATAGGTACATTAGATAGGGGGTTAACTTTGATACTATTTGTAACACCCTAAGTCAAAAGTATGTAATAACCAAGCAAGTAAGAACTAATGTGTCTTTTTTAACCACTTATACCAAAAGTCTAGCTAGATTTGATGTGTTATACACTATTTGGCCTTATATACTAGTACTCAACATCTCTCACAATCCATTTAGGACTTCATTCACATGAGGTATCATAACCCCTTCAAAATACATGGGGCATCACATTGACGGTTTATGAGACTAATGTGCTTTAAGTGGAAGATAATGAAGGTAGAAGCAAAATGGCTACCTTCAAAATAAGATAATTAAAGGAAGATTCTAAGAAAGATCCTATTAGTGAAGATGAGGAAGTCACTATGCTTAGATGTCTCAACAAACTACTAACAGAATGAGGCAAGAAACTAATTAATTATAAGAAATCTAACAAGAATGATACAAAGAGAGCAAAAAAGAAAAGGTTGAAAAGAAGAAAGAAAAGGACGATGTAATTTGCTATGAATGCAAAAAGCCTAGACACATAAAGTATGAATGCCCAATACTTATGAAAAGAATGGATAAATACAAAAGGAAGAAATGACAATCCATGATGGCTACATAGAGTGGTTTAGATGTAAAGCCCAAAAATTAGTGGTTTAGTATGAATGAAAATATTAAGGAATACATCGGAAAACGAATACGAAAACCCTATTGTGAATTAGGATTTGCCTTGTAACATGCAAACCAACTAGCGCATCTAAAACCTAAGGGATTCGAAACCTAAGCAAACCCCAACTATAGAATGTCGCATTAGTAAAACCAAACTTAAACTAATATGTATGAGAAGCCTAAATTCAATTCCTAAAATCTTAGAACCATTTGTCGACGTTAAGATTTCCATCAAAATAAAGAAAACCAATTTGAGCTTAGAAAACCTAAGATTCAATCTAAACAAAACCAAAAATTTGGATGATAATAAATTAACCTGTAATTAGTATGAGAATACCCGATAATTTAATCAAATCTAACTCTACTAAATAATCAAATTGAGGAAAACAAAATATGGAAAAGTGAACCTTAAACACCCTTCAATTATGACATTAGAATGAAGAGTAAATGTGACAACATTTCACCTACCAAATGACATGATTAGGAGCCCAATTTAAATTTAGAAATTCCCCTAACTAAGCCATAATTAATTCCCATTCAATTTCAAGGAAACAAAAGGAATCAATTAACTACACTAACCTTCCCTAACTAGCTAAGCATTTGGGCAAGAAATGTAACTAGGTACGTCAACTAAAATTAAGCCAAAGGATTGCAAGGACAATTGGGGATTAGGCATGTGACAAAGAGAGACACAAAATCTGTTATCTATCCCCTCAATTTTAGACATTGCCTAAGGTGATTAGACCTATTACCCAACATGTAATACCATTACCTAAACACTAAAGACTTTGACTAAGGGATAAACTAACCAACCAAATTACTTAAGGTTTTTAATTTTTTTTGCTTTTCTACACATGGAAGAGAACCCTTCCTTCTGAAGAATCCTCATCAGAAAACTCTCCCAAAAATTACTCAAAAACACTCCCTAAATTCGGATCAAAACACACACATAAACTACAACACTTCTTCCACACTTAACACCTTTGTTTCAACAAGAAAAATCACCCTCCAAACAACAACAATTCAAGCCCATTTTCAGATACCCTCTAAACCATTTAGGAGCTCATTTTAGGAGCAAAAAGTAATAGGAAAATAAGAAAGAAGCCACACCTAAGAGGAGGCAAGAAAGTAAAGATAGAGGCTTCCACAAGTAGCATCCAAGTGTAGGATCCTCACTCCTCTTTGTAATCTTTTTATTTCTTGCTCCATTTTCACGTAAATCAGATTAGAATAGTATATATTATTCTGATTTATGTAAGTTCCATATGTATATTTAAGATGTATCTAGCATAAGATATAAGTTTGGATGTAAAACTAAGAGTAGGATGATGAACAATGTGAGGAATCACCACGTATTGAGTGCAACATGTATGATCTTAGAGGAACTTTATGTAAATAAGATTTGTGTATGTTTATTACCCATTGGATTCCAACCTTTGGGAGCCAAATAAGTGTTTTACTTATGTATTTAATGTACTCCTAATCATAGAAAATTATAAGTGATGATTAAGGCACTTTAGCAGTAGGAAAAAGTGGAAAAATTGCAAGATTGATTCCTGAGTCCCAAACCAATGGCCAAATTGGTTTTCATCTATGATTTTTAGAACAACCAAAACCCAACTATGATAAAATAACCTTAGGAAAATTTTGGAAATAAGTCTGGAAGGAAAATGTAAAAATAACATGAAATAGGAGGAGAAAATGTAAACTAAGGACTTGAGGAAAACCAATTGAAATTCTTGGGCAAAATTCTAGAATTTCTAAAAATAATAGAACCTTTAGATGCCAATTAGAAGCCTTAAACATGTTTCCAATTTATTATAATTAAGTCTTTTGGGTTATTAGATCAAATTAGGCAAAAAAGAACCCTAAGTGGAACCTAGACATGGCGCACCTAATTTGTTCTAACTATAACATAACCTTCTAAAGCCCAAACGACCAAACCAATTTTAGAAATGGAAAGAAAACTCAAAAACCTTAAAAATGACTAATTACATGAAAAATAGACTTGAAATGAAAAAGTTATGAATAAAACACTAAAACTTTCAAAATCAGAAAAACCGATAAATTTAGTAAAACTAGCGTAGGTTGATATTTAAGCCCAACTTAGAGAATTATTGTTGTCCTATTAGGTGACACATCTTTTGAGGGTGGCTTACCACTCAACTACTATGATAGAGGATGACATGGTAAGGTGAGAAAAATCCAATGACTATTGTTCCTTATTTGTGTTTGTAGTTAGTGCATTCGCATGTGAATATATATGAACTGAATTTGTGTATGGGGATAATTAGGATACTGATTGCACTTGGTTGCTATGATTGATTACTCCTCAATTGTAGCTAGCTAAATGATTATTCATTTCCCCTACAGTCAGATTACAAAAGTTGCGAGTTTTTGTATTAAATTGCTATGGATGCTAAATAACTGGACTTAACATCATTTGGCTATAAATAAAATGAGTCATGCATCATGAAATCTTGCATGTAAGAAAGTCGTTAGCATCATGCGGTGGTATGGAAAGGCCCCATGGAGGTGCACTCCATGGATATACCTTATCTTGACCTTTAGGAACTACATGGAATCGGGAAATGCCACCTTTTGATTAGGACCTAGGAATACCTAGTCCGGGGATTCATTGCTTAAGGGGTGATTGAGCTTTTGGACCTTTCACAATCTATACTCCATATGGGTTTAGCATGTATATACGTATTTTCAAGTTTATTAAAATATATAATAAAATATATATAGACTTTATGACTTATCTCAAAAAGATAGCCTATGGTCATTGGAGCTTGGAGCCAACGTGTAGTTCATGATTTCCTAACCCAAGCAATAGGGGGCATTAAATCCATCCTGTATGCAATGTCTAGTAAACCGTATATATTTCTGCATTCATGTGATTACTCATGCATAGGATATACTTGATTAAATAACTTGCTTATTATTGCTTGTCAATTTAGTAGGAGGATATATCTCACTAAGCTTTATCACTTACACCCTATAGAATTCCATTATTATAGGAGTAGATCTTATTAGAGCCTAGCAGGCAAATGCTAGAGGTTAGTATAGGATGTAAGGGAACGGTGAAGGATCCAAGTGGAGAGATCACATTTATATTTTTATCTAAGTTCTTATTTTAGTTTTCAATACTTAGTAGGGACTGGAATGTATTAAGATTATTAACCTTTGAAACTATGTTGTTTACCTATGGACTTTAAATATTTTGCTACTCTAAATTATTACATGTCTTTGAATTTTCTTGAAAACGTTAAACCCTATTTAAGAATTTGGATACGAGTATGCCTTATATACTGTAAGGTAAACTTTTAGATAACAGAGGGGTTATCCTTAGGTTTCCATGTAACGTACGGTGGAAACTGTATGTTCTAAGGGCCTACGGGGCATGGGATTAGATGAGTTAGAAGATGAGATAGAAGAAGCAAAAGAAGAAGAGGAAGAAGTCAACTTATGTTTGATGGCTAATTTTGAGGTACTCTCTAACTCCAAATATGAATCCATATTTGAAGATATATATATACAAAATGGTTAGATACTCCTTCAAAATCTAATGTAAGAAAAAGTTAGACTTGATAATGGAAACAAAATACTGAAAGTAAAAAAGAAGCGTTGTTAGAAGAAATTAATCATCTAATTATTGAAATGAAATCTTACATGTTGATAATGAGGCTTTTGTAAATGAGAATATTTTCTTAAAAGAAGTTAAGAATCTAAAAGTTTAAGTTGGAGACTTATCACTATCCCTGAATGCTACATTTAACAAGTTTAGTGAGAGTAATTAAAACTTCAAAATATGGCTTAGGATTTAAGCAAGGTGAAAGTTCAAACACAACCAATAAAATAGTATTCATAAAAGTTAAAGAAAGTATACAAAACAATATAGTTGAAGATAAAGGGAAATCGATAGTTAATATACACACAAAAACAATCATAGAAGAAATCCAAACATAAATAAAAAATATGACAAAAAGTATAGCTTAGGATATATCAAAAGGTATCTAAATTAGAGTAGAAGGACATAAATATTCAATAAGTATCATAATGCTAAGCTCTATTGATTCTTTTTCTATAATAAGGTTGGTTTATTGAATGATATTGCTATTACAAAAATAAAAAGCTTAGTGACCATCAATTAAGCATAAATAAGAATACGAGCTTGAATTTTAAAGGGCTCAAGCTAGTCTAGGTTCCTAAAAGGGTATAATACACTTTGTGATTAATGTAGAAACATGATGTTTTAATTAATGGGACATAGTATCTTGACTGTGGTTGTTTAGGTCATGTGATATGAGACGCTTTGCTATAGAAAACCCTAACCTATCATAAACTATACTTTAACAACAAATGGACTTCCAAATCAACGTGTAATTGCAAAGGTATATACTTTTATCACATTATTGATTTTCTATATTATCTATCCTAATGGGAAATCGGTTAAGGTGTAGCATTGTGTCAATTTAAAGTTTTTTGATGTCCTGACTTTGACTCTAAGTTGTTAGATCACACACGTTATGGGTTGTTGATTTAGTTTAAGACAAGTAAGTACTTTAATCACTTTTGAATTCATGAATTTGGGTAGATTTTAGGGTGGATTATTGTTGTTTAATTGATTGGTGATTTTTGGGATGGAAAAAGGGTCAAATAGTGAAGAAATTGGAGGAGTTGGTGAGATTCTAAGAGCTACACGGCTATGTACTCACTTAGGATGAAGGTGAAGAAAATTTTTTAGTTAAGTTGTACACGGCTAGGTATACGGGCATGTACCTACTTGTGTTGAAGTACATGGCTTATGTACTTAGGCGTGCAAAGAGTGCCTCTTGTATAGTAAGGTACATAGCCATGAACCTACTTGTGTTCTTCTACATGACTATGTATAGGACTGTGTTGTCTAGGAACACTCCTTTCTTCATTCTATTTCAGTTTTATTTCAATTTTAAGCCAATTTTACTTACAATAGAGATATGAGGAAGGGAAACAAACAACTAAATCTTAGTTGAATAACCTAGCGAACTTAGTCCATGTTGTAGAGTAGAATTAAGGTTACATTGACGTAGAGCATTGTGGTTTAACTTTAATTTTAATATGGTTGAGATGACTCACTTGTCAGTCATTTATTCAATTCATTGGAGTTTCATTTTAATATGAAGTGAAGTTAAACGGGTTTGAAGTAGAGGTGTAGTATAAGCCTTTACATGTTACTACCTAATAGTGATATGTGGTGGGTTATGACGTTCTAAGTTTCAAGGTGTTACAACATAGATGGTATTAGAGGTTAGGTTCATGATCAATTGAGTATAGGTCAACGATCCATAGAGTTTAGACAAATGATCAATAGGATTAAGTTTGATCAATAAAACATAAGTTATGATCTCTAGAAGATTTAGGTAATAAATCTAGGATAGTGAGATATGAAGAGAGTGGCTAAAACTATGGTTGATTGTTTTCATTTAGTAATTTATTTTATTTTACATATTTACTTGCGATTTCTTTTAAATATCGAATTTACACTCTTTTATACATATGTGTATGTGTACTATTTCTATCATTTTGAATTTTCATTAACTTTCAAGTCTATCTAGTTGTCTCCTCTCAAGTAGAATGCTTCCTAAAAGAATTATAGGACCTGCCACATTTAGTGTTGGGTAGGATAAGGATTGATGTGCTTAAGAATCCAAATCACAAGCACACAATACAAATGAATAATCAACCGCACAAATTAGACTCAAAATGGTGTGATGAACAAAATGAAGACAAAATCCCTAATTGGCGTGAATTAAAGGATTAACAATCTCAAATGGCGTGAACCAAATTAGAAGTACTACAAGGGAATTCCAATACTAATTAATTACAAAGGAACAATGTAATTCCAATCTTTACAATTGGCTTGTAATTCTAGCAATACATGAACCCTAATTTGGCATGAAAAGAACACATAAAAGATCAACAAATTATAACTAGATTTACTCATTAGCAATAATCGGATGCAACTTCGAAAATCTTGATATAACTCACAAGAATTCCTAAGCTAAACTTGCCATAATTTCTAAAGAAATTGATAAGAGTAGATGCATGTAAGAGGGTGACTCTCATGGCAACAAGTGTGTGTTTTGTCAAAATATCAAAAGCTCCCTAAAAACCCTAGTTAGCAAGTATTTATACTTGCTCCTATTAGGGTAAAATAAACAAAAAATTACAAAGTTACCACTAGGTGGTCGATTCCAAGAATCAAAATTACAAGTATGAAAATCAAAATGGCCGAATCTCATAAGCAACAAATACAAATACAAATGGTCTTCAAGTAGCCGATTCTTCACTTCAATTGAACAATTTGTAGGCTATTGGATGTGACTCCAAAAAAATGTCCCGCAAGTTGATCCTTAGTGCATGTTATTTGGCTATCTTGTAAAATCGATCAATGTACTTGCTAAAGTGCAAAATCAAACATTATTAGATAAAATGTGGCCATATGTGGATGTCTAAGCTCATGCATCCAAGTTGGGTTCTCCCATTACTGGAATCGCAGGATGGATTCCCATCAAGGATTCTCCCGATGAGAGGTATCCTCTAGGATCACCTTAGTAGGGAGCTCTAATACAAACAATTAACATGACTTTATGGCTATAGGGATGATAACATAATAGCAACAATAACAAGCTATGAAACCTATTGGGCTAGCAGACCTGTTAGGCTACTAAAAGGCCAATTTAGGTTAGACATGTACGTTTGTAAACCATAGAAAATTTCAAATTCAAGAATAAGTATGAAGGAAAATATTAGGAAACATATCGGAAAACGAACATGAAAACTGAGCTACAAATTAGGATTTACCCTAGGACAATCAACTCGAATAGTATACCTAAAGCTAGGGAATTTAAAACCTAAGTAAACCCCAACCATAGAACGTTGTATTGGAAACCTAAACTTTAACTAAGATGTACACAAAACCTGAATTCAATGTCTAACTAAAAACCACTCATCGATGCTAAAACCACCTTAAGGATTGGGAAAACCAACTTTAGGCTCAGAAAACAAAAAATCTAACCCAAACAAAATTAAAACATAAACAATGATAAATGCCCCCATTATTAATATTAAAAAGACCCAATAATTTAATTAAATTTAACCCCACTAATTAATCAAATTGGGTAAAACAACACATTGGGAAATAATCCTTAAAATAGCCCCATTAATGGTATGTTGGAAGAAGGATAAAAAGACCAAATTTCACGTACCCATTGCTTGAACTAAAGGTTCAATTTAATTTTGAAAAACACCATAACTAAACCCTATTTAATTCTCATTAATTTGCAAGGAGACAAGCTGGACAAACTAGCCATTCCCTTCCCTTGCACACCAGTCAAGCATTGTACATGTGGATGACTAAAGAGTGTGTTAACTTGCTTCTAATGATTGTAAGTACATTTGGGGAATAAGCACATGATATGAGAGGACATATAATTCTAGTATAAGTAACCCCAATTTCAGAATTAAGTGTGGCGATTTAACTAACCCATCATTTTATCCAACATACAAAAACATTACCTAACAACTGTCCTTTGACCCATGTGGAAAACCTCCTAGATAAGCTACCCAAACTTCTATAATAACTCCCCATTTGCACTTGGAATAGACCTCCTTCCTTCTAAAGTTTTTCCATTAGAAATCACACTCCAAAAAACTCTTAAACACACACTCAAAATTAGACCAAGGAAATCATTTCAAAACCGCACACCTCTCTTTACAACATAACCCCCATTCCAACGAGCAAAACCAAGCCCCAAACAACATTAACACAAGCTCATTTCTTGATGTATTATACACCATTTAGAGGGACATTCAAGGAGCTAAAGACCTTAGAAAAATAAGAATAGAAGGTCACACCGCAAGGGAGAAAGAAAATGAAGTAGCTACAAAGTATATGAATACAACTCTTTCGTACAATCTTTTTTTTTTCTTGCAATATTTTGGTTGATCAGAATCAAATAAGCCACCTTACTCTGATTTTTGTAAGTTTTTACATGTATATTTAGAATGTATTTAGCCTAGGATATAAGTTGTAAGTGTAAACATAAGACTAGGATGTAAAACCATGAGGAACTACCATAGAAAGTGTTGTACATGTTGGATTTTGGAGAAGTTTAATGAAAATCAGATTTAAGGATAATGTTGTACTTCTGAACGCCAACATTTAAGAGCTAAAGAAATATATTTTGACTTATTACATACACCCCTAACTATAGAAAGCTTTAGGTGATGAACAAGACACTTTAGTAGTAGGGAAAGTGGAAAGAATTGTAAGATTTGTTCTTGAACCTTCAACTGATGGCCAAACTGGTTTATATCTAGAAATTTTTAAATTTCTAAAACCCAAAGATGATGAAATGACATTAGAAAAAATCTAGAGATAAAAATCTTAAAGTAAAATATACAAAATGATGCATAAATGTGAAGAAGATGCAAAACGAAGACCTTGAATGACCCACCTGAAATTCTTAGATAAAAATTCCAGAATTTTAGAAAAATTAGAATCTTCATACACCTTATAGAATTCCCAAATAAATTTTGCAAGTGATTAGGATAAAAATCATTTAGAGTATTAGATCTAATTAGGCGAAAAGAGCTCCAAAATGAACCTAAACAATGTGCACTCGAGCTATTCTGATCATGACTTATTTTTTTTAAAATGACTAAAATGGCTTCAGAAATGGAAAGAGCACTAAAAAAACTTTAGAATGACTAAAAGCACATGAAAAACGAACTTATAATGAAAAATTTATGATTAAAACATTAAAACCTTTGAAACCAAGAAAACCAACAAATTTGTTAAAACCATTTGAAGTTGATATTCAACTCAAACTTATGGAATTATTGTTTATCCTACCTAATGGAACTTAATTTGGGGACGACCTACCGCCAGATTATTATGATTAAGGATGATATGTCTAGGTGAGTAAATTCAATGATAATTGTTCCATGTTTGTGCATGTAGTTTAGTGCACTCGCATGTAAATTTTGACATATGAACTGGACTTGTTTATACGGGGTAATTGGGATATGTATTGTGCTTGTCTTCTATTATTTGATTACTAATCCACATTAATCACACTTGGCTAATTATTTGTGGATTTCCCTTGCATTTAGAATTTAGAAATTGCAATTGTCCATACTAAATTGATGTAGGCATCGAATAACTAGACTTAATATTATTTAACCTCAAATAAAATAAGTCACGCATCACGAAACATCATATGTAAAAAGGTCATTGGAATCACACTTTGATATGAACCACGCCAACTCGTGACGAAACCCAATACCAATACGTTCGGAAATTCGTTGCCTAAGACGCCCAAACACCTAAAGTGGAAACCACGACCCATTGTCTATAAGCGAGACAAGAACCTTGGTATAAAAATGAAGACGCCACAATCGGGATGGAAGGCCAATTGATAAGTCGGGATGAACGCCACAGAGATCAATTTGTTAAGTTCGATTTAGTTCTTGAAGAACCAAGAGAGGTGCCTCTCAAAAGTGTTTAATGTTCAAAGATGTAAATTCTTAGTTGTTCTAAACCCTAGGAGCTTTTATACTAGGGTTACAATTCGTGAAAAACAAGTCAAAAACGACGTAGCTTAGATAAGTTGTGTAAAAACACGAAAGAGAAAAAGCTGGCCGGCAGGGGATACACGGCCGTATACTTTGGCCGTATATGATTCTGTGCCAATTCTTGTCTCCTTACACGGCCGTGCCTTTTAGCCGTTTGTCTGGCCGTGTATGATTCTGTGCATTCTTGGAATTCCTATACGGCCGTACCTTGAAAGTACACGCCCTCTTCAACTCGTGTCCGGTGTGACTTGTATAAGAGCAAGGGTCTTCCCATGGTTGTTCCAATCCATTCCAACTTCATGATTGCTCCAATCCTTTCCGGCTTCATGGACATCCTTTATCAACCCGTTAAGTGCTTCGTTGCGTCGTTTCGCTCGACTTCTTGTGATCGGTCCAGGCGGCACTTCAAGAGGATCCACATTCCTTCTTCCAGCTTAACTCTCATCATGGATCTCATCATTCCCCTCCTCTTGAAAAGGATTTGTCCTCAAATCGTCACCTACATCAAAAGGACTCAGATCAGTAACATTAAATGTGGCACTTACTTGATACTTAACAAGCAAATCTATCTTGTATGCATTGTCGTTGATGCGCTTAAGAACTTGAAATGGTCCATCGCCTCTAGGAAGTAGTTTAGATCGACGCTGCATGGGAAACCGCTCTTTGCGCATGTGAACGCAAACCCAATCTCCATGTTCAAAAACAGCTTGTCGACGACCCTTGTTGGCTTGTTTCACATACTACTCTATTCGTCGCTCAATGTTCAGCCTTGCCTTCTCGTGGATATGTTTAACAAATTCGGCCTTCTTCGTGCCATCTAAATTAACATACTCAGAAATAGGCAAAGGTGATAAATCCAAAGGAGTTAGTGGATTAAAACCATACACAATTTCAAAAGGAGAAAATTTAGTAGCAGAATGCACTGTACGGTTATAAGCAAATTCAACATGCGGCAAACAATCTTCCCAATTCTTAATATTCTTTTTAATTACAGCCCTCAACAAAGTAGATAAAGTTTGATTCACTACCTCAGTTTGACCGTCAGTCTATGGATGACAAGTAGTAGAAAACAATAACTTAGTTCCTAACTTAGCCCACAGGTCTTCCAAAAGTAGCTTAAGAACTTAGCATCCCTATCTGATACAATTGTTCTAGGCATACCATGCAATCGCACAACTTCCCTAAAGAATAAATTAGCAATATTACAAGCATCATCCGTTTTGTGACAAGGAATGAAATGTGCCATTTTAGAGAATCTATCAACAACTACAAAAATAGAATCCCGACCATGTCTAGACCTGGGTAATCCTAACACAAAGTCCATAGAAATATCTACCCACGACTCATGAGGAATGGGAAGTGGGGTGTAAAGCCCTTGAGGTTGGACTCTAGATTTCGCTTGCCTACACGTGACACATCGCTCACAAATCCTCTCAACATCTCATTTCATGTGAGGCCAATAGAAGTGTTCCTGCAATACCCCTAATGTTTTAGCTACGCTAAAGTGTCCCATTAACCCTCCTCCATGAGACTCCCTCACTAGTAATTCTCTTAAGGAACAAATTGGAATGCACAGTTTACTCTCCCTAAACAAGAATCCTTCATGTTTATAAAATTTTCCACGCCCACTCTTCTCACAATACACATACTCCTCATAAAAATCTCGATCAGCAGCATATAACTCCTTAATGTGCTTAAAACCAAGCAGTCTAGAACTAAGAGTAGAGATAAGAGTATACCTTCTAGATAGTGCATCAGCAACGACATTCTCTTTACCTTGCTTGTAGTGGATAACATATGGAAATGTTTCGATGAACTCCACCCAACGAGCATGCCTTTTATTTAGCTTGTGTTGCCCCTTCAAGTACTTTAAGGATTCATGATCAGTGTGGATCACAAACTCTTTCGGCCAAAGGTAATGTTGCCACGTCTCCAGGGCTTGAACCAATGCATATAACTCCTTGTCATAAGTAGGGTAGTTCAAGGTTGCCCCACTTAGCTTCTCGCTAAAGAATGCAATCGGTCTTCGCTCCTGCATAAGCACTGCTCCAATACCTAATCCTGAGGCATCACACTCAATTTCAAACGTTTTAGCAAAGTCAAGTAAAGCAAGTAATGGCGCCTGAGTCAGCTTATGTTTAAGCATATGAAAAGCCTTCTCTTATTGCTCTCCCCATCTGAACTCTACGTTCTTCTTAATTACCTCAGTAAGTGGTGCTGCAATGGTGCTGAAATCCTTCACAAATGTCTTGTAAAATCTTGCTAGTCTATGGAAACTCCGCACATGACTTACAGTAGTTGGACTAGGCCATTCTTGGATCACACGAATCTTTTCTTCATCAACCCGTATTCCCTGTGCACTAACAACAAAACCAAGAAACACAAGTTTGTCTGTGCAAAAAGTGCACTTCTTGAGGTTAGCATATAACTGTTCCTTTCGAAGCACTTCTAAAACATCCCTCAAGTGAGACATATGATCTTCTAAACTCTTGTTGTAAATAAGAATATCATC
The DNA here is from genome assembly GCA_037954665.1 of Laguncularia racemosa. Taxonomy (NCBI): domain Eukaryota; kingdom Viridiplantae; phylum Streptophyta; class Magnoliopsida; order Myrtales; family Combretaceae; genus Laguncularia; species Laguncularia racemosa. Next base: position 3,151,484 of record JBBMOL010000088.1, read on the forward strand.
AAAATAGACAACCACAAATTTTCCAATAAAAGTCCTCAAAACATGGTTCATAAGTCTCATAAAAGTACTAGGTGCATTAGTTAAACCAAAAGGCATTACTAACCACTTATACAATCCATATTTTGTCTTAAATGCAGTTTTCCATTCATCACCTTCTTTCATTCTAATTTGGTGATATCCACTTTTCAAATCAATTTTAGAAAAGACACTAGACCTATGTAACTCATCTAACATGTCATCTAAGCGAGGAATGGGATGACGATACTTTACCGTAATGTTGTTGATGGCGCGACAGTCAACACACATTTTCCATGTCCCATCCTTCTTAGGCACCAAAATCACAGGAACTGCATATGGACTCATGCTCTCTCTCACGTACCCCTTCTCCATTAGTTCATCAACCTGCCTTTGGAGTTCCTTTGTCTCCTCTGGATTGCTCCTATAAGCTGGTTTGTTTGGAATCGATGCTCCGGGTACAAGGTCAATCTGGTGCTCAATACTACGAATAGGTGGTAATCCCTTTGGAATCTCCTCAGGGAAGACATCTTCAAAGTCCTGCACAAGAGACATAACCACACTAGGCAAAGAGTTAGATAAGTCGTTAGTAGTCAAACATGTTTCCTTAAAAACCAGCAACAACATAGGTTGCTTCATCACTAACGCTCTCCTCACTACACTCGCTCTTGCCACACAACTCTCCTTTTGCAAGGCTGCCCTCTCCTTTTCACTCACCACCAAAGTTGATCCCCCTTCAACTTGGCCTCTCACACTCTTTCCAGCCTTCCTCTCTTTTTCCTTTTGATCTTGACTTTTATATTCCTTTTTCTTCTCATTGTCTTTTGCTCTCTCACTCTCACTCTGCTTTTCACTCACCTTATGTTTTGCAAAAGACTGTTGTAGCTGCAACTGGTCCTCATACACTTGTTTGGGTGTTAACAGTTTAAGATTAAAGCTTTTTCTTTGTTGAACAAGCGTATACTTGTTAGAAAAGCCATCATGAACAACCTTCCTATCAAATTTCCATGGCCTTCCCAACAACACATGACATGCTTGCATTGGCACTACATCACATAACACCTCATCCTCATACCTACTAATGCGAAAACCAATCAATGCTTGCTTACTCACCTTAGTCTCTCCACTATCATTCAACCACTGCAATTTATATGGACTAGGGTGTCTAACAGTTTTGAGCCCCAGCCTCTCAACAATAAAATTGCTCACTACATTGGTGCAACTTCCCCCATCAATAATCAAACTACAAATGTGATCCCCTAGATAACATCTAGTATGAAATATATTCTCTCTTTGCACCTCCTCTTCTTCTTTCACCTGCACATTCAAAGCTCACTTCACTACTGCCACTAGCCTTCCCATTGCAGGCTCGTCATCATCACTAGCATCCTCTAATGGAGGCATATCATCTTCTTCACTATCCCCCTCAGTCTCATACTCTCCATCATCACGCAAAATCATCACACGCCTATTTGGACATTGACTAGCAATATGGCCTCTACCTTGACATTTAAAACATCTAATGTCACGATTTCTAGAAGTAGAAGAATTAGGGTTACCTTAATTACCAGGAGTAGAACCCGCTTGCCTCAGCTCCCCTTTTAGTTTGGTGGGTAAAGGCTTTTCTTCTTTCTTCCATTGGTTAGTCTTCCAAGTGGATGAACCATTACCTTGTTGCAACCGTGCATTACTACTACTTCTCCTCTTGTGCTGGTTCTCAACCTTTATAGCCATGTGAACCATATCCTCCAATTCTACATAATGCTGCAATTCAACCACATTTTGGATTTCTCTATTCAACCCCACAAGAAACCTAGCCATTGTAGCCTCTCTATCCTCCTCTACATTCGCCCTAATCATAGTGACTTCCATCTCCTTGAAATACTCATCTACACTTCGGCTTCCCTGCCTCAGAGTTTGCAACTTGTTGTGCAATTCACGATAGTAATACGTAGGCACAAACCGCTTCCTCATCACTCTTTTCATCTCTTCCCAAGACTCAATAGGTGGCTCGCCACTCCTTCTCCTATTCAACATTAGTTGATCCCACCACACTATAGCATAATCCGAAAACTCAATAGCAGCAAGTTTTACTTTCTTTCTCCCACTATAGTTTTGACAAACAAACACCATCTCTACCTTCTTCTCCCACTCTAAATACGCCTCGGGATCATTCTTCCCTTGGAAAGGAGGAATCTCCATCTTTATGCTAGTCAATTGATCATCCTCTCTATTCCTATCTCCTCTATCTTCCCAATCCCTAGTTCCTCTATTCCGACCACTATATCCTCTATAACTCCCGACAGAAGGCTCATCAAAGTCATCATCCGACATTTCGTCTCCATCCTTCGGTACTCTCCTAGAATGACTCTCCCTCTTACGCCCTTGGAATACGTTTGTGGGTTGCTCTAGTCTTTGCTCTACCATCTCATGAATTTGTTCCATTCCCTCTTGGAACATCCTCTTCATTTCACTCCTCAACACCTCAATTACTAACCTAGCATCAAACCTTCCCCTCTCACCTTCAGGAGAATGTTGCCTCGACATTGTTCCTGCAGAAAAGATTAGTACTAACACAAATATATATATAATTAAACCTCACGATACACTCCCTTACGTGTTTCGCTCAAATGATGATATCACACAATCACTCGTGTATTCTCACAAATAATGATGATATCAACTCGCCAATTTCCTCTTCTCAATTCTCTTGGAACTAACCCGAACTACACCAATTTCCTTCCGTAGAATTCAAAACAACTCTAGGGTTCGTAAATTTTCCTCTATTTTTCTATCCGATTTTTTTTTTGTCTTGGTTGTTGCTCTTGATCACGTTTTTCTTTTCTTTTCTTTTCTCTTCTTTTTTTTTGTCGTGATTTTTACTCTTTTTTTTTTTTTAACAATCGCCTAGTCGATATTACGCTATCAAAAGACAATCAATACTACGAAATTGAATACGATATTTGATATGAACTATTGGAGTTAGGGTTTTTGATATTACCTTCCTCAATCGAACTTGATGTTTTGACAAACCTAAGCTCTGATACCAAACTGATACGAACCACGCCAACTTGTGACGAAACCCAATACCAATACGTTCAGAAATTCGTTGCCTAAGACGCCCAAACACCTAAAGTGGAAACCACGACCCGTTGTCTATAAGCGAGACAAGAACCTTGGTATAAAAATGAAGAGCCATAATCGGGATGGAAGACCGATTGATAAGTCGGGATGAACGCCACGGAGATCAATCCGATAAGTTCGATTTAGTTCTTGAAGAACCAAGAGAGGTGCCTCTCAAAAGTGTTTAATGTTCAAAGATGTAAATTCTTAGTTGTTCTAAACCCTAGGAGCTTTTATACTAGGGTTACAATTCGTGAAAAACAAGTCTAAAACGACGTAGCTTAGATAAGTTGCGTAAAAACACGAAATAGAAAAAGCTGGCCGGGAGGGGATACACGGCCGTGTACTTTGGTCGTGTATGATTCTGTGCCAATTCTTGTCTCCTTACATGGCCGTGCCTTTTAGCCATGTGTCTGGCCGTGTATGATTTTGTGCAATCTTGGAATTCCTACATGGCCGTGCCTTGAAAGTACACGCCCTCTTCAACCCGTGTCCAATGTGACTTGTATAAGAGCAAGGGTCTTCCCATGGTTGTTCCAATCCGTTCCAACTTCATGATTGCTCCAATCCTTTCCGGCTTCATGGACATCCTTTATCAACCCGTTAAGTGCTTCGTTGAGTCATTTCGCTCGACTTCTTGTGATCGGTCCAGGTAGCACTTCAAGACGATCCACATTCCTTCTTCCGGCTTGACTCTCATCATGGATCTCATCACACTTGGGCATACCTTATCTCGACCTTTGGGGACTAAGTGGAACTGGGAAATGCTACCCTCTCATTGAGAGTTAGTCCAAAGATTCATCACTTAGGGATGATTAAGCTTATAGGCCTTTCACAATCCATACCCCACACGGGCTTAGTATATATATACATATTTTTGAGTCTATTAAAATATAGTATGATTATATATACACTTTACGAATTATCTAAAAAAGACAGCTTGGGGTCACTAGAGCTTAGAGCCTATGTGTAGTTCGTAATTTCTTAACCTAAGCAGTGGAGGGTGATAAATTTGTGCTATATGTGGTATTTAGTAGATCGTATATATTGTTGCATTCATGTGATTGCTCATACATTGCATATGCTTGTCTAAATAACTTGTTTGATATTGCTTATCAGTTCAGTTGGAGGGTCTATCTCACTGAGCTGTCATAGCTTACACCCCTACAGTATTTCCTTATTATAGGAGTCGATATAGTTAGAGCTTGGCAAACATATGCTAGATCTTAATGCAAGGAATGAGGGAAAAGTGAAGGATTATAGTGAAGTGAAGACATCACTGCTATATTTATTTTTGAGTTCATATTTTAGCTGTGTCAATGCTTAGCAGAAGCTGATATGTTTTTAATTATTAACCTTTAGGCAATGTTATTAGCTTGTGAACATTTGATATTATTATATTATTACTTCAATTAATTATTTTCCTTTGAGTTTTCTTGAAAATGTTAAACCTTGATTGGGAATTTGGATATGGGTATACTTTGTATACCGTAAGGCAAATCCTCAAAAAATAGAGGGATTATTCCTGAGTTTTCGTGCAGTGTAAGGTAAAATTCTGTGTCTTAAGGGGCTAATGGGGGGTGATGGTTTTAAGTGGTATCAAAGAATAAATGAACAAGTAAAATTTGAACTTAGAAACCCTAAGGGAAACCAAACCAAGGAAAGACAAAGTGTGGGTAGAACCAAGATAAGGCAAATATATAGTATGTTTCCTTATTTATTTATTGCACATATTCTGAATGTACTATATTCGTGCAATAGATCAATCTAGTAGAGGCACTGGATCGATGGATCTCCTTTAGGATTTCAGAGGGGGGGAAGTTGGTAGATTATAGGTTCAAATTGAGGTTGTTATGTGAGGATCTAGCACTTCTAGGTAAACCACATGCACTATTGCCCATTCTAATGTGGTAGAGAGCTAGATTAGATGCAATATTGGACATCTATTTACCTATAGACCATATGGATAGAGAGAGGTGTATACTCTAAGATTGAGATGATATATGTGTTAGAGAGAAGAGCTTGAGAGATGGGCCAGGGCGAATTGAGCAATGAGATGGCCTTTGTAGTAGTAAACTATGCTAGGTTATAATTTCCTAACTTCACTTTATGTACTCCCATTAAACCTGGGATTGTGTTTGATAGAGACAAACACGATCACCATTTGAGGCTAGAGATGGAGGAGATAACGAGAGCCACTTATGAATTATGGGACCATATGGAAAGTGACTTAATGTTCCTACCTCTCCTAAGGATAGGAGAGGAAGAGCTAGCTTTAGTAGAGGATAGAGGTACAAGATGTAGGATAAGACTTAGTAGTGGCTAAGCTACAGGAGAGAGCACTCAGTATTCCTTCAACATGGTTCGTAGATAGTATAGCTGTTACTATAGTTCCATTAGTTTAGGACTTGGTGAAGGACAATGGAGTAGGCATAGAGTTTGATGTGATGGCGATGCCTCCAAATTTGTTTTTACTCCTATGATGCTAAAGGTAGAGGAGGAGATAGTACATGTAGATCTTACACTGGTTGGGCCCAATAAGGCACCATATGAGCCTATCATACTGATAGGAGGTGAGCATATGATAGATTTAGATGAGTTGATTGTGGAGTCGATCCTATGGATTACTTAACACTTAGCGAGCCAAATATGGCTAATTCATATGATTGGCTTGAGTTTTTGAGAGAGGCAGGATGCCCTCCAGTGTGGGTTCTACTAGTTCTGTAACTCCATAAAATTTCAATCAATTAAAACTTTATCGAATAGCCTACGATAAGAAAATACATTTAAGCTATATGGTGGGAATTTCAGCAACCTAGATGGTTATAGAACTCAATTTGGATGATGATCCAAATCACTCATATTTTACCTTTGTTTCTTTTATCTAATAAATATTTAAGTAATAATCTTACAGGTACAATAATATTTCTCCATGGGATGCAGACGACTTTCATTTGTTGATCGCAAAAGGACATCATCAGATTCTCATCCAATGACTCGCTATGATCGACATTGCTTCAATGCATTAGCTCTTTAAGGATTCTTATTATTTTTGTATTTGTAATTGTTTCTTTGGACTATTTATGTTGTAATCTTTCTTTTGGGACACTTTCATTTGCTTATAATTGTCTTTTAGGATCGACCACCCTAAAAGTGGCATAGTTGTAATATTGTGGACTTTTTAACCCTAAAGGGAGCAAGTATAAATACTTGCTTAAGTAGGGTTTTGAGGAGTTAGCCAAATTTTCAGAAAAAGAAAAAACTTCATGTGTGAGGTTAGGGTTTTTCCTAAAATCCAAATTGCTCTTATCAATTTCAATACCAAGAATTGAAATTGTGGGGAGTTGCAACAAAGAGAAATTTTGAGTAATATCAATTCCCTTTTGTTGTGTTTCTTTTTCATCACTAGTGAGTTATATCTAGGGTTAATTAGGATTGTTCTTGGTCAGATTTTGATTTCATTTGAAATCATTCTATCATGTTATAAAATTGATTAGTTTTGACATTAGTTCTAACCATCAAATTTGCTTCATTTGAATCGTGGTTTACTTTGTTGGGAAAGGGGATCTCGGATTAGTTCTTGTTGATTTTGTTGAATTCACGTGGCATTCAAGTTTGATTAGTGTTGTTTTGAAGAATTTGATCATTGTGGATTATTAATTTGTAAGTTATAGCTTTTGGATCTACTTGCACTCCAATAGGTATCATGCAATTTCTAGTAGTTTTGAACCGAAATTGGACTAGTCATTTGAGGTTTATAAATTGCTCCAATTGCATGTGCTTAATTTGGATTTTAGGCACATCATAATTTGGTATCAGAGCACAAGTTAAGAGAAGGGATTTAGTGTTGGTTGAATTCGTGATCTTCATTGACAATTAGGGTTCTTCACTTTTGATCCGAAATTGTGTATTGAAGAATTGAGTTGTTTGATTGTATTGTTGAAGAGTTGTAATTGTCATTTGTTGAAGTAGAAGTGGACGTCTTGTTGTAGCTCCTTTGTTTTAGAATTCATCGTGAAGGAAAGGGAAGAAAGTAGTGCATTTCTTGAACCAAATTCGGAATTGGGAAGTATTTTAATTTGTGAAGAAAGAAGTAGTGTAATCTTTGCTTGTTTGTTTCGAAAATAGGGGGTGCAATTGAACATTTCCAAATGTGAGTTACGTGGAAGATTTGGAAATTATTTGATTTTCAAAGCAAACATTAAGTTGAAGAAGTTATTGTGTGGTCATTTGAATTTGAAAATTGCTTCTTACCAATTGTGGAAAGGTTGCAATTAGTGAAGTAATTTAAATTTGAAATTTGAATTGTTGTTGCCTTTTATGTGTGAGTCACAGTTTGCATTGTGTTTTGTAGTGGTGAAAGATTGTATATTTGGAAGTGTGTGTGTGTGTTGCACCGTGATTGAAGGGTGTACGTGTGTGGCATTGTTTATGTGTGTTGAAGTAAAAGGGATTACAAGTGGTGTAAGTGGTGGTAGAGAGTCTTGCAACTATGAAGCAAGGGAAAGTAATGTGGCGGTGAAATTGTACATTTGTGTGTGTGGTGAGGTGCTGTACATTGTGGTTATTTGTAGTGTGAAACCGTGGCAAGAAAAGGAAGGTTGAGTAGTAGAATTTAAAATTCAAACAAACATTAAAGTGTGAAAGTAATTGAACCAATTACTTAAACACTTGTAGTTGAATTTAATTCTATCTATTTGAAGGTAGTTGTGTGTGTGTACTTCATTTATTGAACTTACTTGGAGTACTAAATTATTTCTTTGTGCCTTTGAAGCTTTTTGAGACGTGAGCTATTGTATTATTGTGGTTGTTAAACGTGTGGGTTGGTGTTGTTGAAGGAGTGTGCTATAAATTGTAGAATTACTTCTACAAATCACAACATGTCTAACAAAAGTGTGAATGGGGGAATTGGTAATGAGGCTATTTGGAAGAATTGGTAGTAAGGTGTTATTTGGAAGAATAGCTCCAGGACCTTACTACTATTGTTGCTACTTTAGCAACTGGGATTGACAAGATGACATTACCATAACCACTAGTGGTGAACCCTTAGGCACCACTTCGGGTAGCTCCATAGAACTTCCAAATAGAAAGGGTATTAGGAGAAGGAAATCTGTTAGAAGGATGGAGGGAGATCATCACCCCTACAGGGAAGAGAGGGACGACAACTTTAGGGCTAATCCTTACCTGAATAGGGATTTCAGGCCACCATAGGGACTAGAATATGTGAAGCTATATGATGAGAGCCATGATGGGAGCCAAGCCAGAAGAGGGAATGTAGATCCTCTTGAAGTGCCACCTGGACCAATCATAAGAAATCGAGCGAAACGATTCAAGGAAGCACTTAACGGGTTAATAAAGGATGTCCATGAAGTCGAAAAGGATTGGCGCAATCATGGGAAGGCCCTTGCGCTTGTACAAGTCATACCGGATACAGGGTGAAGAGGGCGTGTCTTTACAAGGCACGGCCATGTAGGAGTCTGGAGGTTACACAGAATCATACACGGTCGTATACACGGTTCAAAGGCACGGCCGTGTATGTTGTCAAGATTTCCATAGAAAGATACACGACTAGAAGTACACGGTCGTATACATTGGCAAGATTTCCACAGAAAGATACACGGCTAGAAGTACATGGTCGTGTACATTTCCAACGCTGGTCGTGTATATTTTCAACACCGGCTCAAGGCTGGCTCCAAGGCCGCTGGCCTTCATGTCTACACCATCGGCTTACATGTTTGTTTTGTTGATTTTTACGCAACTTATCTAAGTTATGTCGTTTTGGGATTTATTGTTACGAATTATAAACCCTAATATAAAGCTCCTAGGGTTAGAATATAGGATATGCAACATTGAAAGTTTGAAAACACTTTTGAGAGAATTCCTCTCTTGGTTCTTTAAAGAACTAATCTAGAACTTATCGGATTTTATTTCCGTGGCGTTCATCCCGATTGTGATGTCTTCATATTATACCAAGGTTCTTGTCTCGCTTATAGACAATGGGTCGCGGTTTCCACTTGAGGGTGTTTGGCATCTTAAGTAATGAATTTCGAATGTATTGGTATTGGGTTTCGTCACACTTAGCATGGTTCGTATCAGTTAGGAATCCGATCAAACCGATCTCGTATCAGTTTGGTATCAGAGCTTAGGTTTGATAAACATCAATTCGGTTTGAGGAAGGTAACATCAAAACCCTAACTCCAATCGCTCATATCAATTGTTAGTATTCAATTTCATAGTATTAATTATCCATTGAAAGTGTAGTACCTACTATTCAATTTTGTTACAAAAAAAAAAAAGGAGAGTGATCAAGAGCAACAACAAAGACCAAAAAAAAAAAAAAAATTCGGAAAGAAAAAGAGGAAATTTACGAACCCTAGAGTTGTTTTGAATTCTACGGAAGGGAATTGGTGTAGTTTGGGTTAGTTCCAAGAGAATTGAGAAGAGGAATTAGCGAGTTGATATCATCATTGTTTGTGAGAATACACGAGTGACTGTGTGATATCATCATTTGAGCAAAACACGTAAGGGAGTGTATCGTGAGGTTTAATCATATATATATTTGTGTTAGTACTAATCTTTTCTACAGGAACTATGTCGAGGCAACATTCTCCTGAAAGTGAGAGGTGAAGGTTTGATGCTAGGTTAGTGATTGAGGCGTTGAGGGGTGAGATGAAGAGGACGTTTCAGGAGGGAATGGAACAAATTCATGAGACGGTAGAGCAAAGACTAGAGCAATCTACAAACGTCTTCCAAGGGCGTAAGAGAGAAAGTCGTTCTAGGAGAGTACAAAGGGGTGGAGATGAAATGTCGGGTGATGACTTTGATGAGCCTTCTGTCGAGAGTTATAGAGGTTATAGTGGTAGGAATAGAGGAACTAGGGATTAGGAAGATAGAGGAGATAGGAATAGAGAGGATAATCAATTGAGTAGTATAAAGATGAAGATTCCTCCTTTCTAAGGGAAGAATGATCCCGAGGCGTACTTAGAGTGGGAGAAGAAGGTGGAGATGGTGTTTGATTGTCATAACTATAGTGGGAGAAAGAAAGTGAAACTTGCTGCCATTGAATTTTCGGATTATGCCATAGTGTAGTGGGATCAACTAATGTTGAATCGAAGAAGGAATGGCGAACCACCTATTGAGTCGTGGGAAGAGATGAAAAGGGTGATGAAGAAGCGGTTTGTACCTGCATATTACTATCGTGAATTGCACAACAAATTGCAAACTCTTAAGCAAGGAAGCCGAAGCGTGGATGAGTATTTCAAGGAGATGGAAGTAACGATGATTAGGGCGAATGTAGAGGAGGATAGAGAGGCTACTACGGCTAGGTTTCTTGCTGGATTGAATAGAGAATTTCAAAATGTCGTTGAATTGTAGCATTATGTAGAATTAGAAGATATGGTTCATATGGCTATAAAGGTTGAGAACCAACACAGGAGGAAAGGTAGTAGTACTGCACAGTTTCAACAGGGTGCTGGTTCATCCGCCTGGAAGACTAACCAATGGAAGAAGGAAGAAAAGCCTTTACCCACTAAACCAACAGGAGAGCAGAGGCAAGCGGGTTCTACTCCTGGTGATCAAGGTAAACCTGACTCTTCTACTCCTAGAAATCATGACATTAGATGTTTTAAATGCCAAGGTAGAGGCCATATTGCTAGTCAATGTCTAAATAGGCGTGTTATGATTCTGCGTGACGATGGTGAGTATGAGACTAAGGGGGATAGTGACGAGGATGATATGCCTCCATTAGAGGACGTTAGTGATGATGAGGAGCCTGCAGTAGGGAGGTTAGTGGCAGTAGTGAAGAGAGCTTTAAATGTGCAGGTGAAGGAAGAAGAAGAGGTGCAAAGAGAGAATATCTTTCATACTAGATGTTATCTAGGTGATCATATTTGCAGTGTGATCATTGATGGAGGAAGTTGCACTAATGTGGTGAGTAATTTTATTGTCAAGAGGTTGGGACTCAAAACTATTAGACACCCTAGTCCATATAAATTGTAGTGGTTGAATGATAGTGGTGAGACTAAGGTGAGTAAGCAAGCCTTGATTGGTTTTCGCATTGGTAGGTATGAGGATGAGGTGTTATGTGATGTAGTGCCAATGCAAGCGTGTCATGTGTTGTTGCGAAGGCCATGGCAATTTGATAGGAAGGTTGTTTATGATGGCTTTTCTAACAAGTATACGCTTGTTCACCAGGGGAAAAGCTTTAATCTTAAACCGTTAACACCTAAACAGGTGTATGAGGATCAGTTGCAGCTACAACAGTCTTTTGCAAAACATAAGGTGAGTGAAAAACAGAGGGAGAGTGAGAGAGCAAAAGATAATGAGAAAGAAAAGGAATACAAAAGTCGAACTCACAAGGAAAAAGAGAGGAAGACTGGAAAGAGTGTGAGAGACCAAGTTGAAGGGGGATCAACTTTAGTGGTGAGTGAAAAGGAGAGTGCAACCTTACAAAAGGAGAGTTGTGTGGCAAGAGTGAGTGTAGTGAGGAGAGTGTTAGTGATGAAGCAACCTATGTTGTTGCTAGTTTTTAAGGAAACATGTCTGAATACTATCGAACTATCTAACTCTTTGCATAGTATGGTTGTATCTATTGTGCAGGACTTTGAAGATGTTTTCCTTGAGGAGATTCCAAAGGGATTACCACCTATTCGTGGTATTGAGCACCAAATTGACCTTGTACCCAGAGCATTGATTCCAAACAAGCCAGCTTATTGGAGCAATCTGGAGGAGATAAAGGAACTCCAAAGGCAGGTCGAAGAATTAATGGAGAAGGGGTACGTGAGGGAAAGCATGAGTCCATGCGCAGTGCCTGTGATTTTGGTGCCTAAGAAGGATGGGTCATGGAGAATGTGTGTTGACTGCCGCGCCATCAACAACATCATGGTAAAGTATCGTCATCCCATTCCTCGCTTAGATGACATGTTAGATGAGTTACATGGGTCTAGTGTCTTTTCCAAAATTGATCTGAAAAGTGGATATCACCAAATTAGAATGAAGGAAGGTGATGAATGGAAAAGCGCATTCAAAACGAAATATGGATTGTATGAGTGGTTAGTAATGCCTTTCAGTTTAACTAACGCACCTAGTACTTTTATGAGACTTATGAACCATGTTTTGAGGACTTTTATTAGCAAATTTGTGGTTGTCTATTTTGATGATATTCTCATTTACAACAAGAGTTTGGAGTACCATATATCTCACTTGAGGGATGTTTTAGAAGTGCTTCGAAAGGAGCAATTATATGCTAACCTCAAGAAGTGCACTTTTTGCACAGACAAACTAGTGTTTCTTGGTTTTGTTGTTAGTGCACAGGGAATATAGGTTGATGAAGAAAAGATTTGTGCTATCCAAGAGTGGCCTAGTCCAACTAATGTAAGTAATGTGCGGAGTTTCCATGGACTAGCGAGTTTTTACAGGAGATTTGTGAAGGATTTCAGAACCATTGCAGCACCACTTACTGAGGTAATTAAGAGGAACGTGGGGTTCAGATGGGGAGAGCAACAAGAGAAGGCCTTTCAGACGCTTAAAAATAAGATGACTCAGGCGCCATTACTTGCGTTACCTAATTTTGCTAAAACGTTTGAAATTGAGTGTGATGCTTCAGGATTAGGTATTGGGGCAGTGCTCATGCAAGAGAGAAGACCAATTGCATTCTTTAGCGAGAAGCTAAGTGGGGCAACCTTGAACTACCCTACTTATGACAAGGAGTTATATGCCTTGGTTCGAGCCCTGGAGACTTGGTAACACTATCTTTGGCCAAAAGAGTTTGTGATCCACACTGATCATGAATCCTTGAAGTACTTGAAGGGGCAACACAAGCTGAACAAAAGGCATGCTCGTTGGGTGGAGTTCATGGAAACATTTCCATATGTCATCTACTACAAGCAAGGTAAAGAGAATGTCGTTGCTGATGCACTTTCTAGAAGGTATGCTCTTATCTCTGCTCTTAGTTCTAGACTGCTTGGTTTTGAGCACATTAAGGAATTGTATGCTACTGATCGAGATTTTTGTGAGGAGTATGTGCATTGTGAGAAGAGTGGGCATGGTAAATTTTATAAACATGAAGGATTCTTGTTTAGGGAGAGTAAACTATGCATTTCAATTTGTTCTTTAAGAGAATTACTAGTGAGGGAGTCTCATGGAGGGGGGTTAATGTGACATTTTGGAGTAGCTGAAACCTTAAGGGTATTGCAGGAACACTTCTATTAGCCTCACATGAAACGAGATGTTTAGAGGATTTATGAGCGATGTATCACGTGCAAACAAGCAAAATCTAGAGTCCAACCTCAAGGGCTTTATACCCCACTTCCCATTCCTCATGAGCCTTGGGTAGATATTTCCATGGATTTTGTGTTAGGATTACCCATATCTAGACATGGTCGAGATTCTATTTTTGTAGTTGTAGATAGATTCTCTAAGATGGCACATTTCATTCCTTGTAACAAAACAGATGATGCTTGCAATATTGCTAATTTGTTCTTTAGTGAAGTTGTGAGATTACATGGTATGCCTAGAATAATTGTATCGGATAGAGATGCTAAGTTCTTAAGCTACTTCTAGAAGACCTTGTGGGCTAAGTTAGGAACTAAGTTATTGTTTTCTACTACTTGTCATCCATAGACTGATGGTCAAACTAAGGTAGTAAATCGAACTTTATCTACTTTGTTGAGGGCTATCATTAAGAAGAACATTAAAAGTTGGGAGGATTGTTTACCGCATGTTGAATTTGCCTATAATCGTACAATGCATTCTGCTACTAAGTTTACTCCTTTTGAAATTGTGTATGGTTTTAATCCACTAACTCCTTTGGATTTATCACCTTTGCCTATTTCAGAGTATGTTAATCTAGATAGCAAGAAGAAAGCAGAATTTGTTAAACAGATCCATGAGAAGGCAAGGCTAAACATTGAGCGAAGAACAGAGCAGTATGTGAAACAAGCCAACAAGGGTCGTCGACAAGCTGTCTTTGAACCTGGAGACTGGGTTTGGGTTCACATGCGTAAAGAGCAGTTTCCTGTGCAGCGTCAATCTAAATTACTTCCTAGAGGCGATAGACCATTTCAAATTCTTGAGTGCATCAATGATAATGCATACAAGATAGATTTACCAGGTAAGTATCAAGTAAGTGTCACATTTAATGTTACTGATTTGAGTCCTTTTGATGCAAGTGATGATTTGAGGACAAATCCTTTTCAAGAGGAGGGGAATGATGAGAGCCATGATGGGAGCCAAGCCAGAAGAGGGAATGTGGATCCTCTTGAAGTGCCACCCGGACCAATCACAAGAAATCGAGCGAAACAATTCAAGGAAGCACTTAACGGGTTGATAAAGGATGTCCATGAAGTCGAAAAGGATTGGAGTAATCATGAAGTTGGAAAGGATTGGAACAACCATGGGAAGGCCCTTGCTCTTGTACAAGTCATACTGGATATAGGGTGAAGAGGGCATGTCTTTACAAGGCACGACCATGTAGGAGTCTAGAGGTTACACAGAATCATACACGGTCGTATACATGGTTCAAAGGCATGGCCGTGTATGTTGTCAAGATTTCCACAGAAAGATACACGACTAGAAGTACACGGTCGTGTACATTGGCATGATTTCCATAGAAAGATACACGGCTAGAAGTACACGGTCGTGTACATTTCCAACACTGGTCGTGTATATTTTCAACATCGGCTCAAGGCCGGCGACCTTGGTCGCCGGCCTTTATGTCTACATCGCCGACCTACATGTTTGTTTTGTTGATTTTTACGCAACTTATCTAATTTATGTCGTTTTGGGCTTTGTTGTTACGAATTGTAAACCCAAATATAAAGCTCCTAAGGTTAGAATATAGGATATACAACATTGAAAGTTTGAAAACACTTTTGAGAGAATTCCTCTCTTGGTTCTTTAAAGAACTAATCTAGAACTTATCGGATTTTATTTCCGTGGCGTTCATCCCAACTTATCAATCGATCTTTCATCCTGATTGTGGCGTCTTCATATTATACCAAGGTTCTTGTCTCGCTTATAGACAACGGGTCGCGGTTTCCACTTGAGGGTGTTTGGCATCTTAGGTAACAAATTCTGAACATATTGGTATTGGGTTTCGTCACACTTGGTGTGGTTCATATCAGTTAGGAATCTGATCAAACCGATCTCGTATCACTATAGATGCCTTCGTTTGATGGCAGGGGTTTAGCTGATGATTATTTGGATTGGGAGGACAAGGTTGAGGGTCTCTTTGAATGCTATGAGATTGATGATAACACCCGAGTCCGACTGGCTACTGTTGAGTTTACAGGATATGCTGCCTTATGGTGGAAAAATTTGATTATTAGTATGCATAGGGATGGGGAGGCTAAGATACAGACATAGAGGGACATGAAGAGGGTTCTGAGAAAAAGATTTATTCCTTAGCACTATAGATAGGAACTATTCATGCGTCTATAAACATTAAGGAAGGGAGGCAAAAAGGTTGATGATTATGCGCAGGAATTTGAAACCCTCATGATTAGATGTAGGACAATCAAGCTTCTAGAACAAACCCTTACACACTTCGTCTCAAGGCTAAAATATGAGATAATGTGTATTGTCGAGCTGTAGCGATACAGTACACTTGATGAGGCTATTCAGTTAGCCTTGAAAGTGGAGAGGTAAAGGCGATCCAATTTATTCAAGGTTTCGAGTAGTAGGCCTAGTATTACTACTAGGCCCATGGCAGCTGATGGTCGATCAGGAGGGATAAAGGCGGTAGGTGAGACAGTGAAGGTAGTGGGCAGAGCTACCCCTACCACTGATAGGGAAAATATACCCTCTAGGAAGGGTAAAGAGGTAATGGCACCAGACGTGAGGTAGATTGTTCCAGGATCTACTAGTGGAAAGATACGCTAAATTAAATGCTTTAAATGCATGGGATTTAGGCATATGGCAGCACATTATCCAAACAAGAGGGTTATGACCGTTATGGAGGGCGTTGGAGAGGATATTGAGGATGAGAAGGAATGGGCTGAGCCTATAGATCTGTCTGTAGCACTACAGGAGTACTACGATAATCAGATTATAGAAATACATGAGGAGGGTATAGGTGAACAATATTTACCCATTAATGTGTTATGCAGGACTCTAACCTTATCTCTTGATGCTAGGGACATATAGAGGGATATTTACCTATATTTCACACTTCTTGTAGGATTAGAGGTAACCTTTGTATACTCATCATTGATAGTGGTAGTTGCACGAATGTTATATCTACTGCACTAGTAGACAAATTACAATTATCTACTAGTCCACATCTTAGCCCTTATAACTTGCATTGGTTAGATAATCGGGGCAGTATGCACGTTACGCTAAAGGCAAAGGTACCTATGAGTGTTGGGCAGAAGTATCACGATGAGATTCTATGTGACATGATCCCTATGTGTGCGTTCCACTTGCTATTGGGTAGGCTCTGGATGTTTGATTGGAAGGTGTTACATGATGGTTTCAGAAACACCTATATGTTCAGTATGGGAGGGTCTCTAATAGTACTATTGCCAATGACTCCATTTGAGGTGCATAAACCCTAGGTGCAGATTAGAACTACTTCCATTACATTTAGCAATCGGGAGAATAGGCCAACAGAGATATCCAGGTTCAGTTACAGAAATGACCCTCTAGATTTGAGGGCAAATCTTTCAGAGGCCCGAGGAGACGATGGGAATTTTTCCGGCAACCTAGATGGTTACAGAACTCAATTTGGATGATGATCTAAATCACTCATATTTTACATTTATTTCTTTTAACTAATAAATATTTGAATAATAATCTTATAGGTACAATAATATTTCTTCATGGGATGCTAAAAGACTTTCATTTATTGATCGCAAAGGGACATCATCAAATTCTCATCCAATGACCCACTGTGATCGACATCGCCTCTATGCATTGGCTCTTTAAGGATTCTTATTATTTTTGTATTTGTAATTGTTTCTTTAGACTATTTATGTTATAATCTTTCTTTTGGGACACTTTCATTTACTTGTAATTGTCTTTTAGGACTAGCCACCCAAAAAGTGGCATAGTTGTGATATTGTGGACCTTTTAACCCTAAAGGGAGCAAGAATGGTTTTAAGGAGTTAGCCAAATTTTCAGAAAAAGAAAACACTTCACGTGTGAGGTTAGGGTTTTTCCTAAAATCCAAATTGCTCTTATCAATTTCAATACCAAGAATTGAAATTGTGGTAAGTTGTAACAAAGAGAAATTGTGAGTAATATCAATTCCTTTTTGTTGTGTTTCTTTTTCATCACTAGTGAGTTATATCTAGGGCTGATTAGGATTGTTCTTGGTCAGGTTTTGATTTCATTTGAAATCATTCTATCATGTTATAAAATTGATTGGTTTTGACATTAGTTCTAACCATCAAATTTGCTTCATTTGAATTGTGGTTTACTTTGTTGGGAAAGGGGATCCCGGATTGGTTCTTGTTGATTTTGTTGAATTCATGTAGCATTCAAGTTTGATTAGTGTTGTTTTTAAGAATTTTATAATTGTGGATTATTAATTTGTAAGTTATAGCTTTCGAATCTACTTGCACTCCAATAGGAATCACGCAATTTCTAGTAGTTTTGAACCGAAATTGGACTAGTCATTTGAGGTTTATAAATTGCGCCAATTGCATGTGCTTAATTTAGATTTTTGGCACATCACTATAGCTCCAAATGAACCTAAGATTAGGTTAGAAATTAGAGAAAACCCAATATATCATAAGTTGACCTAAGTTAATTTAATTAAAGTAAAGGTCAACAAAAGTCAACTTTTGACAAATACTTAGATGACTTAAGAAGACTTATTGACTTAAGTCTAATCCTTCCTAAATCTATCCTTTCTAATCCCAATTATGAGGATTAATAGCCTAGAACATAAATCAACAAAACAAATACATTAATGACAAACCAAATTATAAAATAAAATCAAACTCAAAAGTTCCTTAAACCTTGTCTTAAAAGCCTTTTAAGCGGTTAAGCTCAAAACCACCCCCAAATATTAATATATTTCGACTAAAATTTTCCTAATTCAATATTACACTTTTAATTACTCAATAATACACAAAATATAAAAAAACATTAGACAAAACTCCATCAGCCACCCCCTTTACCTAAGATGCCACAAAGGAGAAGTTAAACTTCTCCTTTTACCTTATCTTGTCTTATCATATCGAGATCCTCATTTATTACACCTAATCTTATCTCAATCCTACCTTATTTATCTTGTCTAACCTAAGAAAAAGACAAAAAGTAATTTAAAAGTGGACATATCAAAATCGGATCCCAATAAAATACACTAAAACATGATTTTTTTTAGTTTTTACCAAGATTTACTTATCTTAATCTATCTTATCCTATAGTTAATAAATCTTACCCAAATTTTACCCTATTATACCTTAGATGTACCTTGATTACCTAGTAAAAGGTCTTAGCAAAATTCGAAGAGATGTGTTGATGCGTGAACCCTAGGTATATTAAACCTAGAACCTAACATATGCTATTTGAATGAATTCCCCAAGGATCGTCTCGAACAAGTAGCACAAAACTAGACCCTAATCACACCTGTTGACTGAAACCTAAGTTATCAACCAAGGGTTTCCTATAGTAATTCGGTTGAGGAATTCCTAAAAGAGTTCTTTTGCAAAGAACAAAAGAGGGCTTCTTACATGGAAATGGAATTGAATCCTTCTCACACAAATCAAATTGTCAATAACAATTTTAGGGTTTTCTGGATTTTGGTACTAACAAGGTAAAATCAAAGGATATGGATAAACTTACCAATCTATAGATGCCAAGATTGATAAAATTAAACTAATTTGCAATTAAATCATAGAACGATGGAGACCACTTTTTATAAATCAATAACTTAAGGTTAAAGAATTCTAAGAATTCAATAACGATGCTCGCCACAAATTCTATATGAACAAAGAATTTGATAAGAACAATACGAATAAAGTGAAAATCAATTCTCAATATTCAAGAATCCCAAAAGAGGATTCACACACACGCTCAAAGTGTTTGCTTACAACAAAAAATATCATCTGTCCTCGTAAAAAACCCTAAAGACACTATTTATATCATGTCTAAAACAAATTGTGCGAAGCCATTCAAAGCCGGCCAAAGGCCGGCGGCGTAAATACATAGGCCGACATTAAAGGCCAGCGACCTTCATTTAGGCCGGTGGCCTACATTTAGGCCTGCTCTAAGGCCGGCGGCCTTGAAGGTAACTTGGCCGGCCTTTATTCCAGGCCGGCTTAAGGCTGGCCGAACTTTGCCTTGGTTCCTCCAGATGCTTATGTCCTCTTTTTTGGACCCCGTACTACCACCTAGAGCTCCATTTGACTTTGTTTTCTTTAGTGCTCGTATCTTAGCTCTTGGAATCATATCAGCTTCATGTTCCACGAAAAAGTGTTTGTAAAATTCTATTCCATGATCCTTTGTGCTGGCCCCCTACATGGCTTCATATAGTGCATACATGTAACCATATAAAAACCTAAGTTTCCTAATCTACTTGCTTTCTTATCCTCATGTAAACCGAACAAGTAACTAATTATTCTAAATTACAAACCAAAGCAAATACTAAAACATAATAAATAAACAAAAACCACAAATTTTTTTCCTTTTCGGTTTAACACACAACATTTCTTTTTCTACGACTTCAAATCCTTAAATTCTTCCATGGAAACATGAATCACATTAATAGGTGTCGGTTCTCCTTTCATGTTATTTGATTCTTTGTCTTGTAGGTCCATAACTAGTCCTTGCAGGGCATCATCCATCCTTTTTGCTTTAGCTCGGGTCATCAGGCCTCCAATTCCTTGTAATGGATCTTGAGATTTCGGTTCTGTCTTCTTAGGTGCTAGATGATCGTCATTATTCCCTCCTTCTTCGAAAAGATTCATCCTCAAATCACCTGCATCATAAAGAGTAAGATAAAAAACATTAAAGGTAGTGCTTACATTACCATAGTGGCTTGGTAAATTTATCTTGTAGGCGTTGTCATTTATTTGCTCCACTACTTAGAAAGGTCCTTTGCCCTTTGGATGTAATTTGGACTTCTACTGCTCTTGAAATCTTTCCTTTCTCAATTGTACCCAAACCCCTTCACTTGGATGAAACACGGTCTTAACATGTCCCTTTAGTATTGGCCACTCTCCGATCTCCTCCATTTTCTCCTCATCTATGGCTAGTCCATCGGTACCTACAACAAAGCCAAAAGAAAACACCATACTAGGCAACAAAAAGTTAGTGTCAGTATAAGTAAAATAAACATCCTTGTACATATGCACAAGTAGTTGTTTCCTTGCCAACATGGTACTCTTGACCTCACTTTTTCTTACAATTTCCTCTCCTCTCAGTGTTTTAGAATCTTGTCCCTCATGACTCACCGGTGTTTATATCTCACTCTTCTTCTTTTTCTCTTCACTCTTCTCTCGTACACTCAAGTGTTTCTCTCTATACTCTTTTGCAAACCTCACATAATCTTCACAAGCTTCCCATGGTTTCTATAGCATGAGAACCACTTTCCTTTTGTTTAGTACAAAGGAATATTGGTTATTGTACCCATCATATGTAATCTTCTTATCAAATTGCTAGGGTCGCCCTAACAATAGGTGACTAACCTGCATAGGTACCACATCACACATGACTTCATCTTTGTAATTCCCTATGGAAAAAGCTATAAGAACCTACTTGGTCACCTTTACCTCCCCACATTCATTCAACCACTGCAATCGATATGGTCTTGGATGTTTCACAGCTTTCAACTACATCTTATCTACCAGTAAAGTGCTAGCAACATTAGTACAGCTACCATTATTGATTATCAAACTACACACTTTATTTTGCACATGATATCGTGTATAAAATATATGCTCACATTGGATCCCCTCACCATCTTCTTAGGGTTACACACTAAGTACTCTCCTCGTGACATACAACTCACCACTCATGAGCCCCTCTAAGTCAACATCCTCATACTCTTGAGATGGTGACTCCTCATCCTCCTTTGAACTCACGCTCTCTACATCCCCATTGTCACATATGATTATAGCTCTTTGATTTGGACATTGAGATGCAATGTGTTAAAATCCCTAACATCTAAAACATTTGATATCTTTAGTTCTAGAAGGGGGTTTAGTGTCAGTTTTTTTCCTTAGATGCAACAATTGGACTTTTAGCCTTCATGTCCTCTTTAAGCTTTGAATCCGTGGAGTTCTTCTTCCAATTAAACTTCCATGGAGATTTGGAAGTCAACCTAGACCTTTGATCACTCCTATATTTTAATTGTCGCTCCATTTTGATTGCTCTATGTAACAGTTCTTCCATGTGTAAGTAATGGTGTAAATCTACCACATTAGCAATTTCCCAGTTCAGACCTTTAATGAATTTACCCATAGTTTCCTAATCATCCTCCTCCACTCTAGCCCTTATCATGGCTATCTCCATCTCCTTATAGTAGTCTTGATAGAAATCAAAATCTAACAAGACCTATCATTAGGGCAGGAACTAAAGGATTTCGAATCTTGGCGATGAGGGCTCATTTTGAGCAAATCGACCCTGGAATTATTTGTTTACTAACCTCTTTTATCTTATTCATATATTATATGTTCCAATAGGTACACTTATCATATTTTATAGGGCGATGGACAAACTTACTCAAACTCAGCTTGTGGGTTGATGTGCCTAAAACCAAGATTAAGCACATACAAAACCAATTTGAAAGATAAACAAGCAATGTCAATTAAACTAGTTTGAATCACATGAACAATGGTATCAAATCTCAATGTTTATAACCAATTCTTCTAACGAGGATGTGATCAATCTCAATTATCCAAATTAGATTGTTCTGATACCAAAAGATGATGTGCTCAAAAGCAAGGCCAAGCACAATCAAATGAATTAAAGAAAACAAACCCCAACTCACATACAAAACCGATCCAATTGGAATGGAAATTGCGAGAACCCTATTGGAATTTTGGTGAAATCCAAAGGTCCAATGATGCAATCACAATCTAATAATGATAAACTTCACTAAATAGAAACAAATATAAGTGAATTCCATGTGAAATATATGGAGAAGAAAAGAACTAAAATTGTGATTTTATCCTCTTCGAACACAAGCACAAATTCACGCCACCAATGAGATGAATTGTCAAGTACTAAAGTAATCAACCTTAAACAAGATAATTGATCACTAATGCAATAAAAAATCTGACCAAGAAACTTTCAATTCAACCCTAGATATGACTCACTAGAGATGAAATGAAAAAACAACAAAGAAAGAATTGATATGACTCACAATTTCCAATTGTTGCACTCGCCACAATTTCAACTCTTGGAAATTGAAATTGATAAGAGAATTTGGAATTAGGAAACCCTAAGTCCTCTTACATTAAAGTGAAGTGTATAATCTGCAAAAATGGCCTCCTCAAACCCTACTATAAGCAAGTATTTATACTTGCCACTCCTAGGGTTAGAAAATGGTCTGAAATTACAAGTTTTCCACTTTTAAGGTGGCCAGTCCTAAATGGAAATTACAATAAAATGAAAGTGTTCCAAAAGAAAAATACAACACAAATAGTCCATAGAATAATTACAAAATAAAAGAAAATAGTCTTCATCATGTGAGCTCTTCCATAGGATTCGTCGGCCAAACTCATCACCGGTTCAGGTTGGTCCATGGATAACTCACAAACTGAGTCTGAGTGAGTTTGTCCATCGCCCTGTAAAGCATGATAAGTATTCCTGTTGGAATATAAATACATGAATAAGATAAAAGAGGTTAGTTAACGAATAATTATAAGGTCGATTTGCTTAAAATGGGCCCTCATCGCTAAGATTCAAAATCCTTTGGTTCTTACCCTAATGATAAGTCTTGTCGGATTTTGATTTCTATCATTTCCTCGAGCCTCAAAAATATTTGTCCTCAAATCTGGCAAATCAAACGCAGTAGAGACTTTGTTTTCTCCTAGTAATCCATTTGAAGAAGTATCTCTACAGAATCCCAATATCTGAAATACTACAGGTGGTGATTGTTTTCTCTCCTTCATTTCCAGGATGTATATCATCCACAACACAAATAATGACCCATTATCCACAGAGGTAACCCCTATCTCAACCCATTTTACTACTATTGTTTCCTCATTTTCTAACTCATCTGTATGTCACTGATCCTCATGGTCTTCTAATGGTTAGCCCAACTGCTCATTGCCCTCTGAAAGATGATGTGCCTAAAACTAAGATTAAGCACATACAAAACCAATTTGAAAGACAAACAAGCAATGTCAAATAAGAGAATTTGGAATTAGGAAACCCTAAGCCCTCTCATGTTAAAGTGAAGTGTATAACCCTAAGCCCTCTCACGTTAAAGTGAAGTGTATAATCTGCAAAAATGGCCTCCTCAAACCCTACTATAAGCAAGTATTTATACTTGCCACTCCTAGGGTTAGAAAATGGTCAGAAATTATAAGTTTGCCACTTTTAAGGTAGCCGGTCCTAAATGGAAATTACAATAAAATGAAAGTGTCCCAAAAGAAAAATACAACATAAATAGTCCGTAGAACAATTACAAAATAAAAGAAAGTAGTCTTCATCATGCGAGCTCTTCCATAGGATTCGTCAGCCCAACTCATTGCCGGTTCAGGTCAGTCCATGGATAACCTACAAACTGAGTCTGAGTGAGTTTGTCCATTGCCCTGTAAAGCATGATAAGTATTCTTGTTGAAATATAAATACATGAATAAGATAAAAGAGGTTAGTAAACGAATAATTCCAGGGTCGATTTGCTCAAAATGGGCCCTCATCGCTAAGATTTGAAATCCTTTGGTTCTTACCCTAATGATAAGTCTTGTCGAATTTTGATTCCTATCATCTCCTCAGGCCTCAAAAAGATTTGTCATCAAATCTGGCAGATCAAATGTAGTAGAGACTTTGTTTTCTCCTGGTAACCCATCTAAAGAAGTATCTCTGTAGAATCCCAATATCTGAAATACTACAGGTGGTGATTATTTTCTCTCCTCCATTTCTAGGATGTATCTCATCTGCAACACAAATAATGACCCATTATCCACTGAGGTATCCCCTATCTCAACCCATTTCACTGCTATTGTTTCCTCCTTTTCTAACACGTCTGTATGTTGCTGATCCTCATGGTCTTCTAATGGTTAGCCCAACTGCTCATTGCCCTCTGAAACTTCTGAAGGTGAACACAACTGTCTCTGAAAATTCTAGCTCTCTGATGATAGACTCATCTGACTCTGATCCACAAAATCCTCTAATGGTTTACTCAACTGCTCGTGAACCTCTGGTATCTTTGAAGGAGAACATAACTGACCCTGAACAACTTGGTCCTCTAGTATTCTGCTCATCTGACTATGATCATTAGGATCCTCTAAAGGTTGGCACATCTATGTTTGAAAAATTTTGTGCTCTAAAGGTTAGTTCGACTGCTCATAGCCTACTGATGATCTACTGATTTGTTGCTGAACCCTTTGAATCTCTAAAGGCGACATCGAATTCAGAATAATTCGTTTTCCTTCCTTCTGGAATACATAAATATTCTTAAAGCCATCATGTAAAACCTTCTTGTCATATAACCAAGGCCTGCCAAGCAATATATGGGATGTACACATAGGTAAAATATCACACTCAATCTCATCAAAGTATTTATCCCCTACACTAAATGGTACCCTAGCTCTTTGGGTCACATGCAAACTCCCCTAATCATTAAGCCAATACAATGTATACGGTTCAGGATGTGGAGTAGTAGCAAGTTTTAGTTTCGATACTAACGATGCTGCTACCACATTGATACAACTACCACCATCAACTATAAGGACACATAAATTTCCTTGTACCCTACAAGAAGTATGGAACAAGTTTTCCCTTTGTTCGTCATCCTTAGTAGTAAATGTAGTCAATGTCCGGTGCAATACATTAGCATAATGAAACATTTCACTAGACATGATTGTGCTCAAATCCAACAATACAATAATTATCTTCACACTTCCAAGGTTCAAGTACACAACCAAGCCACAAATGAGGTACACTCAACTACTTTCAAGTAGATAGAATTAAATTCAACAACAAGTGTTTAAGTAACTAGTTCAATTACTTTTACACTTTAATGATTTGTTTGAATTTTAAATTCCACTACTCAACCTTCCTTTTCTTGCCTTGATTTCACACTTCAAATAACCACAATGTGTAGCACCTTACACTACACATAAGTGCACAAATTCACAAGTGGCAATTGATACGAAATCGGTTTGCTCTGATACCAAACTGATAGGAACCACGCTAACGTGTGACGAAACCTAATACCAATACGTTCGGAATTTGCTACCTAAGATGCCAAACACACTCAAGTGGAAACTGCGACCTGTTGCTTATAAGTGAGACAAGAACCTTGGTATAATATGTAGACGCCACAATCGGGATGAAAGACCGATTGATAAGTTGGGATGAATGCCACGGAATAAAAATCCGATAAGTTCTAGATTAGTTCTTTAAAGAACCAAGAGAGGAATTCTCTCAAAGTGTTTTCAAACTTGTATGTTGTATATCCTATATTCTATCTATTTTAAACCCTAGGAGCTTTATAGTAGGGTTTACAATTCGTAACAATAAAGGCCCAAAACGACATAACATCATTAAGTTGCGTAAAAAATAACAAAATAAGGATGTAAAGGTCGGCGGCCTTGGAGCCGGTGTTAGCATATACACGATCGGTGTTGGAGATGTACACGACCGTGTACTTCTAGTTGTGCATCTTTCTGTGGAAATCTTGACAATGTACACGACCGTGTACTTCTAGTCGTGTATCTTTCTGTGGAAATCTTGACAACATACACAACCGTGTACTTCTAGTCGTGTATCTGATGAGATCCATGATGAGAGCCAAGCCAGAAGAAGAAATGTGGATCCTCTTGAAGTGCTGCCTGGACTGATCACAAGAAATCAAGCAAAACGATTCAAGGAAGTACTTAACGGGTTGATAAAGGTTGTCCATGAAGCCGAAAAGGATTGGAGCAATCATGAAGTTGGAACGGATTGGAACAACCATAGGAATACCCTTGCTTTTGTACAAGTTATACTGGACACGAGATGAAGAGGGCGTGTACTTTTAAAGCACGGTGGTGTATGGAGTCAAGCAAATCCGCAGAAAGATACACGGCCAAAGTACACGGGCGTGTATGTTGCCAGAAGTTGTACAGAAAGATACACGGCCAAAGTACATGAGCGTGTACACTGCCGTGTATCCCCTGCCGGCTAGCATGTTCTGTTTTCGTGTTTTTACGCAATTTATCTAAACTACGTCGTTTTGGACTTGTTTTTCACGAATTGTAATCCTAGTATAAAAGCTCCTAGGGTTTAGAACAACAAAGAATTTACATCTTTGAACGTTAAACACTTTTGAGAGGCTCCTCTCTTGGTTCTTCAAGAACTAAATCGAACTTATCGGATTGATTTCCGTGGCGTTCAACCCGACTTATCAATCGGTCTTCCATCCCGATTGTGGCGTCTTCATTTTTATACTAAGGTTCTTGTCTCGCTTATAGACAACGGGTCGCGGTTTCCACTTTAGGTGTTTGGTTTGTACCTGTGTATTACTATCATAAATTGCACAACAAGTTGCAAACTTTGAGGCAGGGAAGTCGAAGTGTAGATGAGTATTTCAAGGAGATGGAAGTCACTATGATTAGGGCGAATGTAGAAGAGGATAGAGAGGCTACAATGGCTAGATTTCTTGCTGGGTTGAATAGAGAAATCCAAAATGTGGTGGAATTGCAGCATTATGTAGAGTTGGAGGATATGGTCCATATGGCTATAAAAGTTGAGAACCAACACAAGCAGAAGGGTAGTAGTAATGCACGGTTTCAACAGGGTAATGGTTCATCCACTTGGAAGACCAACTAATGGAAGAAGGAAGAAAAGCCTTTACCTACCAAACCAAAAGGGGAGCTGAGGCAAGCGGGTTCTACTCCTAGTAACCCAGGTAACCCCGATTCTTCTACTTCTAGAAATCGTGACATTAGATGTTTTAAATGTCAAGGTAGAGGCCATATTGCTAGTCAATGTCTAAATAGGCGTGTGATGATTTTGCGTGATGATGGTGAGTATGAGACTGAGGGGGATAATGAAGAAGATGATATGCCACCATTAGAGGATGCTAGTGATGATGAGGAGCCTGCAATGGGAAGGCTAGTGGCAGTAGTGAAGCGAGCGCTGAATGTGCAGGTGAAGGAAGAAGAGGAGGTGCAAAGAGAGAATTTATTTCATACTAGATGTTATCTAGGAGATCACATTTGTAGTTTGATCATTGATGGAGGGAGCTGCACCAATGTAGTGAGCAATTTTATTGTTGAGAGGCTGGGGCTCAAAACTATTAGACACCCTAGTCCATATAAATTGCAGTGGTTGAATGATAGTGGTGAGACTAAGGTGAGTAAGCAAGCCTTGATTGGTTTTCGCATTGGTAGGTATGAGGATGAGGTGTTATGCGATGTAGTGCCAATGCAAGCATGTCATGTGTTGTTGGGGAGGCCATGGCAATTTGATAGGAAGGTTGTTCATGATGGCTTTTCTAACAAGTATACGCTTGTTCACCAAGGGAAGAGCTTTAATCTTAAACCGTTAACACCTAAGCAGGTGTATGAGAACCAGTTGCAGCTACAACAGTCTTTTGCAAAACATAAGGTGAGTGAAAAGTAGAGTGAGAGTGAGAGAGCAAAAGACAATGAGAAGAAAAAGGAATATAAAAGTCAAGATCAAAAGGAAAAGGAGAGGAAGGTTGGAAAGAGTGTGAGAGGCCAAGTTGAAGGGGGATCAACTTTGGTGGTGAGTGAAAAGGAGAGTTGTGTGGCAAGAGCGAGTGTAGTATGGAGAGCGTTAATGATGAGGCAACCTATGTTGTTGCTGGTTTTTAAAGAAACATGTTTGACTACTAACGAATTATCTAACTCTTTGCCTAATGTGGTTATATCTCTTGTGCAGGACTTTGAAAATGTCTTTCCAAAGGAACTCCAAAGGCAGGTCGATGACTTAATGGAGAAGGGATATGTGAGAGAAGGCATGAGTCCATGTGCAGTGCCTGTGATTTTGGTGCCTAAGAAGGATGGGACATGGAGAATTTGTGTTGACTGCTACGCCATCAACAACATCACGGTAAAGCATCGTCATCCCATTCATCGCTTAGATGACTTCTTAGATTGGTTATATGAGTATAATGTCATTCCTCATGAGCAATGGATAAACATTTCCATAGATTTTGTGTTAGGATTATCTAGGCTTAGGCATGATAGAGATTCTATTTTTGTGGTTGTGGGTAGGTTTTCTAAAATGGTTCATTTCATTCCTTGTCATAAAACTGATGATGCTATACACATTATTGATTTGTTCTTTAGAGAGGTAATGCGTCTGCATGGTACACCTAGAAGCATTGTTAGTGATCGAGTTGAGAAAATTTTGAGTCATTTTTGGAGAGTATTGTGGGAAAAGTGGGGAACTAAACTAATGTTTTCGACTATCCGTCACTCACAAATTGATGGGCAAATTGATGTGGTTAACAGGACTTTAATTCAATTGTTAGGGGCAATCATAGAGAAGAACATTAGGACTTAGAAGGATTGTCTACCATTTGTGGAGTTTGCGTATAATAGGGCTTTACATAGCACTACTCATTGTTCACCATTTGAGATTGTGTATGATTTTAACCCATTGGTTCCTAATTATTTATTGCCATTGCAACTTAACAAGTTTGTGAGTTTTGATGCTGATTCTAAGACAGATTTCGTGAGAAGACTAAATATTGAGCGAAGAACGGAGCAGTATGTGAGACAAGCCAACAAGGGTTGTCGACAAGCTGTTTTTGAACCTGGAGATTGGATTTGGGTTCACATGCGCAAAGAGCGGATTCCCGTACGGCGTAGAACTAAAATACTTCCTAGAGGCGATGGACCAATTCAAAGTCTTGAGCTCATCAATGATAATGCATACAAGAAAGATCTACCAGGTGAGTATCCAGTAAGTGTCATGTTCAATGTTACTGATCTAAGTCCATTTGATGCAAGCAATGATTTGAGGACAAATCCTTTTCAAGAGGAGGGGAATGATGAGATCCATGATGAGAGCCAAGCCGGAAGAAGAAATGTGGATCCTCTTGAAGTGCTGCCTGGACTGATCACAAGAAATCGAGCAAAACAATTCAAGGAAGTACTTAATGGGTTGATAAAGGTTGTCCATGAAGCCGAAAGGGATTGGAGCAATCATGAAGTTGGAATGGATTGGAACAACCATGGGAAGACCCTTGCTTTTGTATAAGTTATACTGGACACGGGATGAAGAGGGTGTGTACTTTCAAAGCACGGTCGTGTATGGAGTCAAGCAAATCCACAGAAAGATACACGGCCAAAGTACACGGGCATGTATGTTGCCAGAAGTTGTATAGAAAGATACACGGCCAAAGTACACGGGCGTGTATGTTGCCAGAAGTTGCTCAGAAAGCTACACGGACAAAGTACACGGGCGTATACACGGCCGTATATCCCCTGCCGGCCAGCATGTTCTGTTTTCGTGTTTTTATGCAACTTATCTAAACTACGTCGTTTTGGACTTGTTTTTCACGAATTGTAACCCTAGTATAAAAGCTCCTAGTGTTTAGAACAACAAAGAATTTACATCTTTGAACATTAAACACTTTTGAGAGGCTCCACTCTTGGCTCTTCAAGAACTAAATCGAACTTATTGGATTGATTTCCGTGGCGTTCATCCCGACTTATCAATCGGTCTTCCATCCCAATTGTGGCATCTTCATTTTTATACCAAGGTTCTTGTCTTGCTTATAGACAATGGGTCGTGGTTTCCACTTTAGGTGTTTGGGCGTCTTAGGCAACGGATTTCCGAACGTATTGGTATTGGGTTTCGTCACGGGTTAGCGTGGTTCGTATCAGTTATAGTGGTAGGAATAGAGGAACTAGGGATTGGGAAGATAGAGGAGATAGGAATAGAGAAGATAATCAACTGAGTAGTATAAAGATGAAGATTCCTCCTTTCCAAGGAAAGAATGATCCCGAGGCGTACTTAGAGTGGGAGAAGAAGGTAGAGATGGTGTTTGATTGTCACAACTATAGTGGGAGAAAGAAAGTGAAACTTGCTGCCATTGAATTTTCGGATTATGCCATAGTGTGGTAGGATCAACTAATGTTGAATCGAAGAAGGAATGGCGAACCACCTATTGAGTCGTGGGAAGAGATGAAGAGGGTGATGAAGAAGCAATTTGTGCCTGCATATTACTATCGTGAATTACACAACAAATTGCAAACTCTTAGGCAGGGAAGCTGAAGTGTGGATGAGTATTTTAAGGAGATGGAAGTTACTATGATTAGGGTGAATGTAGAGGAGGATAGAGAGGCTACCATGGCTAGGTTTCTTGCTGGATGAATAGAGAAATTCAAAACGTCGTGGAATTGTAGCATTATGTAGAATTGGAAGATATGGTTCATATGGCTATAAAGGTTGAGAACCAACACAGGAGGAAAGGTAGTAGTACTGTACAGTTTCAATAGGGTGCTGGTTCATCCGCCTGGAAGACTAACCAATGGAAGATGGAAGAAAAGCCTTTACCCACCAAACCAAAAGGAGAGCAGAGGCAAGCGGGTTCTACTCCTGGTGATCAAGGTAAACCTGACTCTTCTACTCCTAGAAATCATGACATTAGATGTTTTAAATGCCAAGGTAGAGGCCATATTGCTAGTCAATGTCCAAATAGGCATGTTATGATTCTGCATGATGATGGTGAGTATGAGACTAAGGGGGATAGTGACGAGGATGATATGCCTCCATTAGAGGACGTTAGTGATGATGAGGAGCCTGCAGTAGGGAGGTTAGTGGCAGTAGTGAAGAAAGCTTTAAATGTGCAGGTGAAGGAAGAAGAAGAGGTGCAAAGAGAGAATATCTTTCATACTAGATGTTATCTAGGTGATCATATTTGCAGCTTGATCGTTGATGGAGGAAGTTGCACTAACGTGGTGAGTAATTTTATTGTCGAGAGGCTGGCACTCAAGACTACTAAACACCCTAGTCCATATAAATTGCAGTGGTTGAATGATAGTGGCAAGACTAAGGTGAGTAAGCAAGCCTTGATAGCTTTTCGCATTGGTAGTTATGAGGATGAGGTGTTATGCGATGTAGTGCCAATGCAAGCGTATCATGTGTTGTTGGGGAGGCCATGGCAATTTGATAGGAAGGTTGTTTATGATGGCTTTTCTAACAAGTATACGCTTGTTCACCAAGGGAAAAGCTTTAATCTTAAACCTTTAACACCTAAACAGGTGTATGAGGATCAGTTGCAGCTACAACAGTCTTTTGTAAAACATAAGGTGAGTGAAAAATAGAGGGAGAGTGAAAGAGCAAAAGACAGGGAGAGAGAAAAGGAATATAAAAGTCAATCTCAAAAGGAAAAAGAGAGGAAGGCTGGAAAGAGTGTGAGAGACCAAGTTGAAGGGGGATCAACTTTGGTGGTGAGTGAAAAGGAGAGTGCAGCCTTGCAAAAGGAGAGTTGTGTGGCAAAAGCGAGTGTAGTGAGGAGAGCGTTAGTGATGAAGCAACCTATGTTGTTGCTGGTTTTTAAGGAAACTTGTTTGAATACTAACGAACTATTTAACTCTTTGCCTAGTGTGGTTATGTCTATTGTGCAGGACTTTGAAGATGTCTTCCCTGAGGAGATTCCAAAGGGATTACCACCTATTCGTGGCATTGAGCACCAGATTGACCTAGTACCCAGAGCATCAATTCCAAACAAACCAGCTTATAGGAGCAATCCAGAGGAGACAAAGGAACTCCAAAGGCAGGTCGATGAATTAATGGAGAAGGGGTACGTGAGAGAAAGCATGAGCCCATGTGCAGTGCTTGTGATTTTGGTGCCTAAGAAGGATGGGTCATGGAGAATGTGTGTTGACTGCCGCGCCATCAACAACATCACGGTAAAGTATCGTCATCCCATTCCTCGCTTAGATGACATATTAGATGAGTTATATGGGTCTAGTGTCATTCCTCATGAGCCTTGGATAGATATTTCCATGGATTTTGTGTTAGGATTACCCATGTCTAGACATGGTCGAGATTCTATTTTTGTAGTCGTGGATAGATTCTCTAAAATGGCACATTTCATTCCTTGTCATAAAATAGATGATGCTTGCAATATTGCTAATTTGTTCTTTAGGGAAGTTGTGAGATTACATGGTATGCCTAAAACAATCGTATCGGATAGAGATGCTAAGTTCTTGAGCTACTTCTGGAAGACATTGTGGGCTAAGTTAGGAACTAAGTTATTGTTTTCTACTACTTGTCATCCACAGACTAATGGTCAAACTGAGGTAGAAAATCGAACTTTATCTACTTTGTTGAGGGCTGTCATTAAAAAGAACATTAAAAGTTGGGAGGATTGTTTGCCGCATGTTGAATTTACCTATAATCGCACAATGTATTCTGCTACTAAGTTTACTATTTTTGAAATTGTGTATGGTTTTAATCCACTAACTCCTTTGGATTTATCATCTTTGCCTATTTCTGAGTATGTTAATCTAGATGGCAAGAAGAAAGAAGAATTTGTTAAACAGATCCATGAGAAGGCAAGGCTAAACATTAAGTGAAGAACAGAGCAGTATGTGAAACAAGCCAACAAGGGTCGTCGACAAGCTGTCTTTGAACCTGGAGACTGGGTTTGGGTTCACATGCGCAAAGAGCGGTTTCCTGTGCAGCGTCGATCTAAACTACTTCCTAGAGGCGATGGACCATTTTAAATTCTTGAGCGCATCAATGATAATACATACAAGATAGATTTACCTGGTGAGTATCAAGTAAGTGCTATATTTAATGTTATTGATTTGAGTCCTTTTGATGCAGGCAATGATTTGAGGACAAATCCTTTTCAAGAGGAGGGGAATGATGAGAGCCAAGCCAGAAGATGGAATGTGGATCCTCTTGAAGTGCTACCTGGACTGATCACAAGAACTCGAGCAAAACGATTAAAGGAAGCACTTAACGGGTTGATAAAGGATGTCCATGAAGTTGGAAAGGATTGGAGCAATTATGAAGTTGGAAAGGATTGGAACAACCATGGGAATGCCCTTGCTCTTGTACAAGTCATAACGGATACGGGTTGAAGAGGGCGTGTCTTTACAAGGCACGGTCGTGTAGGAGTCTAGAGGTTACACAGAATCATACACGGTCGTATACATGGTTTAAAGGCACGGCCGTGTACATTGTCAAGATTTCCACAGAAAGATACTGATACGAACCACGCCAACCCGTGACGAAACCCAATACCAATACGTTCGGAAATTCATTGCCTAAGACGCCCAAACACCTAAAGTGGAAACCGCGACCCGTTGTCTATAAGCGAGACAAGAACCTTGGTATAAAAACGAAGATGCCACAATCGGGATGAAAGACCGATTGATAAGTTGGGATGAACGCCACGGAAATCAATCCAGTAAGTTCGATTTAGTTCTTGAGGTACCAAGAGAGGTGCCTCTCAAAAGTGTTTAATGTTCAAAGATGTATATTCTTTGTTGTTCTAAACCCTAGGAGCTTTTATACTAGGGTTACAATTCGTGAAAAACAAGTCCAAAACGACATAGTTTAGATAAGTTGCGTAAAAACACGAAAACAGAACATGCTGGCCGGCAGGGGATACATGGCCGTGTACACGCCCATGTACTTTGGTCGTGTACCTTTCTGTGCAACTTCTGGCAACATACACGCCCGTGTACTTTGGCCGTGTATCTTTCTATACAACTTCTGGCAACATACACGCCCGTGTACTTTGGCCGTGTATCTTTCTGTGGATTTGCTTGACTCCATACACGGCCGTGCTTTGAAAGTACACGCCCTCTTCATCCTGTGTCCAGTATAACTTGTACAAAAGCAAGGGTCTTCCCCTGGTTGTTCTAATCCGTTCCAACTTCATGATTACTCCAATCCTTTCCGGCTTCATGGACAACCTTTATCAACCCGCTAAGTACTTCCTTGAATCGTTTTGCTCGATTTCTTGTGATCAGTCCAGGCAGCACTTCAAGAGGATCCACATTTCTTCTTCTGGCTTGGCTCTCATCATGGATCTCATCAATAACCTCTATAACTCCCGATAGAAGGTTCATCAAATTCATCATCCGACATTTCATCTCCACCCCTTTGTACTCTCTTAGAACGACTCTCCCTCTTACGCCCTTGGAAGACCTTTTTAGATTGCTCTAGTCTTTGTTCCACTGTCTCATGAATTTGTTCCATGCCCTCCTGAAACATTCTCTTCATCTCACCCCTCAACGCCTCAATCACCAACCTAGCATCAAACCTTCCCCTCTCACCTTCAGGAGAATGTTGCCTCGACATAGTTCCTGCAGAAAAGATTAGTACTAACACAAATATATATAATTAAGCCTCACAATACACTCCCTTACGTGTTTCACTCAAAGGATGATGTCACACAGTCACTCGTGTATTCTCATAAGCAATGATGATATCAACTCACCAATTCCTCTTCTCAATTCTCTTGGAACTAACCTAAACTACACCAATTCCCTTCCGTAGAATTCAACTAGAGAATACAACTCTAGGGCTCGAAATTTTCCTCTTTTTCTTTCAGATTTTTTTTTGTTGCCTTTGTTTGTTGCTCTTGATCACGTTCCTTTTTTTTTTTTGTCGTGATTCTTCCTTTTTTTTTGTCGTAACAAAATTGAATAGTAGGTACTACACTTTCAATAGACAATTAACACTATGAAATTGAATACGAACAATTGATATGAATGATTGGAGTTAGGGTTTTGATGTTACCTTCCTCAAACCGAACTGATGGTTTAACAAACCTAGGCTCTGATACCAAACTGATACGAAATCGGTTTGCTCTGATACCAAACTGATACAAAATCGGTTTGCTCTAATACCAAACTGATACGAACCACGCCAACGTGTGACGAAACCCAATACCAATACGTTCGAAATTTGCTACCCAAGATGCCAAACACACTCAAGTGGAAACCGCGACCCATTGCCTATAAGTGAGATAAGAACCTTGGTATAATATGTAGACACCACAATCGAGATGAAAGACCAATTGATAAGTCGGGATGAACGCTATGGAATAAAAATCCAATAAGTTCTAGATTAGTTCTTTAAAGAACCAAGAGAGGAATTCTCTCAAAGTGTTTTCAAACTTGTATGTTGTATATTCTATATTCTATCTATTCTAAACCCTATGAGCTTTATAGTAGGGTTTACAATTCGTAACAATAAAGGCCCAAAACGACATAACATCATTAAGTTGCATAAAAAATAACAAAACAAGGACGTAAAGGCTGGCGGTGTTGAAATGAAGGCTGGTGGCCTTGGAGCCGGCGTAAGCATATACACGATCGGCGTTGGAGATGTACACGACCATGTACTTCTAGCCGTGTATCTTTTTGTGGAAATCTTGACAATGTACACGACCGTGTACTTCTAGTCGTGTATCTTTCTGTGGAAATCTTGCCAACATACACGACCGTGTACTTCTAGTCATGTATCTTTCTGTGGAAATCTTGACAATGTACACGGCCGTGCCTTTGAATCGTGTATACGATCGTGTATGATTCTGTGTAACCTCCAGACTCCTATACGGCCGTGCTTTGTAAAGACATGTCCTCTTCAACCCGTATCCGTTATGACTTGTACAAGAGCAAGGGCATTCCCATGGTTATTCCAATCCTTTCCAACTTCATGATTGCTCCAATCCTTTCCGACTTCATGGACATCCTTTATCAACCTGTTAAGTGCTTCCTTTAATCGTTTCGCTCGAGTTCTTGTGATTGGTCCAAGTGGCACTTCAAGAGGATCCACATTCCATCTTCTGGCTTGGCTCCCATCATGGCTCTCATTAGCAATTCCCTTACTTACACATTCACTCCACCACATATACACACACAATCAACAATTTACTTATGGTGCACTATCTTCACCACAACTTACTTCACATTGCAACACTCCTTCACAATACAACTCCAATTGGCGACTCACAACAACCCACTTCACACCGCCACTTATAAACAAGGCAACAACAAATTCAAATTCCACTTCAAATGCAACCTCTTCTATAAATAGTAAGAAGCAAATTCAAATTCAAATTCAAATAATCATTTACTCAACTATCACACAATAAATTCTTTTAACTTAAAAATGGTGTTTAAATTTGAAATAATTTCCTTTTCTCCACATTCTTCTAATCTGGAAATGGTAAAAGACAACCACAATTCCAAAATCATCAACACTCCATTCACTCTTCTTTGCTTTCAAAATTCAAACTATAATTCCGAAATCATCAACTCTCCATTTGCTCTTCTTCTTTTTTTTTTTTTTTATTTTCCACTTTTTCCAAGAGATCACAAATGATCACAAAGAAACACTACCCTTCCTCACGGCAAGCTCAAAGACACCACGTTGCAATTCCTTTAATCAACATACACACATAACGCCACACATACATACCCTTCACTAATTTTACAAAAACATAACTCCACACACATATACTTTTTATACACATTGTAACACACACATACACACTCTTCCACACTTGAATTTCTCCACTTCTATACAAGTTTCAAACCACAACTCACAACAAAAGGCAGCTTAAATTCAAATTCAAAATGAGATCATTAATTGCAATATTCCACAAATGGTAAGGAGCCACTTTCAAATTCAAATGAACACACAATTACTTCTATCACTTAATGTGTGTTTTGAAATTCAAATAACTTCCTTAACCCACACACTCACTTCTGAAAATTATACACTAAGCCCCCTTTATGCCCGAATCACTCCAAGCAAAAATACAACTCTACTTCTTCACAATTGAGGTAACTTCAAGTTATGAATTTTGAATCACAAGATGTGCTACTATTCTTTTTTTTTTTTACACCAAAATATCAATCAAATGGAGCTTCAACAAGACCTCAAAACTCACTCCAACAAGCAGCAAGTTCAACTCCTCAAGCAAGATAATCACGCCACTTCAAATAACAACATAAACAATTCAATTTTCCACTTTCAATTTCGGAATCAAAATGTAAACTCAAGAATCCTAAATTTCCAAAATTCAATTGACAAATCCCTCCTCTTAAACCTCAAGCTTTGATACCAAAAGTTGATGTGCCTAAAACCAAGATTAAGCACATACAAAACCAATTTGAAAGACAAAAAAGCAATGTCAATTAAGCAAGTCTCAATCACATGAACAATGGTATCAAATCTCAATGTTTATAACCAATTCTTCCAACGAGGATGTGATCAATCTCAAGTATCCAAATTAGATTGCTCTAATACCAAAAGATGATGTGCTCAAAACCGATTCCAAGCACAATCAAATGAATTAAAGAAAACAAATCACACCTCAAATACAAACCGGTCCAATTGGATAACAATTTACGTGAACCCCTTTGGAAATTTGATGAAAAACCAAAGATCAAATGATGCAATTGCAATCCATATATGTAATCTTCACCATATAAAAACAAGAATAATTGAAATCCACGTGAATCAAACCAAAAGGGATTGATCAAAACCATGACATCAACTTCCTCTACAATTCCAATTCATGGTTCAAAAGTGATAAACAAGTGTTGATGGAGACTCACAAGTATGATAATTACTCAAGTAAACACAATAATTCAAATTGATACCAATTCAAATCTGACCAAGAATGTTCTAATCCAACCTTAGATATTACACACTAGAGAAGAAAAAGAAAACACAACAAGTAGAAATTGATATGACTCACAATTTCCAATTGTTGCACTCGCCATAATTTCAACTCTTGGAAATTGAAATTGATAAGAGAATTTGGAATTAGGAAACCCTAAGCCCTCTCATGTTAAAGTGAAGTGTATAGTCTGCAAAAATGGCCTTCTCAAACCCTACTATAAGCAAGTATTTATACTTGCCACTCCTAGGGTTAGAAAATGGTCAGAAATTACAAGTTTGCCACTTTTAAGGTGGTCGGTCCTAAATGGAAATTACAATAAAATAAAAGTGTCCCAAAAGAAAAATAAAACATAAATAGTCCATAGAAAAATTACAAAATAAAAGAAAATAGTTTTCATCATGCGAGCTTTTCCATAGGATTCGTCGGCCCAACTCATCGCCGGTTCAGGTCAGTCTATGGATAACCCACAAACTGAGTCTGAGTGAGTTTGTCCTTCACCCTGTAAAACATGATAAGTATTCTTGTTGGAATATAAATACATGAATAAGATAAAAGAGGTTAGTAAACGAATAATTCCAGGGTCGATTTGCTCAAAATGGGCCCTCATCACTAAGATTCCAAATCCTTTGGTTCTTGCCCTAATGATAAGTCATGTCGGATTGTGATTCCTATCATGGGTTATCCATGGACTTACCTAAACCGGCAATGAGTTAGGCCGACGAATCCTATGGAAGAGCTCGCATGAGATTTGTAATTGTTATTTGGACTATTTTATGTTGTATTTTCTTTTGGGACATTTATTTTTATTGTAATTTCCATTTAGGACCAGCCATCTTAAAAGTGGCATAGTTGTAATTTTAGGCATTTTCTAACCCTAAAGGGAGCTAGTATAAATGCTTGCTTAAAGTAAGGTTTGAGGAGGCTAAAATTTTTGGATTTAAACATCACATTTTAGTGAGAGTGCTTAGGGTTTCCCTAGTTCCATTTCCTCTTATCAATTTCAATTTCTAAGAGTTGAGATTATGGCGAGTGTAACAATTGAAATTGTGAGTCATATCAATTTCTAGTTGTTGTGTTTTCTTTTTCTTCTCTAGTGTGTAATATCTAGGGTTAGATTAGAACATTTCTTGGTCAGATTTGAATTGTCTTCAATTCGAATTAGTGTGTTTATTTTGAGTAATTATCGTACTTGTGATTCACCATCAACAATTGTTATTCATTTTGAACCGTGAATTGGATATTGCGGAAAGGGAGATTTACGGAATTGGATCTTAATGTTCTTATGTGTAATTCACGTGGAATTCTTGTTATTGTTGTTTTATTGGAGAAGTTTATCATTGTTGGATTATTAATTGCATCATTAAACCTTCAGATTTCATCAAATCTCCATTAGGGTTCACGCAATTCATGATCTTATTGAACCGATTTTTATTTGTAAATTGAAGTTGTTTCTTTGATTCATTTACATGTGCTTAACCTTGGTTTTGAGCACATCATCTTTTGGTATTAGAGCAATCTAATTTGGATACTTAAGATTGATCACATCCTCATTGGAAGAATTCGTTATAAACATAAAGATTTGACACCATTGTTCATGTGATTGAGACTAGTTTGATTGACATTGCTTGTTTGTCTTTCAAATTGGTTTTATATGTGCTTAATCTTGGTTTTAGGCACATCAAGTCCTCTACACTCTTGGTTCCTTATGTCGATCCTTAGACTTTCTTGAGTAAATCCCTATGGTAGTGACTAGGAATAAACCGTTTTTGCATTATGGTCTTCATCTCCTCCCAAGTACTAACAGGTCGCTCTCCATACTTGCGCCTATTACACACTAGTTGATCCCATCATATACTAGCATAATCTGTGAACTCTATTGCAGCCAATTTTATCTTCTTTTCCTTAGTATAGTTATGGCATTCAAACACATGATCCATTTTTCTCTCCAATTTTAGGTACAACTCTGGATCATTCTTCCTCTGAAACATTGGGATTTTCATCTTAATGCTACCCAGGTTACTATTACGCCTCTAGGTATTCCCTCTCTCCCTCATGTTGTGATATTCACCAGATTCAGAATCCTCACCTTCTTTTATCCTAACTCCTCCTCTAATTGGCCTACCTACTCCTCGCCTAATAGTGGTACTACTAGACGGTTCCCTACTCCTCTCTATCTTATCCTTTCTTTCATGAATCTATTCAAGCTCACCCATCAAAATCCTTTTCATCTCCCCTATCAACTCCTCAAACATCACCCTATTCTCACCTCCATTTGTGTTCTGTCCTGACATATTTCTATAGTTAACATTAAATTAAGATCACAAGTAAAAATATGTTCCTCACACTCACTCGTGTATTGCTCTCAAATAGTAATATGCTCACAATTCACTCATGTATGTCTCTCACAATTATGTCCTCGCAACCTGCTTTTACAATCTTTTGCTAGGAACTCAGATTGGAAATTTCTAAACACAATTCACTAAGTCAACAACTAATGACTCCCTAGATTTCTAATC
Source organism: Laguncularia racemosa (assembly GCA_037954665.1). Lineage (NCBI taxonomy): Eukaryota > Viridiplantae > Streptophyta > Magnoliopsida > Myrtales > Combretaceae > Laguncularia > Laguncularia racemosa. The sequence continues at coordinate 3,191,882 of JBBMOL010000088.1, forward strand.
ATGGTATCAATTGAGAATTAGAAGTAATCTTCAATAACTATGACACACTATGAACTCGGAAACAAAACCAAGTAATTCCTTTGCATGCAATTCAAAAGGATAACAATTTTGCACCGGAACTAATAGTGATTATGGAATGTAATTTCAGATACACAATTTAGAAAGCACAAGATATAAATTGCGGTTAGAATTGGAAAGTGTATTTAGCAATTGAATTGTAATTTGCTAAAACTAGAATTTCTTTTGGAGATTTCGGCTCTTGGATTTCTCCACAATCGAATTGATATATATATATTTTTGTACGTATGCTTTCAAGATGAACTAGGAATTGAAACACAATTAAATTTCAATAGCTAAACTAAACTTGAATGTTGTCGGTCTCCAATGGTTTTTGTGACCGAAATAATTTTTTTTTATACGAATTTTTCATATGAACAAGAAGTATGGAATTGAATAACAAGCAAATAACAAAAGGATAGAGATTACTTTATTCAAGAAACCGAAGCTCTAATACCAAATGATGCGTGAACCCTAGGTATATTAAACCTAGAACTCGACGTAAGCTATTTGAATCAATTCCCCGAGGATCGTCTCGAATAAGTAACACGGAATTAGATCCCAATCACACCTATTGACTGAAACCTAAGTTATCAACTAAGGGTTTCCTATAGTAGTTCGGTTGATGAATTCCTAAAGGAGAGTTCTTTTACAAAGAAAAAAAGAGGGCTTTGTGTTCCACGAAAAAGTGTTTGTAAAATTCTATTCCATGATCCTTTGTGCCGGCCCCTACATGGCTTTATATAGTGTATACATGTAACAATATAAAAACCTAAGTTTCCTAATCTACTTGCTTCCTTATCCTCATGTGAACCGAACAAGTAACTAATTATTATAAATTACAAACCAAAGCGAATACTAAAACATAACAACCAAACAAAAACCATAAATCTTTTTCCTTTTCGAGTCAACACACAACATTTCTTTTTCTAAGACTTTAAATTCTTGCATTCTTTAATGGTAGCATGAATCACATTAATAGGTGTCGGTTTTCCTTTCATGTTATTTGATTCCTTGTCTTGTAGGTCCATGATTAGTCCTTGCAGGGCATCATTCATCCTTTTTGCTCTAGCTCGGGTCATTGGGCCTCCAATTCCTTGTAATGGATCTTAAGATTTTAGTTCCGTCTTCTTAGGTGCTAGATGATCCTCATCATGAATACTAAAAAAAATAAATAAATAAAAGCCATTTCTTTCACGTGAACATTGAAAACCCATCTAGCTTGACATCATTCAATTTACCCTTTTTCTATCTTAATTTAATTTAATATAAATATCCTAAATTAACTTGATTAAAATGATTAAAGAACGTGGAGATATCATGAAAAAATTTGAGTTTTAAAGGAAAATTACACATAAATCTCATCTCCTAATCCTAACCTAATCCAAATTAGCCTAACATTTGTCACAAACAAGCTAAGGAGGTTAAATAAAAATAAACAAAAACTCAGCTCAGGAAACCACCTAGAAGGTACCAAAATTGTCTACCCTTTTCTGATTTCATCAACTTTACATGATTTTGCTACCTCAACCTTATCTTATCTTATGCAATCACTACTCTAACTTATCTTATGAGACCTTAGGCCAATTATAACTCTAAAAATTTCCTAATCTTGTCCCCTTAGGTGTGTCAAATTAGAACCTAAATTAAATTACAAAACAACAAAACATAACTAGTATAAAAAGGGAGATAAAAATCAAATTTACCCCACCGAACAACCCCACCTTTCACACGCCATTTGCCACCCATTTCCACTAAATAGTTTCCACCAAATTTCCATCAAACACACATATTTCTTAACAAGATCAGAAAATTTTACCGAAAAATAACCCCGTTTGCATCCCCAAAGACAATCATAGTTTTGGACCATCGATTTCAAAATCTAAAGTAAGTAACTTCCAAGAAGGTTGAGCTATCTATAGACCTCTTAAGTAAGTTACCAACCTAACTTATTTTCTATGCTTTAGGTGCTTTACTTTAGCAATTTTCATCAAAGTAAGGTAATCTCAATTTGCCCAAATCATTTGTCCATAGCATATTCATCATACTTACACTAATACTACTTATATGTAATAGTTATAGGTTCTAATAACAATTGTACATAAAAAAAACTTCATCTTTGTAAGAGTATCTTATTTATTTTTCTTTTGGAATATTTCTCTAATAATTAGACATATTTCAAACTCCTAATGAACATAAAAGTGCAAAGAAAAGATATTAAGGTCTTATCTTTAAATCATGAGGACCTATGGCCATCTATGATCTCTTGGACATCTGTGGACACATTCTTGACATATTTTGGACATTTTATGGACATATATTCATGGACTTGCTCTTGACATATGCTTTCGACATATATTTTCCTTATTATGGCAAGGATAGAACTTTACTCGAATGAGCACCTAATCGCAAACCTTGACAACGAATCAATTTCCTAAATGAAGAACTTAACATCAAAAGACTAATAAAATATGGGGTTAACTATGGGATACTAGATTAGTGATGGGAAAATTTTTGGCACCATCGACACTCTCAGAACTCGATTTGGATGATGATCCAAATCACTCATATTTTATGTCATTTCTTTTCATCTAATAAGTATTTGAAAAATAATCTTACAGGTATAATAATAATTCTCCATGGGATGCCAATATGTCCTACACTAGTCGATGGACACGGGACATCTTTAAAATTACAATCAAAGATCTGTTGCGATTGTTTTCCACTCCGAAGCATTGGCTCATGAAGACTTATGATATTTTGTACTTTGTAATTGCTTTATGAACTATTTTATGTAGTATTCTCTCTTGGGACACTTTCATTTTATTGTAATTTTCATTTAGGACTAGCCACCTTAAAAGTGGCAAACTTGTAATTTTGACCATTTTCTAACCCTAAGAGTAGCAAGTATAAATACTTGCTTATAGTAGGGTTTGAGGAGGCCATTTTTGCAGATTATACACAAGCACTTAACATGTGGGAATTAGGGTTCATCTTAGTTCTAATTCTCTTATCAATTTCAACCCAAGAATTAGAATTGTGGCGAATGTAACAAGGGGAAATTGTGAGTCATATCAATTTCTTTCATTGTTGTTTTTTCATTTCATCTCTAGTGAGTCATATCTAGGGTTGATTTGGAGTTTCTTGGACATATTTGTGATCACAATTTGTGAACAATTATCTTGTTTAAGATTGATTGTTATTTAGTACTTGAAATCAATATCATTTCATTGTTGGTGTGAATTGGAATTGAAGAGGAAGTTGATGTCACGGTTTTGGATCAATCCTTTTTGGTTTGATTCACACAGAATTCAATTATTCTTGTTATTAGATGGTGAAGATTACATATATGGATTGCAATTGCATCATTTGATCTTTGGTTTTCCATCAAATTTCTAAAAGAGTTTACGTGAATTGTCATCTAATTGGACTGGTTTGTATTTAAGTTGTGATTTGTTTTCTTTGAGTCATTTGATTGTGCTTGGACTTGGATTTGAGCACATCATCTTTTGGTATCAGAGCACAAGTTAAGAGAAGGGATTTAATGTTGGTTGATTTCGTGATCTTCACTTTCAACTAGGGTTCTTCATATTGTGATCCAAATTGTGAAGTGGAGTTGAGTTATTTCAATTGTGTTGTTGAAGTGCTATCTTGTTGTTTTGTTGTTGTATACTTGGAGACTTGTAACATTCTTGGTTCCCTTGAGAAGTGGCCATAAGTTTGAAGTTCCTTTGAGGTAAAACGTGAAGGAGAAGAAGTGTTGATCCTTTGTGATCAACTGAAGAAGTGTGAATTGTCTTGTTGAATTTTTGGAAGTGAGTAACATTTGTGATTTTCAAACTTGAATTTCTCGATTTGAGGTGTGAGTTAAAGAAGTTATTTGAATTTCAAAACATACATTAAGTGATAGAAGTAATTGTGTGTTCATTTGAATTTGAAAGTGGCTCCTTACCATTTATGGAATATTGCAATTAATGATCTCATTTTGAATTTAAATTAAGCTGCCTTTTGTTGTGAGTTGTAGTTAAAACTTGTGGAAAGTGGAGTACATCTTGTTATTATTGCCGTGGAAGTGGAGTGCAATTTTATGTTGTTGCCGTGGGAGTTGTTTATGAAGTGAGTGACTTGTGGAATTTGGAAAAAAAAATTGTTGCACCGTGATTTTGAAAGGAGTGGGAAATATTATTGTTGTGGTGATTGAATTTGTTAAGCACCGTATATAGAAAAGGGGTGTGTGTGTGGCATTGCATTTGTGTGCTAAGCAAATAGTGTGTGTATGGTGTTGTGTGTGTTGATTAAAAAGGAGATTGCAAGTGTTGCATGTGGTGGTGAATTATACAAGTGTTGCATCGTGATGTGTTAATGTGTTGTGGAGAAGAGTGCTACACATGGATTGTAATAGCATACTTTGTGAAGTTAAGTGGAGTTGTTTGTTTTCCTTTTTGTAGTGGCTATTGTGTGGTTTTAAAGGAAGTGTGGTTGTGAGGTGTGCTTCCTTGCTTCAAATTGTCTTTGAGGTTCAATATATTGAGTCTACAACTATGTCGAATGATAGCATGAATGGGGGAATTGGCAATGAAGCCAATAGTCAGGTTGGTGGATCAGGGTCATAATGTTGCAGGTAGGAGGACTTTGGAAGAACAGCTCCAGGATCTTACAACCATAGTTGCTACTCTGGTAACTAGGATTGACAGAATGACATTACCACAACCACCAGTGGTAAACCAACAGGCACTACCTCGGGTAGCTCTACAGAATCCTCATCGAGATAGAATGGTGGGAGATGGAAATCTGAATAGAAGGATGGATGAGGAGCATCTTCCATATAGGGAAAAAAGGGATGACAATTTTGGGGCAAACCCATATCAGAATAGGGATTTCAGGCCGCCTCGGGGCTTGGAATATGTGAAATTGCAGATGCCTTCTTATGATGGTAAGGGATCAGCTGATGATTATTTAGATTAGGAGATCAAGGTTGAGGGTCTCTTTGAATGTTGTGAGATCGATGATAATACCACGGTCCGATTGGCTGCTGTCGAGTTTATAGGGTACGCTACATTATGGTGGAAGAATCTGATTATCAACAGGCGTAGGGATGGAGAGGCTGAGATTCAGACCTGGAGGGATATGAAGAGGGTTTTGAGAAAAAGGTTTATTCCTAAGCACTATAAACAGGAACTGTTTATGCGAATGTAGACCTTGAGGTAGGGAGGCAAGACAGTGGATGATTATGTGCAGGAATTTGAAACCCTTATGATTAGGTGTGGGTCCGATGAACCTCCAGAACAAACTATAGCATGCTTCGTCTCAGGTTTGAAATATGAAATAGCTTGTGTTGTTGTTGGTCCCAATTAGATTAATCAAGAGGGGGGTGAATTGATTAATTATTTAAAGTTTCACTTTTTTCGCAAATCAACCAAAACTCTTGACTAATAAAATCACGTGAATAACAATAATGAAGAACAATAATGTGCAGTAAATAAAAAGTAGAGAAGAGTAGAATGCTCAGATATTTATAGAGGTTCCGCCTCGAGCGTCAGTCCTCTCTTCTAACTATACGTCGGGGTCCCGGTTGTCTATACTGGTTGTGTTTCACTATATCAAACAAATTGAAGATATACAACATAAGCCTCTTCAAGGCAAAGTCTCATTGTTGAGTCTTTCTAGCTTCTTCACTAAGCTAATCACTCAACTACAGTGATGAAACAACAAACAATTCCTTTTTCACGAAAGGAATTTCAACAATATCAATGAGGAATATCAGATTTCCTCTAGATCACATGTATATGTAAAGATTTTTGCTTGAAGATGTATGAGTCTTTTCTTCTCGTGTGTCTTTTTTCTTTCAACAACGTTCTCTTTTTTTCCGTTGTTAACCAACGTTCTCCACTCTCTTTTTCATTTGAATTAAACACTTTATATATGGAGAAAACATAACGACTACTTTCCACGTGATAATCTTGAATTTATTTTTGAATTTTCAATTCAAAAATAAGTTGGATCTGTTGGAAAGGATCTGCATTCCGTGATATTCTTGATGAGGATAAGCTTGGATAATTAGTTTGACCGAGATCTTCTTTGGATATATCTCTTGGATCAAGTTTGTTGAAGATATCCCTCACATTGTGGAATCATATCTTGATATAACAACCATATCTCTTATCCTTATCTTTGTAACTACTGGATCTCCCAAAATATAGTACAAATATCTAATTTTAAATCTTGATAAAACTTTTAAATCTTATATGATCTCACTTTATCATAAAATGAAATCTTTGAGTAAAATCTTGCAAAACTTTATGTAAATTAAAAAAGCCCATGATATAAAATCCAACTTTAGTAAAACACATCAAGTATATTACCCAAAAATACTTGACACGTGGAGCTAGGCCTTGAAATTTATCAAAACTATCGATATAAAATTTAGAACGTAATCTGGAAAAATTCGTGACAGACATGAAAGGTTCTAAAAGTGCTTTTGAAGCAAACCTGTTAACTGTCCTGAAGGTTCTGAAAGTGCTTCTAAAACAAACCTGTCAACTGTTCTCCTGTTATAAAGGTTCTAAAAGTGCTTTTGAAAGATTACCACGATAACTACGAATACACTACGCAACTTCTGAAACACCTTCTGTTAGAACAAAAATAGTCTTTATAACACTTTTGAAGGTTCTGAACAAGCTTCTGTCTCCTTGTTCAACTTTAGAAAAAATTACGTGCTATCTTAAACATTCATTACACTCATTCCTCTTTTGTTAACATCAAAAGTAAATTAGAGAACTTAACATTCTCCCCCTAACATTAACAGTTGTTGAGCTACAGCACTATAGTACACTTGATGAGGCTATTTAGTTGGCCTTGAAAGTAGAGAGGCAAAGGAGGTCCAACTTGTTTAGGGCTCCGAGTAGTAGGCCCAATGCTATTACTAGACCCATATCAGTTGACAGTCGATCAGGGGGAACAAAAGCGATAGTTGAGGCAGTGGACAAAACTACCCCAAATATTATTAGAGAAAATTTACCTACCGGGAATGGTAAAGAGGTAATAACTCTATATGTGAGGCAGATTGTTCCCGGATCTACTAGTGGAAAGGCGCGCCAGATCAAGTACTTTAAATGCATGGGATTTGGACATATGGCAGCACAGTGTCTAAATAAGAGGGTGATGACTGTTATGGAGGGCAGTGGGGAGGATTTTGAGGATGACCATGAACAGATTGAACCTACAGATTTACCAACGGCATTGCAGGAGTATTATGATGACCAGATTGCAGACGCACATGAGGAGCGTACAGGTGAACAATATCTACTCATTAATGTGTTACGCAGGGTTCTAACTATATCTCCTGATACTAGAGACATTCAGAGGGAGAACATATTTCACACCTCTTGCAGAATTAGAGGTAACCTTTATGTACTCATTATTGATAGTGGTAGTTGTACGAATGTTATATCTGCTGCACTGGTAGACAAATTACATTTGTCTACTATTCCACATCCTAGCCCTTATAACTTACATTAGCTGGATAATTGAGGTAGTATGTATGTTACACTTAGGGCAAAGGTTCCTGTGAATGTCGGGCAGAAATATCATGATGAGATCTTATGTGATGTAGTCCCTATGCATGCATTCCATTTACTGTTGGGTCGGCCTTAGTTGTTTGATCGGTGGGTGTTACATGATGGGTTTAGAAACACTTACATGTTCAGCATGGGCGAATTTCACATAGTTATGTCGCTAATGACTACATTTGAGGTACATGGGTTTCAGGAACAGATCAGAACTCCATCCACTACATTTGATAGCCCGAAGAGTAGGATAACAGAGACATTAGGGTTCAGTTCAAAAACTGATCCTCTAGATTTGAAGGCAAATCTTTCAGAAGCCCGAGGAGATGATGGGAAAATTTCCGGCGCCATCGACACTCTTAGAACTCGATTTGGATGATGATCCAAATCACTCATATTTTATGTCATTTCTTTTCATCTAATAAGTATTTGAAAATAATCTTACAGGTACAATAATAATTCTCCATGGGATGCCAGTATGTCCTACACTAGTCGATGGACATAGGACATCTTCAAAATTACAATCAAAGATTCGCTGCGATTGTTTTCCACTCCAAAGCATTGGCTCATGAAGACTTATGATATTTTATACTTTGTAATTGCTTTATGAACTATTTTATGTAGTATTCTCTCTTAGTACACTTTCATTTTATTGTGATTTTCATTTAGGACTAGCCACCTTAAAAGTAGCAAACTTGTAATTTTGACTATTTTCTAACCCTAGGAGTAGCAAGTATAAATACTTGCTTATAGTAGGGTTTGAGGAGGCTATTTTTGCATATTATACACAAGCACTTAACGTGTGGGAATTAGGGTTCATCCTAGTTCTAATTCTCATCAATTTCAATCCAAGAATTGGAATTGTGGCGAGTGCAACAAGGGGAAATTGTGAGTCATATCAATTTCTTTCATTGTTGTTTTTTCATTTCATCTCTAGTGAGTCATATCTAGGGTTGATTTAGAGTTTCTTGGACATATTTGTGATCACAATTTGTGAACAATTATCTTATTTAAGATTGATTGTTCTTTAGTACTTGAAATCAATGTCATTTCATTGTTGGCGTGAATTGGAATTAAAGAGGAAGTTGATGTCACGGTTTTGATCAATCCTTTTTGGTTTGATTCATGTGGAATTCAATTATTCTTGCTATTATATGGTGAAGATTACATATATGGATTGCAATTGCATCATTTGATCTTTGGTTTTCCATCAAATTTCTAAAGGAGTTCACGTGAATTGTCATCTAATTGGACCGGTTTATATTTGAGTTGTGATTTGTTTTCTTTGAGTCATTTGATTGTGCTTGGACTTGGATTTGAGCACATCAATTAGTTTATCTTAAAGGTAGTTACTTCTTATATATAAATATTTCTCCATGTTTATTGGCTTTTCGAAAGATTGTTAAGTTTTACCCAAGGATTACTATGATCCTTGAAAAAGAATGGCAAGGTGAGTACCAATGATGATTGCTACTTGATTTGTGCTTGTAATTTTAGTAGCACCAAAATTTGAATACTAATAAACCTATGTATGTGCTTGATTTGGTGGATTGTTTTGATTATTAAGGCCTAAAAGGAAAAGAAAATAAAGTTGTCTGTATTCATGGCTATTTTAGTAATTGATGGAGTGTCTGCAAATTGTTTGGTCACCTCCTAACTTATGTTAAGCATATTGAAATACTTATTTTGAAATGGATCATGCATAGCATCCTCTTGCATATTTTCATATATTCCATCGCAGTTACACAGATAATGAAAGGATGTCTTGAGCAGTGTCTTATTTTAACAATATAAAAATGACTAGAGGATTGTCATGTATTGGTATGAATCCATGTTCATTATTCTATTTTGGGTGTATGCATCTTGAGGTGTGTGGGTAGGGAAAACATTATTTTCTTTTGGTTTGTCCTGAGTCCTTACATAGAAAATCATTCTTCTAACATAATTATTGATATATAAAGCGTGGCTCTAATTTATGTAGCCAAAGATGCATGCAAGTGTAACAAAATTAGTAGTCCGAACTCTGATGGAATTTTAAAATGATCCTCAACCTAAAGTCAAAGGAGGGGTATACTGGTCAGAAATATCCTTAGACTTCATGTTGGTTCCGGCTGACTATATGTGATGACTAGCATATGATTGTTCATGCATTTATTCATTAAAAGTGTTAACTTGCTTATTTTGCATGAAAGGTGGTTATAAGCTAGGATCTCATTAAGCTTTATAGCTTACCCCCCTTACAGTTTACCCTTTTTGCAGGCACCATTCTAGTTTTTCCCTGGTAGAATCTAGACAGTGGTGAGAACCTTCAAAGATGATGGTAGCTGGGCGAGTAAGGAAGAAGACACTTAGAATAGATATTTTTAATTTTGAATAGACTTTTGGATGAATCTAATATTAAAAATATAAACTTATCTCTCTATCTATTATATATGTAAAATTTTATGTTTTACATTAATAGACGTTAACTTTGATATTAGTAGAATTGTTATCTTTATGGTGGTTTCTCAAGTAACAATGCCTTATGTACCATGTTGAAGTTTGTGTGTGCTAAAATTTGGCTAATCATAGACTTCAACACAGTATATGGCGGGCTGTTATGACTAGGGTAACCCTTAGGGCGTGATAGGTTCTTACTCACTAAAGTGGGAGGTAGAGCGAGATGATGATTCGCTTAGAGCCCACTCGGCTATTGGGTAGATAGATGCATGAGCTTGTTGTTTTGAGGACTGACATCTTATTTTAACTAATGATTTCTAAATTTTGATGATATATATATATATGTTGATGTATTTTTGCGGATTCTAGTAGCTATTTTGGATTAGAATCATCGATGCTCCAAATTTTGCTCTAAGGATCATAGATGATCATTTTATATTTAGAGTTTGATATTGTAATGTACACATTGAGTATTTACACTCAGTAGGTAGAGACTTACTCACTAGAAGTGACCACCTTTAGGTGTAATATCATGCTACTAAAATTAATGGAAATCAGATGTATTATTTTATCAATGTGAATTGTATGTGCTTCATCTTAATTTGTGTTACCATTGTACTAGTGGAATGAAATTGGAAATGTAAGGAGAAGAGCACTTTATACATATATATATGAAATGAAAGTATGTGTAAAGGATGCAAATTGGCATCATAAGCATTATATTGGAGACTAACCTAAGAAAATATTATAGATGATGGGGTCTCCATAGGCGACCGCCACTAGTGGATATTATTAGAGAAGATGAATTGGGACCAAGTTAATCTCATGACAGGACATATAGGACTTTGGCTGCCATTGAGAGACAGAATGAGTAGTTTTGGTTGTACCTAGAAAGACAACCACCACCACTAGCTCCTACCCCACTACCATTAGTGGCCGTTAAAGTGGCACCATTACCACTACCACCATCGGTAGCACTAGCAAAAATGGCGTAGGTTACACCACTAGAGCTATGCTACCAGAAAAATATGTGGCTTAACTTCGTTAGGCACAATAGATATTTCAAGAGCAATACTAGATGCCCTAAAGAAACTAAGGACTGGATATCCTAAATTGAAAGGTTATTTAAGGCCTTTGAAGTGCCATTGCATCATAGGGCAAACTATGGCACATATCTATTGAGACTAAGAGCAAGAATATGGTAGAATTCCAAAAGTAGGAACATGCTACCCTTGATAAATTGGGAGGCCTTTAGATGGGAATTCTTGTAACATTATTTCTCAGAGGGTTTATGTGCTAAATATAGTAAGGAACTATTTGCTATATAGGCAAAGGGGAGGAGTATTGATCAATATGAGGTTGAGTTCAACTGATTGTTGTAGTTTGCACCTCTCGAGTATCAGACGAGTTAAATGAGAAGAAAACTTGCTAAATTTGATGTCCGAACTTTCAATGAAATGGTAAAGAAGGCAAGGGTGTTAGAAAATGCTAAGAAGCAGGAAGTGGAGACTTATAGAAACAAAGTGAATATTTTTGGAAAAAGACCTCATGATGGGGTTGGATATAGGAGGAAGAACAAGAGGTTTACATGCTCCCAAAGTTCACTCCAAGTAGGGGTGTGACTTCCCTTTTGTCACATGCTAGAAATGCAAAGGTAAACATTACCCTAGGGAATGCCCATTACAAAGAAATAAATGTTATTACTATAGAGAAGGTGAAAATCTTGTCACGAATTGCCGTAAGAAGAACATAGCTACTTACTTTTACTCCAAGCAAGTTGGACATTTATCAGTAAATTGCCTAAGGAGACAACAAGCCATTGCACCAGCAGTTAAGCTTTTATAGATTATAGGGAGGCTAGCACCCAATAAGAATAGGAATGGCCAAGAAAACAATGGAAATTGTGCCAACCTTATGGATGGTACCACTTGGTTATATAATGTTGAAGGAGCTTGAGATGGCAATATCTACGAAGAGATAGAGTTTGCAGCCTTACATGCAGATGACATGGTTGACACTAAGCTAGTTACAGGTAAGTACTTGAACTTAACTTTCTATTCTTATTTTTTTGAAAAGCTAAACGTTAAGAATGCAAAAACAAATTATAAAAGCTTTAGGGGAGAAAATATAATCCCTAGTGAAAATATAAATAGGAAGTATACCTAATGATGAAAGCCATGATGGGAGTCAAGCTAGAAGATGGAATGTGGATCCTCTTGAAGTGCCACCTGGACCGATCACAAGAACTCGAGCAAAATGATTCAAAGAAGCACTTAACGAGATGATAAAAGATTTCCAAGAAGCCGGAAAAGAGTGGAGCAACCATGAGAATGACCTTGCATTTGTAGAAGTCATTCGAGGAGATCAAAGCTGTCGGCCTTGACAACGCTGGCTTAAACACTGTCGGCCTTGAACCGGCGTTGTAATTAGAGCACGACAGAGGGACTACGCCGGCCTACTACGACGCCGGCCTATATACCCGGCGTACATCCTACGCCGCTGGCTTTCATTGCCTGTTTGTTATTTTTCTGCAACTTTATTATGTTATGTCGTTTTGGGCTTTTGTTTTTACGAGCTATAAACCCTAATATAAGCCGCTAGGGTTGAAAAACAGAACATAGAACAAACATACAACATTGAATAACATATTTTGAGAGAATTCTTCTCTTGGTTCTCCAAAGAACTTTTCTTGAACTTATCAGATTTCTTCCGTGGCGTTCACCCCGACTTATCAATCGGTCTTTCATCTTGATTGTGGCGTCAACAGAATATACCAAGGTTCTTGCCTCACCTATAAGCAACGGGTCGTGGTTCCACTTTGGTTGTTTTGGCATCTTGGGTTGCAATTCCAAACATATTGGTATAAGGTTTCATCACGCATGGGCGTAGTTCGTATCAGTTTGGTATCAGAGCCTAGGTTTGTTAAACATCAGTTCAGTTTGAGAAAGGTAACATCAAAACCCTAACTCCAGTCATTCATATCAATTGTTCATATCAAGTTTCGTGTTGTCATAGCTTCGTACTCAAGTCCATAGTGTTAATTGTTTCTTGAGTAGTGTAGTGTATCCTATTAATCTTGTTACAAAAAAGAAAAAAAAAACCTGAACAAAAGAACGAAAACAAAGACAACAAAAAGAAATAAAAAAAAAGAAAATTCTAGCCCGGAGAGTTTGTTCTTGAATTCTACGAAAGAATTTAGTGTAGTTTAGATTAGTTCCAAGAGAATTGAGAAGAGGGATTACTGAGTTGATAACATCGCTGTTGTGAGAATACACGAGTGATTGAGGGATATCCTTCTTTGAGTGAAACACGCAAGGTGGTGAATCGTGAGGCTTAATCCTATATATTTGTGTTAGTACTAACCTTTATTGCAGGAACTATGTTGAGGCAACATTCTCCTGAAGGTGAGAGGGGGAGGTTTGATGCTAGGTTAGTGATTGAGGTGTTGAGGAGTAAGATGAAGAGGATGTTTCAGGAGGGAATGGAACAAATTCATGAGACCGTGGAGTAAAAACTAGAGCAATCTAAAAACGTCTTTCAAGGGCATAAGAGGGAGAGTTGTTCTAAGAGAGTATAAAGGGGTGGAGATGAAATTTCTGATGATGAATTTGATGAACCTTCTATCGGGAGTTATAGAGGTTATGGTGGTGGGAATAGAGGAACTAGGGATTGAGAAGATAGAGGAGATAGGAATAGAGAGGATAATCAATTGAGTAGTATAAAGATGAAGATTCCTCCTTTCCAAGGGAAGAATGATCCCGAGGCATACTTAGAGTGGGAGAAGAAGGTAGAGATGGTGTTTGATTGTCACAATTATAGTGGGAGAAAGAAAGTGAAGGTTACTGCCATTCAGTTTTCAGACTACGCCATAGTGTGGTGGGATCAACTGATGTTGAATAGAAGAAGGAATGGCGAACCACCCATTGAGTCTTGGGAAGAGATGAAGAGGGTGATGAAGAAGCGGTTTGTTCCTGCTTACTACTATCGTAAATTGCACAACAAATTGCAAACTCTTAAGTAGGGAAGCCGAAGTGTGGATGAATATTTCAAGGAGATGGAGGTTACTATGATTAGAGCAAATGTTGAGGAGGATAGAGAGGTTACCATGGCTAGATTTCTTGCTAAGTTGAATAGAGAGATACAAAATGTAGTAGAATTGCAGCATTATGTGGAATTGGAAGATATGGTTCACATGGCTATAAAGGTTGAGAACCAACATAGGAGGAAAGGTAGTAGTACTGCACGGTTTCAACAGGGTGCTAGTTCGTCTACTTAGAGGACTAACCAATGGAAGAAAGAAGAAAAGTCTTTACCCGCCAAGCCAAAAGGAGAGCAGAAGCAAGCGAGTTCTACTCCTGGTAATCAAGGTAAACCTGATTCTTCTACTCCTAGGAATCGTGACATTAAATGTTGTAAATGCCAAGGCAGAGGTCATATTGCTAGTCAATATTCGAATAGACGTGTTATGATTCTGCGTGATGATGGTGAGTATGAGACTGAGGGGGATAGTGATGATGATGATATGCCTCCATTGGAGGATGCTAGTGATGACGAGGAGCCTGTAGTAGGGAAGTTAGTGGCAGTAGTTAAGCGAGCTTTGAATGTGCAGGTAAAGGAAGAAGAGGATGTGCAAAAAGAAAATATCTTTCATACTAGATGTTATCTAGGTGACCATATTTGCAGTTTGATCATTGATGGGGGGAGTTGCACTAATGTAGTGAGTACTTTTATTGTTGAGAGGTTGGGGCTCAAGACCACTAGACACCCTAGCCCATATAAATTGCAGTGGCTAAATGATAGTGGCGAGACTAAGGTGAGTAAGCAAGCCTTAATTACTTTTTGCATTAGTAGGTATAAAGATGAGGTGTTATGCGATGTAGTGCCGATGCAGGCGTGTCATGTGTTGTTGGGGAGGCCATGGCAGTTTAACAGGAAGGTTATTCATGATGGTATTTCTAATAAGTACACACTTGTTCACCATGGCAAAAACTATAATCTTAAACCCTTAACACCTAAACAGGTGTATGAGGATCAATTGTAGCTACAACAATCTTTTGCAAAACACAAGGTGAGTGAAAAATAGAGGGAGAGTGAGAGAGTAAAAGACATAGAAAAAGAAAAGGAACACAAAAGTCAATATTAAAAGGAAAAAGAGAGGAAGGCTGGAAAGAGTGAGAGGCCAAGTTGAGGGGGGATCAACTTTAGTTGTGAGTGAAAAGGAGAGTGCAGCCTTACAAAAGGAGAGTTGTGTGGCAAGAGTGAGTATCGTGAGGAGAGCGTTAGTGATGAAGCAACCTATGTTGTTGCTGGTTTTTAAGGAAACTTGTTTGAATACTAACGAACTTTTTAACTCTTTGCCTAGTGTGGTTGTGTCTATTGTGCAGGACTTTAGAGATGTCTTTCCTGAGGAGATTCCAAAGGGGTTACCACCTATTCGTGGTATTGAGCATCGGATTGACCTTGTACCCGGAGCATCTATTCCAAACAAGCCAACTTATAGGAGCAATCCAGAAGAGACAAAGGAACTTCAAAGGCAGGTTAATGACTTGATGGTGAAAGGGTACGTGAGAGAAAGCATGAGCCCATGTGCAGTGCCTATGATTTTGGTGCTTAACAAGGATGGGTCATGGAGAATGTGTGTTGATTGCCGCGCCATCAACAACATTATGGTAAAGTACCGTCATCCCATTCCTCGTTTAGATGACATGTTAGATGAGTTACATGGGTCTAGTGTCTTTTCCAAAATTGATTTGAAAAGCGGATATCACCAAATTAGAATGAAAGAAGGTGATGAATGGAAAACCGCATTTAAGAAAAAATATGGATTATATGAGTGGTTAATAATGCCTTTCGGTTTAACTAACGTACCTAGTACTTTTATGAGACTTGTAAACCATGTTTTGAGGACTTTTATTGGCAAATTTGTGATTGTCTATTTTGATGATATCCTTATTTACAGCAAGAGTTTGGAAGACCATATATCTCACTTGAGGGATTTTTTGGAAGTGCTTCAAAAGGAGCAATTATATGCTAACCTCAAAAAGTGCACTTTTTGCACAGACAAACTTGTGTTTCTTGGTTTTATTGTTAGTGCATAGGGAATATAGGTTGATGAAGAGAAGATTCGTGTGATCCAAGAATGGCCTAGTCCAACAAATGTAAGTAATGTTTGGAGTTTCCACGGACTAGCAAGTCTTTACAGGAGGTTTGTGAAGGATTTCAGCACCATTGCAGCACCACTTATTGAAGTAATCAAGAAGAACGTGGGGTTCAGATGGGGAGAGCAACAAGAGAAGTCCTTCCAGACGCTTAAAAATAAGCGTACTCATGCGCCATTACTTGCTTTACTTGATTTCTCTAAAACTTTTGAAATTGAGTGTGATGCTTCAGGAATAGGTATTAGAGCAGTTCTCATGCAGGAGAGGAGACCAATTGCATTCTTTTGTGAGAAGCTAAGTGGGGCAACCTTGCATTACCCTACTTATGACAAGGAGTTATAAGCATTGGTTCAAGCGCTGGAGAGTTAGCAACACTATCTTTGGCCAAAAGAGTTCGTGATCCACACTGATCATGAATCCTTGAAGTACTTGAAGGGACAACATAAGCTAAACAAAAGGCATGCTCGTTCGATGGAGTTTATCGAAACATTTCCCTATGTCATCCACTATAAGCAAGGTAAAGAGAATGTTGTTGCTGATGCACTTTCTAGAAGGAATGCTCTTATCTCTACTCTTAGTTCTAGATTGCTTGGTTTTGAGCATATTAAAGAATTGTATGCTACTGAATGAGATTTTTGTGAAGAGTATGTGCTCTGTGAGAAGAGTGGTCATGGTAAATTTTATAAGCATGAAGGATTCTTATTTAGGGAGAATAAACTTTGCATTCCAAATTGTTCTTTAAGAGAATTATTAGTGAGGGAGTCTCATGGAGGAGGTTTAATGGGGCATTTTGGAGTAGCTAAAACCTTAGGGGTTTTGCAGGAACACTTCTATTGGCCTCACATGAAACGAGATGTTGAGAGGATTTGTGAGCGGTGTGTCACTTGTAAGCAAGCAAAGTCTAGAGTCCAACCCCATGGACTTTATACCCCACTTCCCATTCCTCATGAGTCGTAGGTAGACATTTCCATGGATTTTGTATTAGGATTACCCAGGTTTAGGTATGGTCGAGACTCTATTTTTGTAGTCGTGGATAGGTTTTCTAAGATGGCACATTTCATTCCTTGCCACAAAATAGATGATACTTGCCATATTGCTAATTTGTTCTTTGGGGAAGTTGTGAGATTGCATGGTATTCCTAGAACAATCGTGTCGGATCGGGATGCTAAGTTTTGAGCTACTTCTGGAAGACCCTGTGGGCTAAGTTAGGAACTAAGTTATTGTTCTCCACTACTTGTCATCCATAGACTGATGGTCAAACTGAGGTAGTAAATCGAACCTTATCTACTTTGTTGAGGGCTGTCATTAAAAAGAACATTAAAAGTTGGGAGGATTGTTTGCCGTATGTTGAATTTGCTTATAATCGCACAATGCATTCTGCTAGTAAGTTTACTCCTTTTGAAATTGTGTATGGTTTTAATCTACTAACTCCTTTGGATTTATCACCTCTTCCTATTTCTGAGTATGTTAATCTAGATGGTAAGAAGAAAGTAGAATTTGTTAAACAGATCCATGAGAAGTCAAGGCTCAACATTGAACGGAGGACAGAACAGTATGTGAAACAAGCCAACAAGGGTCGTCAACAAGCTGTCTTTGAACCTAGAGACTGGGTTTGGGTTCACATACGCAAAGAGCGGTTTCCTGTGTAGCGTCAATCTAAATTACTTCCTAGAGGCGATGGACCATTCCAAATTCTTGAGCGCATCAATGATAATGCTTACAAGTTAGATTTGCCAGGTGAGTATCAAGTAAGTGCTACTTTTAACGTTACTGATCTGAGTCCTTTTGATGTAGGCGACGATTTGAGGACAAATCCTTTTCAAGAGGAGGGGAATGATGAGAGCCATGATGGGAGTCAAGCTAGAAGATGGAATGTGGATCCTCTTGAAGTGCCACCTAGACCGATCATAAGAACTCGAGTAAAACGATTCAAGGAAGCACTTAACGGGCTGATAAAAGATATCCAAGAAGCCAGAAAAGAGTGGAGCAACCATGAGAATGACCTTGCATTTGTACAAGTCATTTAAGGAGATCAAAGCATAGGAGATCAAAGCTGCCGGCCTTGACAACGCTGGCTTGAAAGCTACCGGCGTTGAATCGGCATTGCAATTAGAGCGCGACAGAGGGACTACGCCGGCCTACTACGCCGCTGGCCTATATACCCGGCGTACATCCTATGTCGGCTACTACGCTACCAGCTTTCATTACCTGTTTGTTATTTTTTCGTGACTTTATTATGTTATGTCGTTTTGTGCTTTTGTTTTTATGAGCTGTAAACCCTAATATAGCTTGTTAAGGTTGGAAAACAGAACATAGAACATACATACAACATTGAATAACATATTTTGAGAGAATTCCTCTCTTGGTTCTTCAAAGAACTTCTCTTGAACTTATCGGATTTCTTCCGTGGCGTTCACCTCGACTTATCAATCAGTCTTTTATCTCGATTGTGGCATCAATAGAATATACCAAGGTTCTTGCCTCACTTATAGGCAACGGGTTGCGGTTCCACTTTGGTTGTTTTGGCATCTTGGGTTGCAATTCCAAACGTATTGGTATAGGGTTTCGTTACACATGGGCATGGTTCGTATCACCTAAACTATAGTCTTATCCTCTAGAACTCAGGGCATATCACAATCTCTAGTTAACCAGCTTTTACTCTCTTTGATATGGAAGTGACTCACTCCTTTATCATTTCTAAAATAGCTAAACAAACAAGATTACTCATAGCTACTACAGATTTGATTTTTAGTGTATGTATACCTATAGGAAACTTTGTAATTATCAGGGAGATGATTAGAAGATGTCCAATGGATATTCAAGAATATAAGACCTGTGGTGATCTAATCATACTGGACATAAATAAGTATGATTCCACTCTAAGGATGAATTGGATGTCAGCTACATGTGATTATCGAAAGTGGAAAATAACATTTGATGACTCCGATGGATAAGAAGTAGAATTTATCAAAGAGTTTACTTTTGCGAGATCCTTGGAATTAAGATTTTATGAGATCATCATGGACTATGAAGAATTTTCTAAGAATGTGAGCTTGATGAGTGTAGCAAAAGCAAAAGTAAAGAAACTTGAATTGGGGGATATCTTAGTAGTTAATGAATTTCCTTATGTATTCCTTGAAGAGCCACCAAGATTACCACCCAAGAGGGAAATCCGCTTTCAGATTAATTTGATGCTAGGAACGAAACCTATTTCCAAGGCACCTTATAGGATGGCCCTAATTGAGCTTAAGGAGTTGATAATGCAGTTATAAGAATCATTAGATTAGGGTTTCATCTACCCAAGTGTTTCACCTTAAGGAACACCTATACTTTTCATGAAAAAGAAGGATGACTTAATGGGGCTTTGGATAGATTACTAGGAGTTGAATAAAGTTGCTATAAAGAACAAGTACCTGTTACCCCAGATTGATGACTTGTTCGATCAATTGAAAAGAGCTAGCGTGTTCTCATGAGTTGACTTGTGTTTTAGGTATCATCAACACCAAATTAAGTCAGGAGATATTCCTAAGACAGCTTTAGCATAAGCTTGATGGTCAAACTTGACAACTCAGAATTTGCATCATGCCACATAAATTCCAGATTGAGCCTTTCCAATTCTCAAATTAAGTCATTTTGTTCCATCAACAAAGACACGACCTTTGCAAGATTCTTCCTACATAAGGCATCAGCGATGGCATTCACTTTTCCTAGGTAGTAGTTTATTCTCAAATCATAGTCTTTGATTAGCTCCAGCCATTGTCTTTGCCTTATATTCAGCTCTTTTTACATAAATAGGTACTTGAGGCTCTTGTGAACAATATATATTCCACACCTTTATCCATAGAAGTAATGCCTTCATAATTTCAAAGCAAAGACTACTGCAGCTAACTCCAACTCATGTGGTCATAACTATCATGAAAAGTAGCCAATTACTTTTCCTTTTTGCATAAATACACATCCAACTCTATTCATTAAAGCATCGCTATATACTGTATATGGCTCATGACATTTGGTTCTACCAAAATCAATGTTGATATCAACCTTTGTTTTAGCTCTTGGAATCCTCAATCCCTTGTGTTAGTCTACTCAAAATTTTCATTCTTTTGCATTAACTAGATGAGCGATTTAGCCTTAATTGAAAAGTCTTTAACAAACTTTTTTGTAATATCCCGCTAATCCTAGAAAACTTTGTACTTCTGTCATAGTCTTAAGCCTTTTCCATTCCACTATTGCCTTTACTTTCTTCAAGTCTACCAATATGCCTTGCTTAAAAATGATGTGTCCAAGGAATGATATTTCTTTCAACCAAATGTTGCATATAGACAGTTAGGCATATAGCTTGTGTTTCCTCAATGTCCAATGTATAGTTCTTAAGTGTTTCTTGTACTGCTTTATAGTAGCTGAATAAACCAAAATGTCAGCAATGAAGACAATTACACATTTATCTAGCAGTGATAAAAAAAATCCTATTCATTAGATCCATTAAGGCAACAGAGTCATTTGTTAATCTAAATGGCATCACTAGGAATTTGTAATGCCCATATCGAGTTTTATTAAAGAAGCTCAACAGAAGGACCCTACATTGATGTAAATAAAGTAAAGGAAGCACACTAACAAATATATGGACTTTGAAGTCTAAGATGATAGAGTAGTTTGGTTAAAAGAGAGATTATGTGTACTTGATGACATCTAACTCAAAAGGAAGATCATGACTAAAGCACCTCACTTTGGTTATGCAGTCTACCCAGGAGGAACTAAGATGTACTAAGATCTTAAAGATGTTTTTTGGTGGAATGGAATGAAGTAAGATGTACTAAAGTTCATGATGAGATGTGATACTTATTAGAGGGTAAAGGTAGAACATTAAAGACCTGGTGGATTACTTCAACCCTTACCAATCCCATAATGGAAATGAGACTAGATCACAATGGATTTTGTAAGCAGTCTAGCATGAACCATAGCAGGTTATGATGCTAAATGGGTTATATTGGATAGACTCACAAAGTTAGCATGTTTTCTTCCCATCAATAAGACATACCCATTAGAAAATTGGCAAAGATTTATGTCACAGAGATCATATGACTTGATGGGGGTATGTACAAGCATTGTATAGGATAGAGACCCTCGCTTCATGTTAAGCTTTTGGGGAAGCTTACAAAAATCCTTGGGAACAAAATTACAATCTAATATGGCCAACCATCCCTAAACCAATGGCTAATAAGAAAAGACTATCTAGACTCTAGAAGATATGTTGCAAGCTTGTGTGATTGAATTTAAAGGGAGTTGGGATGTTCACTTACCACTTGTAAAGTTTGCACATAATAATAGCTACCACTCTACAATTAAGATATTGCTATATGAAGCTTTATACAACTGAAAATGTCGATTGCCACTATTTTAGGATGATGAGGAAAAATTAGTGATAGTGCTAGATTTAGTGTAGGAGGCTACAAATAAGGTAGCCATTATGAAAAACAAGATGAAAGAGGCTTAAGATCAATAGAAGAGTTGGGTAGGCCAAAAGTGATGACCATTGGATTTTAGATAAGAGATCATGTGTATCTAAAAGTGAGCCCAATCAAGAGCATACATTGAGCCAAGACGCAAGGAAAGTTGAGCCTACGTTACAATAGACCTTTTAAGATATTGGAGTGGATTGAGAATCTAGCATACCATTTGGCATTACTCTTAAATATGTTAGAAATTCATAATGTCTTCCATGTGTCGGTCTTATATAGACATATTCCCAAATCAAACCAAATTGCAACATTAAACTAGTGGTCTTAAAGGGGAACTTGACATATGAGAAACAATTAGTTCAGATCTTGGAATAGAAAACACAAAAATTAAGGAATAACAAAATCAAGTATGTCAATGTCTTGTAACGAAACTATAGAGGAGAAGAGGCCACTTTTGAAGTGGAGGACAAAGTGAAAAAGAGATATCCGCACTTATTCACAAATCCATATATGTTTTCGAAGTTTTGTGGATAAAATGTACTTTAAGGGGGGGAGGATGTAAACCTAGGAAAATTTCAAATTCAAGAATTATATGAAAGGAAATATTAGGAAACATGTTAGAAAATGAACATGAAAACCTAACTATGAATTAGGATTTGCCCTACCACACTCAACTCGAACAGTATACCTAAACTTGGAGAATTCAAAACCTAAGTAAACCCCGACCATAAAATGTTGTATTAGGAAACCTAAACTCTAAACGAGATATATGTAAAACCTGAATTTAATTTCCAAAGTCTAAAAACTACTCGTCGATGCTAAAACTACCTTAAGGATTGGGAAAATCAACTTTAAGCTCCGAAAAACCAAAATCTAACCCATATGAAACCGAAACTTAAATGATGATAAATTTCCCCATAATTAATATAAAAGACTTAATAACTTAATTAGACTTTACTCCACTAATTAATCAAATTGGGTAAAACAAAACATGGAAAAACAATCCCCAAAATAACCCCATCGGTAGCCTGTTGGTATAAGGATAATAAGACCAAATTTCACCCACCTAGTGCTTGAACTAAAGGCTTAATTTAATTTTGAAAACACCCTAACTAAACCCTATTTAATTTTAATTCATTTGCAAGGAGACAAGTTGGATAAACTAACCATTCCCTTCCCCTGCATGCCAGCCAAGTGTTAGACATGTAGAAGACTAGGGAGTGAGGTAACTTAGTTCTAATGATTGTAAGTACATTTGGGGAATAAGCACATGATATGAGAGGACATGAGATTTTGGTATAGGCAACCTTCATTTCAGAATTAAGTATGGTGATTTGACTAACCCATCCTTTTATCCAGCATATAAAAACATTACCCAACAACTATAAACTTTGACCCATGTGGAAAACCTCCTAGACAAGCTACCTAAACTTCCATAGTAAGACCCCATCTACACATGGATGAGGCCTCCTTACTTCTGAAGTTTTTCCATCACAAATCACACTCCAAAAACACTCAAATATGCACTCAAAATCAGAGTAAAGAGATCACTCTAAAACTGCACAACTCTCTCTACAACCAAGCCCCCATTCTAATGAGCAAAACCAAACCTCAAACAACACCAACCCAAGCTCATTTCCAAATATATTAAACCAAATTTAGAGGGCTATTCAAGGATCCCAAGACCCTAGTAAAATCAAAATAGAAGGTCACACCAAAAGGGAGCAAGAAGGTGAAGATTAAAGCCTCCTTAAGTAGCTACAATGTGTATGACTCGAACTCTTTCTTACAAACTTCTTTGTTTTTCTTGTAATATTTCAGTTGATCAGAGTAAAATAGGCCACCTTACTCTGATTTTTTTTAAGTTTTACATGTATATTTAGAATGTATTTATCCTAGGATATAAGTTGTAAGTCTAAACATAAGACTAGGATGTAAAACCATGAGGAACTACCATAGAAAGTGTTGTACATGTTAGATTTTGGAGAAGTTTAATGAAAATAAGATTTAGGTAAAATGTTTTACTTCTAAACACCAACATTTAAGAGCTAAAGAAATGTATTTTTGACATATTACATGCACCCTTAACCATAGAAAGCTTTAGGTGGTGAACAAGACACTTTAGTAGTAGGAAAAGTTGAAAAAATTGCAAGGTTTGTTCTTGAATCCTCAATAGAAGTCCAAAACGATTCATATCTATAAATGTTTTAATTTCCAAAACCCAAAGATGGCGAAATGACATTAGGAAAAATCTAGAAGGAAAAATCTTAAAGTAAAATATATAAAATGATGCATAAATGTGAAGTAAATGGAAAACGAAGATCTTGAACAACCTACCCAAAATTCATGGGCAAAAATTCTAGAATTTTAGAAAAATCAGGACCTTCACATGCCTCATAAGAGTTGCAAATAATTTTTCAAGTGATTGGAATTAAAATCTTTTCAAGTATTAGATTTAGTTAGCTAAAAAGAGCTCCAAAATGAACCTAAACAATGCACAACCAATTTTTTTTACCATAACTTAATTTTTTGAAGCTCAAACTACCAAAACAACTTCATAAATGGAAAGAGCACTAAAAAATCTTTAAAACAACTATAAGCATGCAAAACATGGACTTAAATTGAAAAAGTTACATTTAAAATATTAAAACATTCGAAACCTGGAAAACCAAGAAATTTACTAAAACCAATTGAAGTTGATATTCAATTCAAACTTGTAGAATTATAGTTTATCCTACTAGGTGAAATGTATTTTAACGATGACCTACCACCAGATTATTATGATTAAGGACAACATGTTAGGGTGAGTAAATTCGATGGTTGTTGTTCTATGTTTGTGCTTGTAATTTGGTGCACCAACATGTAAATTTTGATATCTGAATTGGATTTATGTGTGTGAGTAATCTGGATATGTATTTTGTTTGTTTGTTATGATTTGATTGCTACTCTACATTAATCATTTTTTGGATAATTATTTGTGGATTTCCCTTGCATTTAGAATTAAGAAATTGCGAGTGTCTACATTGAACTGATGTGGACATCGAATAACTAGACCTAATATTATTTGACCCTAAATAAAATAAGTCATGCATCACAAAACCTCACATGTAAGAAGGCCATTGACATCATGTGGTGGTATAGAGAGGCCCCATGGAGGTATACTCCATCTATATGCCATGTCTTATGTCACCCTTTGATTGAGACCTGGTCTAAGGACACATCAGTTAGGGGAGATTGAGCTTGTAGGCCTTTCACAATCTATATCCCACATGGGCTTAGTATATATATACATATTTTTGAGTCTGTTAAAATATAGTATAATTATATTGCATTTTACGAATTATCTCAAAAAGATAGCTCAGGGTCACTAAAGCCTAGAGCCAACATGTAGTTTGTGATTTCCCAACCTAGCAAATGGAGGGTGAAAATTCATGTTCTGTGTGGTATTTGATAGATCGTATATACTATTGCATCCATGTGATTGCTTATGCATTGCATAAGTTTGTCTAAATAACTTGTTTAATATTGCTTGTCAGTTTAGTAGGAGGCTCTATCTCACTAAGCTGATGTAGTTTACATCCCCACGGTATTTCTTGTTACAAGAGCCAATATGGTTAAAGCCTAGTAGATAGATGCTAAAGGTTAATATAGGGAATAAGGGAAAAGTGAAGGATTATAATGGAGTGAAGAGATCACTACTATATTTATTTTTATGTTCATATTTTAGTTATATCAATTTTTAGTAAAGATTTATATGTTTTAAATTATTAACCTTTAGACAATGTTATTACCTTGTAGACATTTGATATTATTATATTATTACTTTGATTAATTATTTTCCTCTAAATTTTCTTGATAATGTTAAACCCTAATTAGGAATTTAGATGTGAATAGGCTTTATATGCTATAAGGTAAATCCACAAGTAATAGAGGGGTTATCCTCGGGTTTTTGTATAGTGTACAACAGAATTGCGCATCTTAAGGGGCCTAAGGGTGTGATAGTTTTAAGTGGTATCAAAACATGAATGAATAAATAAAATTTGAACTTTAAAACCCTAAGGGAAACCAACCCAAGGAAAGGCAAAGTGTGGGTAGAATTGGGATAAGGCAAATATCTAGTATATGATAGAAATCAAAATCCTATAAGACTTATCACTGGGGCAAGAGCCAAAGAGTTACAAAAGTTGGTGATGAGGGTCCTCTTTGAACAAATTGACCCTAAAAATATTTGTATATTAACTTCTTTTCTATTACTTATTTGTTATGTTGTCGGGTTTTATAGGGTGATGGACAAACTCACTAAAACTCAACTTATGGGTTATTCATGGACCGATATAAACCGAAGATGAACTAGTCCAACAAATTATTCGCTTGAATTGAAGAACCGACCATTTGAAGATCATTTTCTTTTATACTTGTAATTTTACTATTGAATCGATGTATTCATTTTTGGGACTTTTGATTTACTTGTAATGTTGCTTAGAACCAGCTACTTAAGTGGCTTATTTGTAATTTTCATATGGTTTTTATCGTAATAGGAGCAAGTATAAATACTTTCTAACTAGGGTTTATGAGGAGACTTTTGAACATTAAATTTTGCTGCCCATTTTTACATGAAAGCTAGGGTTTATCTCTAATTTCATAAGACTCTTATCAACTTCTTCAAGGCTTGTGGCAAGTGGAGGCTTAAGGATTTGTGAGTAACATCAAATCCCTTAAGTTGATTCCAATTTCATACTAGTGTGTCATATCTAGTGCAAATTGGATTGTTCTTGTTGAGTTCTTATTTGCACGCAATTTAAGGTTCTAATTCTATTGTTGGATTCACCCCATTTTAGTGGAATTAGATCTTAAGTGTGTTGTTTAATTGTGCTATATCCGAATTACTAGTGATTATTATTTACGTGGATATCACTTGATCTTTAAGGGTTTTAAAGTGTGTTAGAGTCACGCATTCTTGTGACTTGTTGTATGATTCTTCAATTGTCATTGTTTAATTACAATCATCAATTGAAGCATATCATAATTTGGTATTAGAGCAATTTGATTCATGCAATTAGGGTTCACGTGGTACTTAGCATCACACCATTTTTGTGAACTTGTTTTGGTTGAATTCTTCAATTGGTTTGTGTTCATGTGTTTGGAAACAAGCACATCAGTATGCTTCCTTACATATTTAGTGCAAGTATTTATGTATCCTTCATGTTAAAAGGGATGGCTATAGATAAGTGGGTTAGTGTTTTTAGATTAGTAGAAGCACTTGTTAATTGGCAATGGTTTAGGGAATTATTTTATGAGAAATACTTTGTTAGCAGTATTAGAGAGAAGATGAAGCCAGCATACTATAATTATTAACATGGCAACTGAATCATAGAGGAGTATATAGTAGAGTTGAACTATCTGCTCAAATTCTTACCTAAAGCAATTCATATAGATGATGCCATTAAGGCTAGGAGGTGTGTAACCTCCAGCATTAGGTGGGATCCTTTTAGCTACCCAATTATGCAGAGGTTGTTGATAAAGCAAAATTTGTAGAGCAAAGTCAAGAGCGAATAGAGAAGCAATTGTCCTGTAGATTGAGAATTGCTTTGGGGAGATTATTAGCCTCAAGTGTTGCAGGCCAGCAATTTAGGTCAAACTTCTAGCCTTCATGCTTAGGCCTATTTAAGTTAGGCTAATGCCTCTAGCTTTACCCCGATTAGCACTAGCACAATCAAGAAGATGTCTTAATTGTTTGGGACCACATGATCTACATTAGTGTAGTTGGCTAGAAGGGGCTGACTTCTCTTGTGGCAAGACAAGACACTTTAGTAGAAACTATATAGAGAAAGCTATTCCTAAGGCTTTCTACTATAACTGCAAATAAAGGGGTCGTAGAGCCTTTGAGTGTGGAATGATAGGTAGATAAGCAACTATAGTGCCTCAACTAGTATAGACACAACAGGCAATGCAACCTTAGGGGTGAGCACTGGCAAGATAGCCCCATAATATTGGCCTTAAATAGAGAGCTCCAGCATGTGTATTTTCCCTTTAACAATAGTGAAACTTGAACCCTTTAAATGAAGACACAGTTGCAGGTATGCTCCTAATATATAGGACTAGTACGTATGTGTTGTTGGATGCTGGAGCATCATATTCTTATATATCTAAAGTGTTTGTGCATATGTGTGGATTGATACTTGAAATTTTAGAGGATCCATTGAATGTGAGTGCTCCATTGGGAGTAAGAAGAAAGTTAGGGCATATATGTAGAAATGTAAAAATTGAGATCTAAGGGTAAGTGATGCTCACTAATTTATTTGTTTTAGACATGTTGGATTTTGAAGTTCCTCTAGGAGCAAACTAATTGTCAAAATTTCACACCACCATTGACTGTCATAACTTGATGGTCCATTTCACCACCCTGATGAAGATCCAATCAACTTTAAGTTAGAGCTGCAAAGACCTATAGGTCTACCAACATATGAGTTGTAGGGCAGAAGTAAAATGGCTACTAGAATAGCAAAAACAAGTAGCTTGCATTGGTGCCAATGGTAAATATATATACTAATGTGTTTCTTGATGATTTATTGAGGTCATTACCAAATAGAGAAATTTAGTTTTACATAAGTTCGGTGTCAAGCGCAAGTCCTATATTTGAGGCTCTATATAGGATGGTGTTTATACAGTTAGCATAATTGAAGTTTCAAATGTAGGAGTTTTTAAATAAGAAATTCATTAGACTCAGTGGAAACACCAATACTGTTAGAATGTGCACAAATTATAGGGAGCTAAATAAGGTCACTATCAAAAATAAATATCCATTCCTTAGAATAGATGACCTCTTTGATCAATTGCAAGGAGTTCAAGTATTTTCAAGCATTGATTTGAGGTTAGGTTACCATCGATTGAAGATAAAGGAAGAAGATAATCCAAAAATTGCATTTAGAACTCAATATGTGCATTATGAATTCCTAATAATGCCTATTAGTTTGATGAATGTTGTAGTTGCATTCATGGACTTGATGAACTGGGTGTTTAGGGACTTATTGGATCAATTCATGGTGGTATTTATTGATGATATCCTGATATATTCAAAAAGTAAAGAAGAACATGAAGAGCAACTAAGTGTTGTATTGGAGAGATTATGGGTTGAGAAATTGTATGCAAAATTTAAGAAGTGTGAATATTGGATGGAGCAGGTTTCTTTTATGGGACATATTAGTAAATAAGGATGGTATTGTAATAGATCTTGAGAAAGTAAAGGCAGTGGTAGATTGGCTAAGACCTAAGATGGTGGTTGAAATCAGGAGCTTTTTTGGATTAGTAGGCTACTACTGGCGCTTTGTTGAAGGATTTTCTAAGATAGCTATACCATTGACTAGATTAACTTAGAAGAGAGTGAGGCTTGAATGGGATGATAGGTGTGAAGACAATTTTATGAAACTAAAAGAATGGTTAATCTCAGCACCAGTATTAGCTTTACAAGAAAGTGGAAAGGTGTACACCACATTTAGTGATACTTCTAATCAAGGTTTAGGGTAAGTTTTCATGCAAATTGGAAGTGTCATTACTTTTACTTCTCACTAAATAAAGCCTTATGAAAAGAATTATCCTACCCATGATTTGGAGTTAGCAACAGTAATCCTAGTGTTGAAACTTTAGAGAGATTATCTATATGGAGAAAAGTGCAAAATATTCATAAAGCACAAAAGTTTCAAAAACACATAGAAGGATCTAAACATGAGGCAAAGAAAATGGCTTAAGTTAATTAAAGATTACGACTTAGATATACAGTATCATCTAGGACAAGCTAATGAAATAGTAGATGCCCTAAGTAAAATAGGCATGATAATTAGCTACATTGTTTACTTCATAGAAATTGTTACTTGAAGAAATGCAAAGGTTAGAGTTGGAAGTGGTTACCTAAGTGTTAAGGACAAGACTTGCTAGTTTGCGCATTTAGCTAAATCTAGTGGATAAAATTAAAGTAGCTTAGTTAGAACATAAAGATATGTTAGAAATTAAGAATAAGATGGACTAAGGGAAGGCATATGAATTTAAGATTGATTAGGAAAGAGTTTTGTGTACTAGAGTTAGTAGAGTTGAAGAATAAAATTTTAAGAGAAGCACTTTTCTCTAGGTACACAATTAATTATAGGAATACTAAAATGTACAAGGATTTAAAGGCCCATCACTAGTGGAAGAATATAAAATGAGAGATAAGGTGCCAACAAATTGAAATTAAACAACAAAGGACAGTAGGGGAATGATAACCTGTACCTATACTAGAATGGAAGTGAGAGCATGTGACTATAGATTTCATCATAGCACTTCCCATAACAAAAGAAAGGCATGATACAATATAGGTAAATAGTGATGGGAATTTTTCCAGCAACCTAGATGGTTACAGAACTCAATTTGGATGATGATCCAAATCACTCATATTTTACCTTTATTTCTTTTATCTAATAAATATTTGAGTAATAATCTTATAGGTACAATAATATTTCTCCACAGGATGCCAAATGACTTTCATTTGTTGATCGCAAAGGGTCATCATCAGATTTTCATCCAATGACTCGCTGTGATGGACATCGCCTCGATGCATTGGCTCTTTGAGGATTCTTATTATTTTTTTATTTGTAATTGTTTCTTTGGACTATTTATGTTGTAATCATTCTTTTGGGACATTTCCATTTGCTTGTAATTTTCTTTTAGGACTAGCTACCCTAAAAGTGGCATAGTTGTAATTTTGTGAACTTTTTAACCCTAAAGGGAGCAAGTGTAAATACTTGCTTAAGTAGGGTTTTGAGGGAGTTAGCCAAATTTTCAGAAAACACTTCACATGTGAGGGTTAGGGTTTTCCTAAATCCAAATTTCTCTTATCAATTTCAATACCAAGAATTGGAATTGAGGCAAGTTACAACAAAGATAAATTGTGAGTAATATTAATTCCTTTTTATTGTGTTTCCTTTTCATCACTAGTGAGATATATCTAGGGTTGATTAGGATTGTTCTTGGTCAGATTTTGATTTCATTTGTAATCATTTTATCATGTTATAAGATTGATTGGTTTTGACATTAGTTCTAACCATCAATTTTGCTTCATTTGAACTGTGGATCACTTTGTTAGGAAAGGGGATCTCGGATTGGTTCATGTTGTTTTTATTTGAATTCACGTGGCATTCAAGTTTGTTTAGTTTTGTTTTGAAGAATTTGATCATCGTGGATTATTAATTTGTAAGTTATAGCATTTGGAATCAACTTGCACTCCAATAGGATTCACGCAAATTATTAGAGTTTTGAACCGAAATTGGACTAGTCATTTGAGGATTGCAATTGATCTAATTACATGTGCTTAACCCCCTTTTTAGGTACATCATAATTTAGTATCAAAGCTATATTATATTTGGAATTAAGATTAATCACACCATTGTTTGAAGGATTGGTCCATAAATGTTGAGGAATTGAGCAATTGTTAAACTAGTTTGATTGACATTGTTCGTTTGTCTTTCAAATTGGTTTTACATGTGCTTAATCTTGGTTTTAGGCACATCATAATTTGGTATCAGAGCACAAGTTAAGAGAAGGGATTTAGTGTTGGTTGAATTCGTGATCTTCATTGACAATTAGGGTTCTTCACTTTTGATTTGAAATTTTGTATTGAAGAATTGAGTTGTTTAATTGTATTGTTGAAGAGTTGTAATTATTGTTTGTTGAACTAGAAGTGGAGGTCTTGTTGTAGCTCCTTTGTTGTTGAATTCATCGTGAAGGGAAGGGAAGAAAGTAGTGCATTTCTTGAACCAAAATTCGGAATTGGGAAGTATCTCAATTCGTGAAGAAAGGAGAAGTGTAATCCTTGCTTTTTTGTTTCAGAAATAGAGAGTGCAAATGATCATTTCCAGATTTGAGTTGTGTGGAATATTTGGAAATTATTCGATTTTCAAAACAAACATTAAGTTGAAGAAGTTATTATATGGTCATTTGAATTTGAAAATTGCTTCTTACCAATTGTGGAAAGGTTGCAATTAGTGAAGTAATTTGAATTTGAATTGTTGCTACCTTTTTGTGTGTGAGTTACGGTTTGCATTGTGTTTTGTAGTGGTGAAAGATTGTATATTTGGAAGTGTGTGTGTGTGCTGCACCGTGAGTGAAGGTTGTGTATATGTGGCGTTGTGTGTGTGTGTTTAGTAAAGTGATGTGCCTAAAGGGGGGTCAAGCACAATCAACTAAAAGGGATGAATTGTCAATGATCATCCACGCCACAAACAAAGGAAAAGCCTCAATATTCCAAATGAAATTCCGAAATTGTGATGAATTACAATATATCAAATGACAATTGCTAGAAGGGAAAACGAAATGGTATTCAAATTCAATTCAAAGGTGCTTTCAAATTTCGAAATTAGAACCCCAATTTCATAAGAACAAAAAGTACATAAAAGTAACTAAATCCTCACCAGATATGACTCACTAGTTTGGAATTAGGATCAACTTGTAATTTGTTGATATAACACACAACAAATCCAAGCCTACTCGCCACAATTTCACTAAGGAAATTGATAAGAGCAATTGCTTGAAAGAGGCACTCTCTCTCACGGCAAAAGGGGTGTTTTTTCTCAAATATCAAAAAGCTCCTCAAAAACCCTAATTTGCAAGTATTTATACTTGCACCCTTTAGGGTTAGAATGACTAAAAAATCACAACTATGCCACTATAGGGTGGCCGGTCCTAAAGGTAAAATACAACCAAATAAAATGTCCCATAAAGCTTACAAAATAAATGGTTCAAACATAAATTACAAGTAAAGAAAATAATCTTCGGCAGGCTAGCTTCATGATGGAATCCGTCGGTTCAACTCATCGCCAGTTCAGGTCGGTCCATAGATAACCCACAAGCTGAGTCTTAGTGAGTTTATCCATCGCCTTGTGAAACCAAATAAGCATACCTGTTGGAATATACAATTCATGAATAAGATAAAAGAGGTTAGATAATAATTTATTCCGAGGTTGATCTGCTTGAAATGGGCCCTCATTGCCAAGATTTGAAATCTTTCAATTTTTGTCCTAATGATAGGTCTTGTCGGATTTTGATTCCCATCATCTCCTTGGACCTCAAAAAGATTTGACCTCAAATCTTGCAGTTCAAATGCAACAGAGACTCTGTTTCCCAAAAGTAATCCATCTGAAGGAGTATCTCTACAGAATCCCAATATCTGAAATATTATAGTAGATGATTGTTTTCTTTCCTCCATCTCTAGGATGTATCTCTCCTGTAACAAAAACAAGGACTCATTATCGACTGATGTTTCCTCTATCTCAACACTTTCCAACGAGTTTGTTTCCTCTGACTCATCCATGTTATGCTGATCCCTAGAGTCTTCTAACAATTGGTCCAACTGATCATTATCTTCAGAAACCTCTGAAGGTTGGAACAGTGGTGTTTGACATCTTTCATATGTGGAACCCTTATCTTCAAGTGAAGGCATTTGTAGCTCTGCACACTCTGAGCCTCTAGGTGGTCTAAATTCCATTTCTGGGAATGGTTTAAGTCCAAAATTACCAACTCTATCTTCTCTAAGAGCATGATAATCTCCCTTTGCTCTAGGTGGCTCCTGAAGGTGTATCACTGGTGGTGGTGGCAATGTCATCCTATCATTCCTTGTTGCTAATGTAGTAACAAGTTTTCTAAGGTCCCGAAGTTGTTCATCTAAGGTCCTCCCACCTGCAACATTAGAACCTTGACCTCCACCAATTCGACTATATGCTACATCACTCATTCCTCCATTCACACTATTAATAGACATTTTTGTGGATGCAATCTATTTGATGTACCAATGTAATGTCTAGTAATTGTAGCACACTTGCTTCACAAAAACAATTCACGCCAAAACCAACTCACTCCGCCACTTATACACTTTACACACAACACACTAAATTTACGCAACAAGAATATGTTGCAACCCTTCACTTCCAAGGTAGGAACAAACAACAACTAACTAATAGGCTTCTTTAAATTGCAACAACAACAAGAAACGGCAACAACAACTATACACTTCCACATACACGGCAACAATTTTTACAAGTGACACCCTTAATGCAACTTTGCCACAAATGGTAAGAATCAATTTCAAATTCAAATGAAATATATTCAATACCACTCTTAACTACTTGAAGTAAATGGATGTGTTTCAATTCAAATTGTTTCCTCTTCTTCCACGCAAATTCAATTCTAGAAATTATACACTTCCACTTCCAATTTGCACACACAACACCATATACACTCCTACACACTCACGGTGCACTTTGTCCACTTCAACACAATTTTTCAACCGAAATTAACATAAGAAAGGCAGCATTTAAATTTGAAAATCAATCCTCTTCACTAATTGCAACTCCTCCACATTTGGTAAGATGCAAATTTTCAAATTCAAACAAGCACAATTAACTCCTTCACTCTTAATGCTTGTTTTGAAATCAAATAACTTCCTTTCTTACACACTAATCAAATCTGGAAAATTGCAAATATCCTCCACAATTCTGAATTCAACAATGCAAAAACAAACACAATTCCCTTCCTACACAATTTGCACTTCCGAAATTGCACTACCTTCCTCTCCTTCACGGTGAAGTCAAGATAAAAAATTACAACAAGATGTCCACTTCTACAACAACAAGTTTCAACTTCCTAAGTAAGATACTCACGCCAATTAGTACCAATACAAACAATTCAATTAATCCTCAATTTCAACAAGGATCAATCACGTAAACATCAAGGTAACAACAACAAAAAAATACATTCACTTGATCCGAATTTCCACTCCCTTGCAATTCGGTTCACAATGGTAATACCAAAAACTTTCAATTCCCAAAACTTCAATCAACAAAACCCTTCTCATATACCTTCAATTAACTCACGGCAAGAAGGAAACAAAGGACAATCCTAATTGCAACAATTCCTCCTCTTAACCATAAGCAATTCACGGCAATAGGAAGATAACAATATAAGGATCAAAAATCTCAAATTCAACAATCCCTCCTCTTAACCTTAAGCTCTGATACCAAAAGATGATGTGCCTAAAGGGGGGTCAAGCACAATCAAATTGAAGGGAGAAATGGCTATGAAGTATCACGCCACAAGAAGGGAAATGCCTCAATATTCCAAATGAAATTCCGAAATTGTGATGAATTACAATATATCAAATGACAATTGCTAGAAGGGAAAATGAAATGGTATTCAAATTCAATTCAAAGGTGCTTTCAAATTTCGAAATTAGAACCCTAATTTCATAAGAACAAAAAGTACATAAAAGTAACTAAATCCTCACCAGATATGACTCACTAGTTTGGAATTAGGATCAACTTGTAATTTGTTGATATAACACACAACAAATCCAAGCCTACTCGCCACAATTTCACTAAGGAAATTGATAAGAGCAATTGCTTGAAAGAGGCACTCTCTCTCACGGCAAAAGGGGTGTTTTTTCTCAAATATCAAAAAGCTCCTCAAAAACCCTAATTTGCAAGTATTTATACTTGCACCCTTTAGGGTTAGAATGACTAAAAAATCACAACTATGCCACTATAGGGTGGCTGGTCCTAAAGGTAAAATACAACCAAATAAAATGTCCCATAAAGCTTACAAAATAAATGGTTCAAACATAAATTACAAGTAAAGAAAATAATCTTCGGCAGGCTAGCTTCATGATGGAATCCGTCGGTTCAACTCATCGCCGGTTCAGGTCGGTCCATAGATAACCCACAAGCTGAGTCTTAGTGAGTTTATCCATCGCCTTGTGAAACCAAATAAGCATACCTGTTGGAATATACAATTCATGAATAAGATAAAAGAGGTTAGATAATAATTTATTCCGAGGTTGATCTGCTTGAAATGGGCCCTCATTGCCAAGATTTGAAATCTTTCAATTTTTGTCCTAATGATAGGTCTTGTCGGATTTTGATTCCCATCATAAAGGGATTGCAAGTGGTGTAAGTGGTGGTGGAGAGTGTTTGCATCGTGAGTAAGGGAAGGAGTGGTGGTGTGAAATTGTGCATTTGTGTGTGTGGTGAGGTGCTGCACATTGTGGTTATTTGTAGTGTGAAACTGTAGCAAGAAAAGGAAGGTTTGAGTAATAGAATTTGAATTAAAAAACAAACATTAAAGTGTGAAAGTAATTGAACTAATTACTTAAACAATTGTAGTTGAATTTAATTCTATCTACATAGAAGTAGTTATGTGTGTACTTCATTTATTGAACTTTACTTGGAGTACAAAATTATTTCCTTGTGCCTTAAAGCTTTTAAGATGTGAGCTATTGTATTATTGTGGTTGTTAAACGTGTGGGTTGGTGTTGTTGAAGGAGTGTGCTATAAATTCTGGGATTACTTCTTCAAATCCCAACATGTCCAATGAAATTGTGAATGGGGGAATTAGCAATGAGGCCAATAGCCAGGTTAGTGGAGGTCAGGGTCATAATACTGCAAGTAAGAGGACTTTGGAAGAATAGCTCCAAGACCTTACTACTATTGTTGCTACTTTGGTAACTAGGATTGACAGGATTACATTACCACAGTCACCAGTGGTGAACCTTTAGTGATGAGATCCATGATGAGAGCCAAGCCGGAAGAAGAAATGTGGATCCTCTTGAAGTGCCGCCTGGACCGATCACAAGAAATCAAGTGAAACGATTCAAGGAAGCACTTAACGGGTTGATAAAGGTTGTCCATGAAGCCGGAAAAGATTGGAGCAATTTTGTACAAGTCACACCAGACACGGGATGAAGAGGGCATGTATTTTCAAGGCATGGCCGTATAGGAATCTCAAGATTGCACAAAATCATACACGGCTAGACACACGGCTAAAAGGCACGGTCGTGTATGGAGACAAGCAAATCCACAAAAAGATACACGACCAGAAGTACATGGTCGTGTATGTGACCGAAATGTGCACAGAAAAGTACACGGCCAAAGTACACAGTCATGTACACGGCCGTGTATCCCCTGTCAGCCAGCATGTTCTGTTTTCGTGTTTTTACGCAACTTATCTAAGCTACGTCGTTTTGGACTTGTTTTTTATGAATTGTAACCCTAGTACAAAAGCTCCTAGGGTTTAGAACAACTAAGAATTTACATCTTTGAACATTAAACACTTTTGAGAGGCACCTCTCTTGGTTCTTCAAGAACTAAATCAAACTTATCGGATTAATTTCCATGGCGTTCATCCCGACTTAGCAATTGGTCTTTCATCCCGATTGTGGCGTCTTCATTTTATACCAAGGTTCTTGTCTTGCTTATAGACAACGGGTCGCGGTTTCCACTTTAGGTGTTTGGGCGTCTTAGGCAACGAATTCCGAAAGTATTGGTATTGGGTTTCGTCACGGGTTGGCGTGGTTCGTATGAGTTTGGTATCAGAGCTTAGGTTTGTCAAAACATCAAGTTCGGTTGAGGAAGGTAATATCAAAAACCCTAACTCCAATCGTTCATATCAATTATCGTATTCAATTTCGTAGTATTGATTGTCTTTTGATAGTGCAATATCGACTAGGCGATTGTTAAAAAAAAAAAGAGTAAAAATCACAACAACAAAAAAAAGAAGAGAAAAGAAAAGAAAAGAAAAACGTGATCAAGAGCAACAACCAAGACAAAAAAAAAAAAAGAGTAAAAATCACGACAAAAAAAAAGAAGTGAAAAGAAAAGAAAAGAAAAACGTGATCAAGAGCAACAACCAAGACAAAAAAAAAAATTGGATAGAAAAATAGAGGAAAATTTACGAACCCTAGAGTTGTTTTGAATTCTATGGAAGGAAATTGGTGTAGTTCGGTTTAGTTCCAAGAGAATTGAGAAGAGGAAATTAGCGAGTTGATATCATCGTTGTTTGTGAGAATACACGAGTGACTGTGTGATATCATCATTTGAGCGAAACACGTAAGGGAGTGTATCATGTGGTTTAATCATATATATTTGTGCTAGTACTAATCTTTTCTGTAGGAACTATGTCGAGACAACATTTTCCTGAAGGTGAGAGGGGAAGGTTTGATGCTAGGTTAGTAATTGAGGCGTTGAGGGGAGAAATGAAGAGGATGTTCCAAGAAGGAATGGAACAAATTCATGAGATGGTAGAGTAAAGACTAGAGCAACCCACAAACGTATTCCAAGGGCGTAAGAGGGAGAGTCGTTCTAGGAGAGTACCGAGGGGTGGAGATGAAATGTTGGATGATGACTTTGATGAGCCTTCTGTTGGGAGTTATAGAAGATATAGTGGTCGGAATAGAGGAACTAGAGATTGGGAAGATAGAGGAGATAGGAATAGAGAGGATGATCAATTGAGTAGCATAAAGATGAAGATTCCTCCTTTCCAAGGGAAGAATGATCCCAAGGCGTACTTAGAGTGGGAGAAAAAGGTGGAGATGGTGTTTGATTGTCACAACTATAGTGGGAGAAAGAAAGTAAAACTTGCTACCATTGAATTTTCGGATTATGCTATAGTGTAGTGGGATCAATTAATGTTGAATAGAAGGAGGAGTGGCGAGCCACCTATTAAGTCTTAGGAAGAGATGAAAAGAGTGATGAAGAAGTGGTTTATGCCTGCGTATTACTATCGTGAATTGCACAACAAGTTGCAAACTCTAAGGCAGGGAAGCCGAAGTGTAGATGAGTATTTCAACGAAATGGAAGTCACTATGATTAGGGCGAATGTAGAGGAGGATAGAGAGGCTACAATGGCTAGGTTTCTTGTTGGGTTGAATAGAGAAATCCAAAATGTGGTTAAATTGCAGCATTATGTAGAATTGGAGGATATGGTTCACATGGCTATAAAGGTTGAGAACTAGCACAAGAGGAAAGGTAGTAGTAATGCACGGTTTCCACAGGGTAATGGTTCATCCACTTGGAAGACCAACCAATGGAAGAAAGAAGAAAAGCCTTTACCCACTAAACCAAAAGGAGAGCTGAGGCAAGCAGGTTCTACTCCTGGTAACCAAGGTAACCTTGAATCTTCTACTTCTAGAAATCGTGACATTAGATGCTTTAAATGCCAAGGTAAAGGCCATGTTGCTAGTCACTGTCCAAATAGGCATGTGATGATTTTGCGTGATGATGGAGAGTATGAGACTGAGGGGGATAGTGAAGAAGATGATATGCCTCCATTAGAGGATGCTAGTGATGATGAGGAGCCTGCAATGGGAAGGCTAGTGGCAGTAGTGAAGCGAGCGTTGAATGTGCAGGTGAAGGAAGAAGAAGAGGTGCAAAGAGAGAATATATTTCATACTATATGTTATTTAGGAGATCACATTTGTAATTTGATCATTGATGGAGGGAGTTGCACCAACGTAGTGAGTAACTTTATTGTTGAGAGGCTGGGGCTCAAAACTGTTAGACACCCTAGTCCATATAAATTGCAGTGGTTGAATGATAGTGGAGAGACTAAGGTGAGTAAGCAAGCATTGATTGGTTTCCACATTGGTAGGTATGAGGATGAGGTGTTATGTGATGTAGTGCCAATGCAAGCATGTCATGTGTTGTTGGGGAGGCCATGGCAATTTGATAGGAAGGTTTTTCATGATGGTTTTTCTAACAAGTATACGCTTGTTCACCAAGGGAAAAGCTTTAATCTTAAACCGTTAACACCCAAACAGGTGTATGAGGACCAGTTGCAGCTACAACAGTCGTTTGCAAAACACAAGGTGAGTGAAAAGCAGAGTGAGAGTGAGAGAGCAAAAGACAATGAGAAGAAAAAGGAATATAAAAGTCAAGATCAAAAGGAAAAGGAGAGGAAGGCTGGAAAGAGTGTGAGAGGCCAAGTTGAAGGGGGATCAACTTTGGTGGTGAGTGAAAAGGAGAGGGCAGCCTTGCAAAAGGAGAGTTGTGTGGTAAAAGCAAGTGTAGTGAGGAGAGCGTTAGTGATGAAGCAACCTATGTTGTTGCTGGTTTTTAAGGAAACATGTCGTAATATTAACGAACTATCTAACTCTTTACCTAGTGTGGTTGTGTCTCTTGTGCAGGACTTTGAAGATATCTTTCCTGAGGAGATTCCAAAGGGATTACCACCTATTCGTGGTATTGAGCACCAGATTGACCTTGTACCTGGAGCATCAATTCCAAACAAGCCAGCTTATAGGAGCAATCCGGAGGAGACCAAGGAACTCCAAAGGCCGGTCGAAGAATTAATGGAGAAGGGGTACGTGAGAGAAAGCATGAGTCCATGTGCAGTGCCTGTGATTTTGGTGCCTAAGAAGGGTGGGACATGGAGAATGTGTGTTGACTGCTGTGCCATCAACAACCTTACGGTAAAGTATCGTCATCCCATTCCTTGTTTAGATGACTTCTTAGATTGGTTATATGAGTATAGTGTCATTCCTCGTGAGCCATGGATAAACATTTCCATAGATTTTGTGTTAGGATTATCTAGGCCTAGGCATGGTCGAGATTCTAATTTTGTGGTTGTGGATAGGATTTTCAAAACGGTTCATTTCATTCCTTGTCATAAAACTGATGATGCTATATACATTGTTGATTTGTTCCTTAGAGAGGTAGTGTGTCCGCATGGTATACCTAGGAGCATTATTAGTGATCGGGATGTAAAAATTTCGAGTCATTTTTGGAGAGTATCGTAGGAAAAGTTAGGAACTAAGTTATTATTTTCGACTATCTGTCACCTACAAATTGATGGGCAAATTGATGTGGTTAACAGGACTTTAATTCAATTGTTAGGGGCAATCATAGAGAAGAACATTAGGACTTGGAAGGATTGTCTACCATTTGTGGAGTTTGCATATAATAGGGCTTTATATAGCACTACTCATTGTTCACCATTTGAGATTGTGTATGGTTTTAACCCATTGGTTCCTATTTATTTATTGCCATTGCCACTTAACAAGTCTATGAGTTTTGATGTTGATTCTAAGGCAGATTTCGTGAGAAAGCTACATGCACAGGTAAAGATTAGGATTGTAAAACAAAATGCCAGGGTCGTTTCAAGGGTGAACAAGGATAGGAGACCCAAGATTTTTCAGCCTGGAGATTGGGTTTGGGTGCATTTTCGCAAGGAGAGTTTTCCATTGCAGAGGAGATCCAAGTTGAACCCTAGGGGAGATGGTCCATTTCCGATGCTTGAGAAAATCAATGATAATGCCTACAAGAAAAATTTACTAGGTGAGTATCCAGTAAATGTCACATTTTATGTTACTGATCTGAGTCCATTTGATGCAGGCAATGATTTGAGGACAAATCCTTTTCAAGAGGAGGGGAATGATGAGATCCATGATGAGAGCCAAGCCGGAAGAAGAAATGTGGATCCTCTTGAAGCGCCGCTTGGACCGATCACAAGAAATCAAGCGAAACGATTCAAGGAAGCACTTAACGGGTTGATAAAGGTTGTCCATGAAGCCGAAAAGGATTGGAGCAATCACGAAGTTGAAACGGATTAGAACAACCATGGGAAGACCCTTGCTTTTGTACAAGTCACACCAAACACGGGATGAAGAGGGCATGTATTTTCAAGGCACGACCGTATAGGAATCTCAAGATTGCACAGAGTCATGTACGGCTAGACATACGGCTAAAAGGCACGGCCGTGTATGGAGACAAGCAAATCCACAGAAAGATACACGACCAGAAGCACACGGTCGTGTATGTGACCGGAATGTGCACATAAAAGTACACGGCCAAAGTACACGGTCGTGTACACGGCCGTGTATCCCCTGTCGGCCAGCATGTTCTGTTTTCATGTTTTTACGCAACTTATCTAAGCTACATCATTTTGGACTTATTTTTCACGAATTGTAACCCTAGTATAAAAGCTCCTAGGCTTTAGAACAACTAAGAATTTACATCTTTGAACATTTAACACTTTTGAGAGGCACCTCTCTTGGTTCATCAAGAACTAAATCGAACTTATCGGATTAATTTCCGTGGCGTTCATCCCGACTTATCAATCGATCTTTCATCCCGATTGTGGCGTCTTCATTTTATACCAAGGTTCTTGTCTCGCTTATAGACAATGGGTCGCGGTTTCCACTTTAGGTGTTTGGGCGTCTTAGGCAACGAATTCGAAACGTATTGGTATTGGGTTTCGTCACGGGTTGGCGTGGTTCATATCATTTAGGCACCACCTCGGGTAGCTCCATGGAACTTCCAGAGAGAAAGGGTATTGGGAGAAGGAAACTTAGGTAGAAGGATGGAGGGAGATCATCTGATGAGAGCCATGATGGGAGTCAAGCTAGAAGGTGGAATGTAGATCCTCTTGAAGTGCCACCTAGACCGATCACAAGAACTCGAGCGAAACGATTCAAGGAAGCACTTAATGAGTTGATAAAGGATGTCCAAGAAGCCGGAAAGGATTGGAGCAACCATGAGAATGAACTTGCATTTGTACAAGTCATTCAAGGAGATCAAAGCATAGGAGATCAAAGCTGCTAGTCTTCACAACGCTGGCTTAAACGCTGCCGGCCTTGAACCGGCGTTGCAATTAGAGCATGACAGAGGGACTACGCTGGCCTTCTACGCCGCCAGCCTATATACCTGGCGTACATCCTACGCCGCCTACTACGCCGCCGGTGTACAATGCCTGTTTGTTATTTTTCTGCAACTTTATTATATTATGTCGTTTTGGGCTTTTGTTTTGTGAATTGTAAACCCTATTAAAAGCTGCTAGGGTTGGAAAAACACAGATAGAACATACATACAACATTGATAAACATAATTTGAGAGAATTCCTCTCTTGGTTCTCCAAAGAACATCTCTTAAACTTATCGGATCTCTTCCGTGGTGTTCAAAGCCGACTTATTAATCGGTCTTTCATCCCAGTTATGGCGTCAACAGAATATACCAAGGTTCTTGCCTCATTTATAGGCAACGGATCGCAGTTCCACTTTGGTTGTTTTGGTATCTTGGGTTGCAATTCCAAATGTATTGGTATAGGGTTTCGTCATACGTGGGTGTGGTTCATATCAGTTTGGTATCAAAGCTTAGGTTTATTAAAC
Source organism: Laguncularia racemosa (assembly GCA_037954665.1). Taxonomy (NCBI): domain Eukaryota; kingdom Viridiplantae; phylum Streptophyta; class Magnoliopsida; order Myrtales; family Combretaceae; genus Laguncularia; species Laguncularia racemosa. The sequence continues at coordinate 3,234,516 of JBBMOL010000088.1, forward strand.
ATCAGTTCGGTTTGAGAAAGGTAACATCAAAACCCTAACTCCAATTGTTCATATCAATTGCTCCTATCTAGTTTCGTATTACCATTGCTTCATACTCAAGTCCATAGTGTTAATTGTCTCTTGAGTAGTGTAATTTCATTCTAGCAATCTTGTTACAAAAAAAAAAGGAGAAGAACAAAAATAAAGAACGAAAACAAAGGCAACAAAAAAAGAAAGAAAAAGGAAAATTCAAGCTCGGAGAGTTTGTTCTTAAATCCTATGGAAGAATTGGTGTAGTTTGGATTAGTTCCAAGAGAATTGAAAAGAGGGATTGGTGAGTTGGTATCATCCTTGCTTGTGAGAATACGTGAGTGATTGTGGGATATCCTTCTTGAGTGAAACACGTGAGGGAGTGAATTATGAGGCTTAATTCTATATATTTGTGTTAGTACTAACCTTTATTGCAGGAACTATGTCACGGCAAAATTCTCCTAAAGGTGAGAGGGGGAGGTTTGATGTTAGGTTAGTGATTGAGGCATTGAGGAGTGAGATGAAGAGAATGTTTCAGGAGGGGATGGAACAAATTCTTGAAATGGTGGAGTAGAAACTAGAGCAATCTAAGAACGTCTTTCAAGGGCGTAAGAGGGAGAGTTATTCTAAGAGAGGACAAAGGGGTGGAGATGAAATTTCTGATGATGAGTTTGCTGAACCTTCTATTGGGAGTTATAGAGGTTATGGTGGTAGGAATAGAGGAACTAGGGATTGGGAAGATAGAGGAGATAGGAATAGAGAGGATATTCAATTGAGTAGTATAAAGATGAAGATTCCTCTTTTCCAAGGGAAGAATGACCCCGAGGCATACTTAAAATGGGAGAAGAAGGTAGAGATGGTGTTTGATTGTCACAATTATAGTGGGAGAAAGAAAGTGAAGCTTGCTGCCATTGAGTTTTCGGATTATGCCATAGTGTAGTGGCATCAACTGATGTTAAATAGAAGAAGGAATGGCGAACCACCCATTGAGTCTTAGGAAGAGATGAAGAGGGTGATGAAGAAGCGGTTTGTTCCTACTTATTACTATCGTGAATTGCATAACAAATTGCAAACTCTTAAGTAGGGAAGCCGAAGTGTGGATGGGTATTTCAAGGAGATGGAGGTTACTATGATTAGAGCGAATGTTGAGGAGGATAGAGAGGCTACCATGGCGAGATTTCTTGTTGGGTTGAATAGGGAGATCCAAAATGTAGTAGAATTGCAGCATTATGTGGAATTGGAAGATATGGTTAACAGGGCTATAAAGGTTGAGAACCGATACAGGAGGAAAGGTAGTAGTACTGCACGGTTTCAATAGGATGCTGGTTCATCTACTTGGAAGACTAACCATTGGAAGAAGGAAGAAAAGTCTTTACCCACCAAGCTAAAAGGAGAGCAGAAGCAAGCGGGTTCTACTCCTGATAATCAAGGTAAACCTGATTCTTCTACTCCTAGAAATCGTGACATTAAATGTTTTAAATGCCAAGGCAGAGGCCACATTGCTAGTCAATGTCCGAATAGACGTGTTATGATTCTGCGTGATGATGGTGAGTATAAGATTGAGGGGGATAGTGAAGATGATGATATGCCTTCATTAGAGGATGCTAGTGATGACGAGGAGCCTGCAATAGGGAAGTTAGTGGCAGTAGTGAAGCGAGCTTTGAATGTGCAGGTGAAGGAAGAAGAGGAGGTGCAATGAGAGAATATCTTTCATACTATATGTTATCTAGGTGACCATATTTGCAGTTTGATCATTGATGGGGGGAGTTGCACTAATGTACTGAGTACTTTCATTGTTGAGAGGTTGGGGCTCAAGACCACTAAACACCCTAACCCATATAAATTGCAGTGGCTGAATGATAGTGGCGAGATTAAGGTGAGTAAGCAAGCCTTAATTGCTTTTCGCATCGGTAGGTATGAGGATGAGGTATTATGCGATGTAGTATCAATGCAGGCGTGTCATGTGTTGTTGGGGAGGCCATGGCAGTTTGACAAGAAGGTTGTTCATGATGGTTTTTCTAATAAGTATACACTTGTTCACCGTAGCAAAAGCTATAATCTTAAACCCTTAACACCCAAACAGGTGTATGAAGATCAGTTGCAGCTACAACAATCGTTTGCAAAATATAAGGTGAGTTAAAAACAGAGGGAGAGTGAGAGAGTAAAAGATATAGAAAAAAAAAAGGAACACAAAAGTCAATATCAAAAGGAAAAAGAGAGGAAGGCTGGAAAGAGTGTGAGAAGCCAAGTTGAGGGGGGATCAACTTTGGTGGCGACTGAAAAGGAGAGTGCAGCCTTGCAAAAGGAGAGTTGTGTGGCAAGAGCGAGTGTAGTGAGGAGAGCGTTAGTGATGAAGCAACATATGTTGTTGTTGGTTTTTAAAGAAACTTATTTGAATACTAACGAACTTCTTAACTCTGTGCCTAGTGTGGTTCTGTCTATTGTGCAGGACTTTGAAGATGTCTTCCTTGAGGAGATTCCAAAGGGGTTACCACCTATTTGTGGTATTGAGCACCAAATTGACCTTGTACCCAGAGCATCTATTCCAAACAAGCCAGCTTATAGGAGTAATCCAGAGGAGACAAAGGAACTTCAAAGGCAGGTTGATGACTTGATGGAGAAGGGGTACATGAGAGAAAGCATGAGCCCATGTGCAGTGCCTGTGATTTTGGTGCCTAAGAAGGATGAGTCATGGAGAATGTGTGTTGATTGCCGTGCCATCAACTACATCATGGTAAAGTATTGTCATCCCATTCCTCACTTAGATGACATGTTAGATGAGTTACAAGAGTCTAGTGTCTTTTCCAAAATTGATTTGAAAAGCGGATATCACCAAATTAGAATGAAAGAAGGTGATGAATGGAAAACCGCATTTAAGACAAAATATGGATTATATGAGTGGTTAGTAATGCCTTTCGGTTTAACTAACGCACCTAGTACTTTCATGAGACTTATGAACCATGTTTTGACTTTTATTGGTAATTTTGTGGTCGTCTATTTTGATGATATCCTCAATTACAGCAAGAGTTTGGAAGACCAAATATCTCACTTAAGGGCTGTTTTGGAAGTGCTTCAAAAGGAGCAATTATATGCTAACCTCAAAAAGTGCACTTTTTGCATAGACAAACTTGTGTTTCTTGGTTTTATTGTTAGTGCACAGGGAATATAGGTTGATGAAGAGAAGATTTGTGCGATCTAAGAATGGCCTAGTCTAACTAATGTGAGTAATGTTCGGAGTTTCCATGGACTAGTGAGCTTTTATTGGAGGTTTGTGAAGGATTTCAGCGCCATTGCAGCACCACTTATTGAAGTAATCAAGAAGAATGTGGGGTTCAGTTGGGGAGAGCAACAAGAGAAGGCCTTTCAGACGCTTAAAAATAAGCTGACTCATGCGCCACTACTTGCTTTACCTGATTTCTCTAAAACTTTTGAGATTAAGTGTGATGCTTTAGGAATAGGTATTGGAGCAGTTCTCATGCAAGAAAGGAGACCAATTGCATTCTTTACTGAGAAGTTAAGTGGCGTAACCTTGAACTACCCTACTTATGACAAGGAGTTATATGCATTGGTTCGAGCGCTGGAGACTTTATAACACTATCTTTGGCCAAAAGAGTTCGTGATCCACACTAATCATGAATCCTTGAAGTACTTGAAGGGACAACATAAGCTAAACAAAAGGCATGTTCGTTGGGTGGAGTTCATCAAAACATTTCCCAATGTGATCCACTATAAGCAAAGTAAAGAGAATGTTGTTGCCAATGCACTTTCTAGAAGGTATGCTCTTATCTCTACTCTTAGTTCTAGAATGCTTGGTTTTGAGCATATTAAAGAATTGTATGCTGCTGATCGAGATTTTTGTGAAGAGTATGTGCGCTGTGAGAAGAGTGGTCATGGTAAATTTTATAAGGATGGGGGATTCTTATTTAGGGAGAATAAACTTTGCATTCCCAATTGTTCTTTAAGAGAGTTATTAGTGAGGGAGTCTCATGGAGGAGGATTAATGGGGCATTTTGGAGTAGCTAAAACTTTAGGGGTGTTGCAGGAACACTTCTATTGGCCTCACATGAAACGAGATGTTGAGAGGATTTGTGAGCGATGTTTCACTTGTAAGCAAGCAAAATTTAGAGTCCAACCTCATGGACTTTATACCCCACTCCCAATTCCTCATGAGCCTTGGGTAGACATTTCCATGGATTATGTGTTAGGATTACCCAAATCTAGGTATGGTCGAGACTCTATTTTTGTAGTCGTGGATAGGTTTTCTAAGATGGCACATTTCATTCCTTGCTACAAAACAGATGATGCTTGCCATATTGCTAATTTGTTCTTTAGGGAATTGTGAGATTGCATGGTATGCCTAAAACAATCGTATCGGATCGGGATGCTAAGTTCTTGAGCTACTTCTAGAAGACCTTGTGGGCTAAGTTAGGAACTAAGTTATTGTTCTCTACTACTTGTCATCCACAGACTGATGGTCAAACTAAGGTAGTAAATCGAACCTTATCTACTTTGTTGAGGGTTATCATTAAAAAGAACATTAAACGTTGGGAGGATTGTTTGCCACATGTTGAATTTACTTATAATCGCACAATGCATTCTGCTACTAAGTTTACTCCTTTTGAAATTGTGTATGGTTTTAATCCACTAACTCCTTTGGATTTATCACCTCTTCCTATTTCTGAGTATGTTAATCTAGATGGTAAGAAGAAAGTAGAATTTGTTAAACAGATCCATGAGAAGGCAAGGCTAAACATTGAGCGGAGGACAGAACAGTATGTGAAACAAGCCAACAAGGGTCGTCGATAAGTTGTCTTTGAACCTGGAGACTAGGTTTGGGTTCACATGCGCAAAGAGTAGTTTCCTATGCAGCATCGATCTAAATTACTTCCTAGAGGTGATGGACCATTTCAGATTCTTGAGCGCATCAACGATAATGCCTACAAGTTAGATTTGCCAGGTAAGTATCAAGTAAGTGCTACTTTTAATGTTACTGATCTGAGTCCTTTTGATGTAGTCGATGATTTGAAGACAAATCCTTTTCAAGAGGAGGAGAATGATGAGAGCCATGATGGGAGCCAAGCTAAAAGGTGGAATGTGGATCCTCTTGAAGTGCCACCTGGACCGATCACAAGAACTCGAGTGAAACGATTCAAGGAAGCACTTAATGGGTTCATAAAGGATGCCCAAGAAGCCGGAAAGGATTGGAGCAACCATGGGAATGAACTTGCATTTGTACAAGTCATTCAAGGAGATCAAAGCGTAGGAGATCAAAGCTGCCAGTCTTGACAACGCTGGCTTAAACGCTGCCGGCCTTGAACCGGCGTTGCAATTAGAGCGCGATAGAGGGACTACGCCGACCTTCTATGCCGTCGGCCTATATACCCGACGTACATCCTACGCCACCGGTGTACAATGCCTGTTTGTTATTTTTCCACAACTTTATTATGTTATGTCGTTTTGGGGTTTTGTTTTACGAATTGTAAACCTTATTAAAAGCTGTTAGGGTTGGAAAAACACAGATAGAACATACACACAACATTGATAAAGATAATTTGAGAGAATTCCTCTCTTGGTTCTCTAAAGAACTTCTCTTTAACTTATTGGATCTCTTCCGTGGCGTTCAAACCCGACTTATCAATCGGTCTTTCATCCCGATTGTGACGTCAACATAATATACCAAGGTTCTTGCCTCGTCTATAGGCAACGAGTCGCGGTTCCACTTTAGTTGTTTTGGCATCTTGGGTTACAATTTCAAACGTATTGGTATAGGGTTTCGTCACACATGGGCGTGGTTCATATCATCATCACCCCTATAGGGAAGAGAGGGATGACAACTTTAGGGCTAATCCTTACTTGAATAGGGATTTCAGGCGACTTCGGGGATTGGAATATGTGAAGTTGTAGATGCCTTCTTTTGATGGCAGGGGTTTAGTTGATGATTATTTGGATTAGGAGGACAAGGTTGAGGGTCTCTTTGAATGCTATGAGATCAATGATAACACCCGAGTCCGACTGGCTGCTGTTGAGTTTACAAGATATGCTACCTTATGGTGGAAAAATCTGATTATCAATAAGCGTAGGGATAGGGAGGTTGAGATACAGACATAGAGGGACATGAAGAGGGTTCTGAGAAAAATATTTATTCTTGAGCACTATAGACAGGAACTGTTCATGCGTCTATAGACATTGAGGTAGGGAGGTAAGACAGTTGATGATTATGTGCAAGAATTTGAAACTCGCATGATTAGATGTAGGTCAATTGAGCTTCCAAAACAAACCTTAGCACGCTTTGTTTCAGGGCTGAAATATGAGATAGCGTATGTTATCGAGTTGCAGTGGTATAGTACATTTGATGAGGCTATTCAGTTGGCCTTAAAAGTGGAGAGGTAAAGGCGATCTAATTTATTCAGGGTTCCAAGTAGCAGACCTAGTACTACTACCAGGCCCATGGTAGCTAATGGTCGATCAAGAGGGACAAAGGTGGTAGGTGAGATAGTGAGGGTAGTGGACAGAGCTACCCCCAGCACTGGAAGGGAAAATATACCCTTTGGGAAGGGTAAAGAGGTAATAGCACCAGATGTAAGGTAGACTGTTCCAGGACTACTAGTGGAAAGATAGGCCAAATCAAATGCTTTTAATACATGGGATTTGGGCATATGGTAGCACAATGTCCAAACAAGAGGGTTATGACCGTTATGGAGGGCGTTGGAGAGGATATAGAGGATGAGATGGAACAGGCTAAGCCTACAGATCTGTCTGTAGCACTGTAGGAGTACTATGATGATCAGACTGCAGAAACACATGAGGAGGGTACAGGTGAACAATATTTACCCATTAATGTGTTATGTAGGGCTCTGACCATATCTCCTAATACTAGGGACATATAGAGGGAGAACATATTCCACACTTCTTGTAGGATCAGAGTAACCTTTGTGTGCTCATCATTGATAGTGGTAGTTGCACGAATGTTATATCTACTACACTAGTAGATAAATTACAATTATCTACTAGTCCACATCCTAGCCCTTATAATTTGCATTGGTTGGATAATTGGGGCAATATGCATGTTACGCTAAGGTAAAGGTGTCTGTGAGTGTTGGGCAAAAGTATTACGATGAGATTCTATGTGACGTGATCCCTATGTGTGTGTTCCACTTGCTATTGGGTAAGCCATGGATGTTTGATCAGAAGGTGTTACATGATGGTTTTAGAAACACCTATATGTTTAGTATAGGAGGGTCTCGAATAGTACTATTGCCAATGACTCCATCTAAGGTGCACAAATTCTAGGAGCAGATCAAAACTACTTCTATTACATTTAGTAACCGGGAGAACAGGCCAACAGAGATATTCGAGTTCAGTTCCATAAATGACCCTCTAGATTTAAGGGCAAATCTTTCAGAAGCCCGAGGAGATGATGGGAATTTTTCCAGCAATCTAGATGGTTACAAAACTCGATTTGGATGATGATCTAAATCACTCATATTTTACCTTTATTTCTTTTATCTAATAAATATTTGAGTAATAATCTTACAAGTATAATAATATTTCTCCACGGGATGCCAACTGACTTTCATTTGTTGATTGCAAAGGGTTATCGTCAGATTCTCATCCAATGAGCCACTATGATCGACATCGCCTCAATGCATTAGCTCTTTGAGGATTCTTATTATTTTTGTATTTGTATATGTTTCTTTGGACTATTTTTGTTGTAATCTTTCTTTGGGGTACTTCCATTTGCTTGTAATTGTCTTTTAGGATCGGCCATCCTAAAAGTGGCATAGTTGTAATTTTGTGAACTTTTTAACCTTAAAGGGAGCAAGTATAAATACTTGCTTAAGTAGGGTTTTGAGGGAGTTACCCAAATTTTCAGAAAACACTTCACGTGTGAGGGTTAGGGTTTTCCTAAATCTAAATTTCTCTTATCAATTTCAATACCAAGAATTGGAATTGTGGTAAGTTACAATAAGGCGAAATCGTGAGTAATATCAATTCCTTTTTGTTGTGTTTCCTTTTCATCACTAGTGAGTTATATCTAGGGTTGATTAAGATTGTTCTTAGTCAGATTTTGATTTCATTTGTAATCATTTTATCATGTTATAAGATTGATTGGTTTTGACATTTGTTCTAATCATCAATTTTGCTTCATGTGAACCGTGGATCACTTTGTTGGGAAAGGGGATCTCGGATTGGTTCTTGTTGTTTTTATTTGAGTTCACGTGGCATTCAAGTTTATTTAGTGTTGTTTTGAAGAATTTGATCATTGTGGATTATCAATTTGTAAGTTATAACATTTGGAATCGACTTGCACTCCAATAGGATTCACGTAAATTATTAGAGTTTTGAACCGAAATTGGACTAGTCATTTGAGGATTGCAATTGATCCAATTACATGTGCTTAACCCCCCTTTTAGGTACATTATAGTTTGGTATCAGAGCTATATCATACTTGGAATTAAGATTGATCACGCCATTATTTGAAGGATTGGTCCACAAATATTGAGGAATTGTGCAATTGTTGGACTAGTTTAATTGACATTGTTTGTTCATCTTTTAAATTAGTTTTGCATGTGCTTAATCTTGGTTTTAGGCACATCAAATAGTGGATAGATTAGCTAAATCAACTCATTTTATACCCATCAACAATTGTTGTGCCCTGGGTAAGCCAGCATAGTTATACATCAAGGAAATAGTGAGACGGCATAGAGTTTCAATGACAATTGTTTTTAATTAAGATACTAGATTTGTAAGTAGATTTTGAAGAAGCCTATATGGAGCCTTAGGCACCAAATTTTATTGCAACATAGTCTTCCATCCTCAAATAGATGGTTAATTAGAGCAAATTGTACTGATTTGGGGAGATATGTTGAGGGTCTATTGATAGAGCCATTTTATACTCAATCTTTATAGTATAAATTATGTTAAATTATTATTGATTTTATAGAAATCATAAGGAAATGGTACTTTAATTCTATCATCGTGATAAATCAGGTTAAATGGAGTCAAGGATGCTAATTCAAGTATTTTAGAGAAGTCATCTACAACTTAGATCAAGACAAGGAATTACACCACCAGAGGAAACACGGTTTGAGGCATGGCCAAGGTTCAAACCGTGCTACACACTGGACAAGAAGGCGAAAATGAGTACTTACAACAGAGAGAGACACGGCTTAAGGCACGGCCGTGGTGGAAGCCGTGGGATAAACCGTGCTTGAAGCCGTGGTGGAAGCTAGGTGTGCCAATGAGAAAAAAGTGTGGAACATCAACCAGATGAAGGCACGGCTTGAAATCTGGCCGTGTGTGTAACCGTGGTTCACACTGGTTGCGGTTGTAGACTTGAAGAATATGCACAGAGGATGGCACGGCTTGACCCACGGCTGTGTGGTAGGGCGTGCCAGGCAGACGAATCTTCACTTCTCGAAATCTACTTGGAAAAGGAAAGATATTTTCGTATCTTGCTAGCAAAAGATCACATGCCATCTCCCTAACAATATAAATAGAACCAACCCTAGAGGGTTAGGACAATTTTTGAACTTTTGAATCTTTGGATCCTGAAGAACCTTGGATCATCTTGGAGGCAGAGCAAGCAACCGGGTTCATTATGTTTTTACTTTTTATTTTCGTTTTATTGATGAACATGTGTAGCTAGGCCACTTTTCTAGCCAAATGGTCATAGATGTTTAATTCTCCACGAATTGTGAGGTCTAATTGACTTGTATTTATTCTATTCTTTGCTTTCGGGTATTCATATATCTTCTAATCGTTTTGTCATTGTTATCTTTGTTGATTGGTATGAATAGAGCTCTTCTACTCAATTAGCAAGTTAATATATTGTCAACTAGCACGTCAAATTCGTAATTGTTTGATTGTTCTAGTCTTAGTGACGCAATAACATGTTTGGTTATAAAAGAGATGATCGAATTCATGTTATGGAGGTGTGTGATCATGTTTAAATAGGTTATCTTATAATCTACTGGCATGAATTGGTGGTCTCTCTAGATCTTAATGCTATTGATAGATTAAATCCTAAGCGCTTGTCTAAGGGTTGTTTAATCAATAAGAGAAATAATTCAAAGCGCTTGTCCGAGGTTATCGAGGAAGTAAGGAGAGATAGGTTGTTAGAGCTTGTTAATAAACATAACCAATTTATCTAGGAATAAGAATAGAGAACATTTGCATCGATGATCAATTCCTAGAATTAAACCATCTTGATTCCCTTGGCTAGGCTTTTTATCAATATACAACTTTCTTATCTTGTTTTAACTTTGTTCAACTCACAAACCAAACCCCCCATTTTCTTTTTCCTTTTATTCTCCTTGAATAGAAATAAGTTTAACCAATCTCTGTGGATTCGACCTTACTCACCACTATATGCAAATCATATAATTGTCTAGGAGTAGGTTTTATTTTTGTTGGATTCGACACCCATCATCTATGTTCTAGATTTTGGAGAAAATTGGGACAAACACTTACCTTTAGTAGAATTTGCCTACAATAATAGCTATCAAGCAATAATTTAGATGGTGTCTTATATAGCTTTATATAGAAGGAAATGTAGGTTACTCTTGCACTAGGATGAGGTAGGAAAAAGAAAGTTATTAGAACCTAAATTGGTGTAGGAAGCCATAGATAAAGTGAAGTTAAATAGAGAAAGGATGTTATTGACTCAAAGTTACCAAAAGAGTTATTCTAATGGGAGGCGATAGCCTTTAGAATTTGGAGTTAGAGATCATGTTTCATTGAGGATATCTTAACTAAAAGTTTTGTCAAATTTTATTTGAGAGGAAAATTAAATCTTAGGTATGTTAGATCTTCTGAGGTTTTGGAGAAAACTGGTAATGTGACTCACAGTGTCATGCTCCAAAGGGGGCTTAGAAGTTTCTACTAAAATTATCATGGCACTTGTGCACCTGTTAGATGATAACTGTCTTACAAGTCAGAGATCGTAAGACTCTAAATAATCGATTACATTTATGACTAATCATATTACATATAATCATATCATAAAAATATAACTATGGATTCCATGTCCCATGGTCAACCAAGATCACAGAGAGTCAGAATCCCCTACCAATCAGTAAATGGAATAAAACCCTAAGTCTCACCAATTCAATTTTACATCAAGTTCCTAAAAGTAACATTCACAATTCTTACTTCATCGTTCTTAGCTTCTAAAATCTCTCGACAGTTCACATCTTATCCCATCCCAAGCTTTCATAATCTTTGCTTGCAAAACATTCTGTTGAGGGGTAAGCACACTGCTGTTCAGTGAATGAGAGTGCAATATTCTCAATGCTACACACACATAAGCAATTTCAAATCAAGTTATCAGATCATATGTGATGTGCTCAAAACTAAGTTCAAGCACAATCAAATGACTCAAAGGAAACAATCTTCAAGTCACAATCAAACCGATCCAATTGAATTAGGAAATTGTGCAACCCTAATGGAAATTTGATGGAATCCAATGATTCAAAGACGCAATCAACTTCCACTAATGATCAATTTCACTAAACAACAATAAGACTAAGTGAATTTCACATGAAATTGATGAATAAGAAAAACACAAAACCGTGATATATCCTTCTTCCAACAATTCTAATTCACGCCAATCACTAAAGAGCATTTAATCTCAAATGAACAATTAACCTTACAAGATGATTGTCCACGAATTACAATCACAAATAAGTCCAAGAAAGATTCAAATCTACCCTAGATATGACTCACTAGAGAAGAAATGAACAACAACAAAGATGAAATCGATATGACTCACAATTCCCCTTTATCGCACACGCCACAATTCCAATTCTTGGGTTGAAATTGATAAGAGATTTTTGAACTAGGATAAACCCTAATTCCACACGTGAAAATACTATGTTTGTTATGCAAAATATGGCCTCCTCAAACCCTCTTCTAAGCAAGTATTTATACTTGCTACTCCTAAGGTTAGAAAGTGGTCAAAATTACAAGTTTGCCACTTTTAAGGTAGCTAGTCCTAAATGAAAATTACAAGGAAATGAAAGTGTCCCAAAACCAAATACAACAAAAAAATAGTTCAAAAAAGAAGAAATATATAAAAGAAATGGTCTTTCATGATGCCGGTCTTCAAGAAGCTTTTGAATCAGGTTCTGTAGACAACCTTGATTTGCTCAGTAGCGTAGGTGTTTTTGCATCTTGTAGGACTAATAAGTGAACCTGTTGAAATGCATCAAAATTATAGTGCAAAGATATAGGAAGTAGGTTAGTTTTCTCAAGATTAGGTTTCTCTAGCAAAACCCTCAAAGCTAGATTATGGAGACCCTTAGCTTAGGCCCTAGTGATAGGTCTTGGAGGAGTTTGATTCCTATCATCTCCTCGGGCTTCTAGAAGATTTGCCCTCAAATCTGATGGAACTTCATGCACGTCATCTGCTAAGTATGGTGAGAGATCTATGACATTGAAAGTTGATGATACTCCATACTCTCCTAGTAACTCTATGCGATAGGCATTGTCGTTGATGCGCTTTAAGACCCTGAATGGTCCATTTGATCTAGGAGATAGCTTCTATGACTTTTTATGTGGAAACCTGTCCCTGCTAAGATTAATCTAGACTAAGTCACCTGGATTATAGAGATGAATTTTCCTGTGTCTGTTTCCCTGGATCCTCTGCTATTCCTGGGTCTTTTGAAGGTGTTCAGTTGTCTGATCATGAATGTGCTGAATTTATCAGGCTCAGTCAACTCCATTAAGACTTTCTTCCTTTTTCGCTGGTCCAACTATAAAATCCAATGGAATGGAAGGATTATAGCCATAAATAACTTCAAAGGGAGACTTACTGGTTGAACTATGAGTAGACCTATTGTAAGCGAACTCAACAATAGGAAGACACAAGTCCCAATCATTAAGATTCTTGCCAACTATTGCTCTGAGTAGATTCCCAAGCGTGCGGTTGACAACCTCTGTTTATCCATTTGTCTGGGGATGGCAAGAGGTACTGTACATCAGTTTAGTACCCAGTCTTCTCCATAGTGTCTTCCAAAAGAAACTAAGGAACTTAGTATCTCTGTCTGACACTATGTTGTGTGGAACTCCATGTAATTTGACAATTTCTTGCACAAAAAGGTTAGCAATAAAAAGAGCATCGCCTGTTTTGTGACATGGCACAAAGTGTGACATTTTGCTTAATCGATCTACAACCACCATAATAGAGTCTTTCCCCCTTTGTGTTCTAGGTAATCCAAACACAAAATCCATACTGATATCAGTCCACGGTTTAGATGGTATAGGTAAAGGCATATATTCACCCTGTGCACCTTTCCTCCCTTTGGCTCTCTTGCAAACACCATACCTTTCTAGTACCCTATGGACATCCTTTATCATACCTTTCCAATAGAAATTCTCCCTCAATATGGCTAAAGTTCTCTTCTCACCAAAATGTCCTAACAGACCACCTGCATGTGCTTCCCTCACTAATAACTCCCTCACAGATCTAGATGGAATACATAGTTTTCCTGATTTATACAGAAAACCATCTATCACACAATATCCATCATACATCTCGCCTCCAAGACACCTCTCCATGAAATTTTTGAATTCCTCATCACATACATATTGTTCTTTCAATAACTCAAAACCCAGCAATTTTGACTGAAGAGAAGTGATAAGTACATACTATTGTGATAAAGTGTCAGCAACAATATTCTGATTGCCCTTTCTATACTTTATCACATAAGCAAAACCCTCTAGAAATTCTACCCACTTAGCTTGGCGCTTAGACAAATGATGCTACCCCCTGAAATGTTTCAAAGATTCATGATCGGTATAAATAATAAACTCCTTCGGGAGGAGATAATGCTGCCACGTCATGAGAGCCCTTACTAAGGAATAAAATTCCTTATCATATATAGAATAGTTCAAAGTTGCTCCACTCAACTTCTCACTAAAATATGTTATTGGTCTCTTCTCCTGCATTAATACAGCACCAATTTCAATCTCTGAAGCATCACATTCCAATTGAAAAACTTTGTCAAAATCAGGTAAGACCAGTAATGGAGCACAAGTGAGTTTTTCTTTTATCTCTTCAAAACTCCTTTGGGCCTTTTCACTCCAAATAAAAGGAACACTCTTTTTAGTCAGTTCTATGAGAGGATTGACAATACTACTGAAGTTTTGGACAAAGCGTCTATAAAACGATGCAAGCCCATGAAAACTTTTTACCTCAGTAACTGAAATGGGTATTAGCCATTCTTTGATCGCCCTCACTTTCTCCTCATCCATCCTAACACTTGAACCTGACATAACAAAACCCAAAAATGTTAACTCAGTTTGGCAAAAGGAACACTTCTGAATATTTGCAAATAGCTGTTGTGTCCTCAATATTGAAAATATTACTGGAAGATGCTCCACATGTTGTTCTAGGCCTTTGCTGTAGATCAGAATATCATCAAAATAAAAAACAACAAAGTTTCCTAAAAATTCTTTCAGTACATGGTTCATCAACCTCATAAAAGTACTAGGAGCATTACTCAAACCAAAAGGCATAACCAACCATTCATACAGTCCATGACATGTTTTAAAAGCAGTTTTCCATTCATCCCCTTCCCTCATCCGAATCTAGTGATATCCGCTTTTAAGATCCACTTTGGAGAAAACCTGTGAACCATGCAGCTCATCCAACATATCATCAAGTCTAGGAATAGGATACCTGTATTTAATGGTAATTTTGTTGATGGCTTTGCTATCGATACACATTCTCCATGTTCGGGAACAGTGCATGGGCTGAGACTCTCTCTAACAAACCCCCGTTCGACCAATTCATCTACCTTACGTTTCAATTCCTTAGCCTCCTCAAGATTCATGCGATATGCAGGTCGGTTTGGTAACACTAAACCGAGCACAAGATCAATAGCATGCTCTATCCCTCTTAAGGGTAGTAATCCTACTAGTAAATCATCAGGAAAAATGTCAGTATACTCATTCAATACCTGAGAAACTTCTGGAGGTGGAGATTGTGGTTCCCGTAACCCTAATACACATCTCAACTGAAGTAAGTATGTCAGAGCCTCTTCTGTGATTAGCCTCTCCATCTCACCCCGTCCCATTAACAACACCTTTTTTCCCTCAGAATCATCATATGGCATCAAAGTCTTTTTAACCTCTGATGGTCGATTAATCTGTTGCTGGACATTATGGACCTCTGAAGGTGACATAGGATATAGAATAATTCGTTTGCCCTCCTTTTGGAACACATATGTATTCCTAAAGCCATCATGTAAGACCCTCTTGTCATATAACCAAGGTCTGCCAAACAAAATATGGGATGCACACATAGGTAGGATATCACATTCAATTCCATCACAATACTTGTCCCCTATACTGAAGGGTACCCTAGCCCTTTGGGTAACATACAAACTTCCTTGATCATTAAGCCAATGCAGTTTATATGGTTTAGGATGTGGAATAGTTGAAAGCTTTAGCTTCGATACCAACGATGCAGCTACTACATTAGTACAACTACCTCCATCTATTATAAGGACACAAATTTCCTTGTATCCTACAAGAAGTGTGGAACAAGTTTTCCCTTTGTTCTTCCTCCTTATTAGCAAATGTACTTAATGTTCGTTGCAATACATTAGCATATTGAAGCATTTCACTAGACATTGTGGAATTCAAATTCAATCAACATGTGAACAATATTTCCCACTTCTTTCAAAATCACGGTGCAACAAATTTTCTAAGTTCCACAAGTTACTCCTTCACAAACAACTCCCACGGCAACAACAACAATTACACTTCCACTTCTACAGCAATAATAATAAATGGCAACAACAACAAATATACTTCCACTTCCACGGCAAGGATATCAACACAACAAATATACCACTTTCCACAAATGTAATCCAAAACTTAACAATAGGCAGCAACTCCAATTTGAATTTCAACCTCCTCACTAATTGCAAACCTTCCTCAATTAGTAAGAAATGAATTTTAAATTCAAATAACACTCATTAACTCCCACAACTTAATGGATGTGTTTGAATTCAAATAGATTCCTTACTAATCAGCACAATGCAAATCTGTAAAATACACTTCCCAATTCAGAATTTGCACAATGAAATTACAACAACAAGCTTCACAACTTCCTCCACGCAACAAGCTAGTCACGGCAAGAAAATGGTAAGTTTTCAAGTTCAAAAAAAATTGTTGAATTAACAACACTTCTATTCTTCTTTCCTTCCACAAAATAATTAATCACAAGAAGCTAAAACAATCTTCCTAATCCAACTCCAACAAGCAGCAAATCAGATTTCAATCAAGGCAATTTTCGCAACCCAAAGCTACAATAACACAATTGCAGTTCAAAATTGAATAACCCTAATTGAAGATGATAATCACGAAATCAACCAACAATTAATCCCTTCTCTCAACTTATGCTCTGATACCAAAGATGATGTGCTCAAAACTAAGTTCAAGCACAATCAAATGACTCAAAGAAAACAATCTTCAAGTCACAATCAAACCGATCCAATTGAACTAGGAAATTACGTGACCCTAATGGAAATTTGATGTAATCCAATGGTTCAAAGATGCAATCAACTTCCACTAATGATGAATTTCACTAAACAACAATATGACCAAGTGAATTTCACGTCAAATTGATGAATAAGAAAAACACAAAACCGTGATATATCCTTCTTCCAATAATTCCAATTCATGCCGATCACTAAGGAGTATTCAATCTCAAATGAACAATCAACCTTGCAAGATGATTGTCCACGAATTACAATCACAAATAAGTCCAAGAAAGATTCAAATCTACCCTAGATATGACTCACTAGAGAAGAAATGAACAACAACAAAGATGAAATCGATATGACTCACAATTCCCCTTTGTCGCACTCGCCACAATTCCAATTCTAGGGTTGAAATTGAGAAGAGATTTTTGAACTAGGATAAACCCTAATTCCACATGTGAAAGTACTATGTTTGTTATGCAAAATATGGCCTCCTCAAACCCTCTTCTAAGAAAGTATTTATACTTGCTAATCCTAGGGTTAGAAAGTGGTCAAAATTAGAAGTTTGCCACTTTTAAGGTAGCTAGTCCTAAATGAAAATTATAAGGAAATAAAAGTGTCCCAAAACCAAATACAACCAAAAACTAGTTCATAAAAGAATAAATATATAAAAGAAATAGTCCTTCATGATGCTGGTCTTCAAGAAGCTTTTGAATCAGGTTCCGTAGACAACCCTGATTCGCTCAGTAGCGTAAGTGTTTTTGCATCCTTTAGGACTGATAAGTAAACCTGCTGAAATGCATCAAAATTATAGTGCAAAGATATAGGAAGTAGGTTAGTTTTCTCAAGATTAGGTTTCTCTAGCAAAACCCTCAAAGCTAGATTATGGAGACCCTTAGCTCGAGCCCTGGTGATAGGTCCTGGAGGAGTCTGATTCCTATCAATATGCTATACATGAGCAATTATATGAATGCAACATCTCACGCGGTCTTCTGATAATCGACATGAAGTCTAGGTTTTATGCCCCCCTTAACCTTAGGTTGGGGATTTCAAAGCCACCATTACTGCCCAGGTCTCTTTAGCCAGTTTAATTATCTTATCACTTTGATAATTATAATATCTTTACTTTAATATTGAATGCTCCTATGTCTTTGCATTAGTTGAAGCAACGCTCCCGTATCTTTGCATAGTCAGAGCAACACCCTTAAGGACCGGCCAAACTCGGAACCGTCAAGGTGCGATAATCCCCTAATCACTTAGTTCACATTTGGCGAAATAGTAATCCTTTGATTATTTCCGGTGAGCCCTATAGTAGCGATGGCCTTCAATCTCATGCAATGTCTCATGTAATGCATGTCTAATTTTAATTGAGTCTAATCCTTTAATTAATTGGTTCAAGATGATCAAACAATAGAAATTTATAGGCCAATCCACATTCAGGGTAATAAAGTAACTAACGAGCCTTTAAAGAATACAATTTCACTGACAAACATTAGGGACCTAATTAATCCCACAAGCAAAAACCATTACACTTCATATTTGCATTTACCGCAACAAAAAGAGATCATACATTTCACATCATAGATAAGGTAAGGAAAGCTAGGCCAACTGGATGGAATAATCAGGCTAGGCACAAAATTTTAGCTAAATAATAGTAAATCTAGTTCAAATCTCTTCGGCCGTCAATCAACCACTCAAGTTCAACTTATAGTTCTCATTCCTTGGCACTTCTATGTCATTTCACTTACTGTTAAATCAATCACTTAGGATTGACTTACAATTATCAGTCTTTGACGCCTTTTTGTCATCGCACCCCTCAAGTGCTCAATTTTACACATAGTCAAGAGTCAAATAGGGTAGCCATGTATATATCCCTTCCAAGTCCTCAAGTGCCTACGTATATAAGAAAATATAAATATATATATATATATATATATAGATTTATAAATGTGTTTTTAACTAAAGGATAAGTTTGTTAAATATTTTTCCCCATGTACTCAAAAGAAGTAAGAGGATAAAATTATTGCATTAAAAAATAAAGACTTTCATTTAATGATTGTATAATTATAGGTATGAATGTAACCTATATAGGTATAGTAGGAAAATCGTTTGTCTAAGCATATATATATATATATATATATATATTTGGAGTTAGATCATTATATGTATACATAATGATACATAATTTGTCCCATACGTCTATGCGTAAACACCCATTATACATATATACATAGAAAAGTTAAGTTTACATGTATTAATTTATTTTAAGAAACCTAAGCTAAATTTAGATATTACATCCGTAATGTTAGCATTAGCAAACTAGGGCAAGGTGTTATCTACCCATAGTCCATTCTAATCTTCATATCGTTACTCTCATATTTATCTATAATTTACTTAATTATTGGTTTCTTTGTATGATTTCCTTCCTAACTTCTTTATCTTATGGTCGGCTAAGGAAATAATAAAATCACCACAATTGCAATCACAAACAAATAAGTAAGACACATATGCAATATACCAAGATTAAGCATAACATATCAAACCAATCACAACATTGTAGCATATCGTTAAGTATCCCACTCACTTGTTTATGGTCGTCATACTCTTAACTCTCATTAAGTGATGCTGACGTATGGTCTCTTCACCGAACATAGTATCAAAGGATTAGCTACGGTAACTCCACGCAATTTCCATTGGATTTCTCAATCTCTTGTTAACTCCTATCTTTTCTTAAACTCCCCAATGCCTTTTCTCTACGCTCACATACACAATCATTTCACCGACGGTATGCACGCACTTCCAAGACTTCCTTTTTATAACTTGATTACTTGATCAAGTTGCTTGAGCCGCCACTACTACATCGATGACACCTCTTTTCCTATTCAATTTCACACACAAACACACTTGCTTTCTTCATGAAATTCCCTTTTCCTCCTCGGCTTCATCGTCCCATTCCTTTTTCTCTCTTTTCTCTTATTATTCTCCTTTTTGGAATTTCCTAAATTTGCTTCTCCTCTACATGTAGCAACTTTGAACCTTTCGTTTATCAACTTGTCTCTAATATCTTCCAATGAACTACTCATAAGATAGACCGTGGGGTTAGCAATTACTAAAGGTTTTGTATCACCTTCTTTCTTCTCTCCTTTGTTGACATCTCTACCAACAGGGCTTCCTATCCTCTCTACCGGTCTTTATCCTCACTTACGCTTCCATCACCACACATACACCGGCCATCCTTTACATACACACTTGCCCACCTACATCATAATAACGTCATACACATACATACACACAAGTTTCACCTACGCACATACACAAGGTCAATTGCCTCTTGCCTTCATTTTCTGACTCTTCTTCTCTTTTCCTCACCCTTTTTCCGTCTTCAATTCTCGCTTTCCCTATCTTCCAACTTTTCCTTTTCCTTTTTCCTTATTCTCTTCTTCCTCTTGGCTCCCTTACCCATAACTTTCCCTTTTGCTTCCTTGCTAGACTCTCTTCACCCCTCGGACTTCTCAACTTTCTTACTTCTTCTTCTCATTTCTTTTCACTCTTCTCCAGCCTACATTTATGTATGTATATATTTCAAATCTTTCCATCTAATTCTCTATGTTTTTCCTTCTTCCTAGACATTTTCCATTGTCCATTTCTTTTTCTTCATTTCCTAACCCTTTTTCCCCAATTCTTTTCTCTCTTCTACTTCATATCTCTTACACACCAAACACCACATACACACCGTACACACACACTCCACATACGCACCATGCACACACACTTACACATATACACAATCATACCATGCTAACAATTACATGCACACATAGCTGCACTTCGCAACCCTCTCTTCTCCTCTTATCTACATGCACGCCTTCTCTTCTGTCACACACATAATCCCTTTAACTTCTTCATCTCAATTGGATGTCTCTATTTCCTTGTTTCTTCTTTTTTCGTTTCAACATCCAGCCACTCCCTTTTAATCTCTTATCGTCCTCTCCACCTTACATCTATATGCATACATTTATTTATAATTTTTCTCAGCTGGAACACCAAATCACGCACACACACATGTATTCTCTTATTACTCACCATGGATTTCCATTATGCCATTAGATCACTCCTTCTTGTTTTTCATCTTCCCTAATTGGACTCCTTTCATTCCCTTGCTTCTAGATGCTTAGACATTGTTGCTAGGACTAGATCACGTTAGACACTTTTCTCATTATGGTGTTGTGAGTCTTCTCGCTATTCGTTGTTATTACTGTCCATATCATCCATCTCCTTACCTGGAACATAGCTTGCTTCAGCTGGATGCCTAATCATATCACTCCATGCCTTCTCACTTAGAAGCTAGAGCACGCCATGCCATCTTCATCTTCACTACTGTTGTTGCTGTTGCTGTTGAGGTTACAATTGTTATTGCTATTGTTGTTGTTGCTGCGGTTGATGTTATTGTTTTTCTTTCTTCATACATATACACACACGTACATAGTTACACACCACTGTTGCTGTTCTCCTTTCCTCACACACACACACATGCACACGGCTACATGCCATTGTTGTTGTTCTTCTTTCCTTCCTCATCCTAACCACCCAATACCGACAGCAACCAAGCCCCATCTTTCCTTACTCCTTTCCTCTTCTTCCTCGCTGCCCAACTTACACCTGTGTACATACATACATACATACATACATACATACATATATATATATATATATATATATATATATCTTTCCCTTCCTCCCATTTCCCCTCTTCTTCTTCTCACCTGGAACACTATTGAAACTCTCGCTTGTAGCTTTGGATGATCACCTCATCTATATATACAACAATTTGAGATGCTGGACCTTGTTAGACGTTTAGACTCAACCTTTGCCTACTTCATGACACAAACAAAACAAAGTAATGCCCACAACTCTCACTTTATCATTAGATGTACGTACTATCTTCTAATCAACAGACTCCTCAAGAACAGCTACCTCCTCAAGGACGATGACAAAAATTTATCGGAGCTAACGTCCTTGGAGTTTATTGTAGAGAACCTACTATCCATCTGCAGGGGGTTCATCAGACCACCCACACTGACGAGATTGTTGTCATTGAAGTCATTAGCAAAGGTCCTTCATTCAAAGGTCTTGTCGGTAGAAGTAGATGAAGCTTGAAGACCATTTTTATATGTAATTGTTGCTTATGGGAACCGATCATTTTATTTTGTACTTGTAATTGGTATTTTAGGAATCAGCCACTTAGTGGAAATTTTGTAATTTTATTGGGTTTGTTTTACCCTAATAGGAGCAAGTATAAATACTTGCTAACTAGGGTTTTTAGGAAACTTTTGATAATTTGATAAAATTCAAACACTTTGCCATGTGGGAGTCACCTCTTGCTAGCATCCACTCTTATCAATTTCTTTGCAAATTGTGGTGAGTTTGGCTTGGAATTTCTTATAAGTTATATTAAGATTTTCTAAGTTACATCCTATTATTGCTAGTGTGTAATATCTAGTGATAGTTGGTTGATTTTTCTACTTTTTCTTTCACACCAAATTAGGGTTCATATTGTTAGGATTACAAGCTAATTTTCGAGATTGGAATTACATTGTTATATGTAATTGATTGGTATTGGAATTCCATTATAAAACAACTAATTTGGTTCATGCCATTGAGATTGTTCATCCTTTGATTCACTCCAATTTTGAGTCCAATTGATTATTTGTGGATTGATTAATCATTTGTATCTTGTGCTTGTTGATTTAGATTCTTAAGCACATCATAATTTGGTATCAAAGCATAGGATTGGTGGAAGGGAATTACGTGAGATTCATTTGGCAATTAAGGTTCTTGAAGTTGACTTCTTGACCCGAAATTGTTGAAGTGTCGATGGGAAAATTTTCGGCACCATCAACACTTTCAAAACTCGATTTGGATGATGATCTAAATCACTCGTATTTTATGTCATTTCTTTTCATCTAATAAGTATTTGAGAAATAATCTTATAGGTATAATAATAATTCTCCATGGGATGCCAATATGTCCTACACTAGTTGATGGACACGAGACATCTTCAAATTTACAATCAAAGATCCGCAGCGATTGTTTCCATTCCGAAGCATTGGCTCATGAAGACTTATGATATTTTGTACTTTGTAATTGTTTTATGAACTATTTTATGTTGTATTTTCTTTTGGGACACTTTCATTTTATTGTAATTTTCATTTAGGACCGGCCACCTTAAAAGTGGCAAACTTGTAATTTCGACCATTTTCTAACCCTAGGAGTAGCAAGTATAAATACTTCCTTATAGTAGGGTTTGAGGGGGCATTTTTTTTTTCAGATTATACACTTCACATTTTTCGTGAGAGGGCTTAGGGTTTCCTAGTTCTAATTCTCTTATCAATTTCAATCTCCAAGAGTCGAAATTGTGGCGAGTGCAACAAAGGGTAATTGTGATTAGTATCAATTCTTTCTTTATTGTGTTTCCATTTCATTACTAGTGAGTCATATCTAGCGTTGATTTTGAAATTTTCTTAGACATATCTTGATTGCAATTTGTGATCAATTATTTTGTTAAAGATTGATTGTTTTTAGTACTTGATATCAACATCTTATGTAACGTGAATTGGAATTGTGGAGGAAGTTGAAGCCACGGTTTTTGATCAATCCTTTTTTATTTGATTCACGTGGATTTCACTTGATTCTATTGTTATTTAGTGAAGTTGATCATTATTGGATGTTGATTGCATCATTGGGCCTTTGAATCCCATCAAATTCCATTAGGGTTCACGCAAATTTTCATCCAATTGAACCGGTTTTAATTGTGAGTTGGAGTTTGTTTATTTGATTCATTTGATTGTGCTTGGACTTGGTTTTGAGCACATCATCTTTTGGTATCAGAGCACAAGTTAAGAGAAGGGATTAAGTGTTGGTTGAATTCTTGATCATCACACTCAAATAGGGTTCTTCAAATTGTGAACCGAAATTGTATTGTGAAATTGTCTTGATTGAGAATTGAATTTGCTGCTTGTTGAAGTTGAATTGAAGGGCATGTTGTAGCTTCTTATGGTTAATCATTTTCGTAGAAGGGAAGGAGAGTAGAAGTGATGAGAGCCATGATGGGAGCCAAGCCAGAAGAGGGAATGTAGATCCTCTTGAAGTGCCACCTGGACCAATCACAAGAAATCAAGCGAAATGATTCAAGGAAGCACTTAACGGGTTGATAAAGGATGTCCATGAAGTCGAAAAGGATTGGAGCAATCATGAAGTTGGAAAGGATTGGAACAACCATAGGAAGGCCCTTGCTCTTGTACAAGTCATACCGGATACGGGGTGAAGAGGGCGTGTCTTTACAAGGTACAGTCGTGTAGGAGTCTAGAGGTTACACAAAATCATATACGGTTGTATACACGGTTCAAAGGCACGACCGTGTATGGTGTCAAGAATTTCCATAGAAAGATACACGACTAGAAGTACCCGGTTGTGTATATTGTCAAGTAGTTCCACATAATTATACACGGCCAAAGTATACGGCCGTGTATCTCCCCGACGCCGGCCTTCATGTCTTGTTTTGTTATTTTTACGCACTTATTGAAGTGATGTCGTTTTGGACCTTTATTGTTACGAATTGTAAACCCTAATATAAAGCTCCTAGGGTTTAGAACATTTAGAATATAGAACATAGAACATCAAAGTTTGAAAAAAAACTTTTGAGAGAATTCCTCTCTTGGTTCTTTAAAGAACTAATCTAGAACTTATCGGATTTTTCTTCCGTAACGTTCATCCCGACTTATCAATTGGTCTTTCATCCCGATTGTGGCGTCTTTATATTACACTAAGGTTCTTGTCTCGCTTATAGACAACGAGTTGCGGTTTTCACTTGAGTGTTCTTGGCATCTTAGGTAGCGAATTCCGAACGTATTGGTATTGGGTTTCGTCACACGTTGGTGTGGTTCGTATAAGTTAGGATTCCGAGCAAACCGATTTCGTATTAGTTTGGTATCAGAGCCTAGGTTTGTTAACACATTAGTTCGGTTTGAGGAAGGTAACATCAAAACCCTAACTCCAATCGTTCATATCAATTGTTCATATTCAATTTCATAGTGTTAATTTTCAATTGAAAGTGTAGTACCTACTATTCAATTTTGTTACAAAAAAAAAAAGGAAGAATCACGACAAAAAAAGAAAAAGAAAAGGGGAACGTAATCAAGAGTAGCAAACAAAGGCGAAAAAAAAAATCTGAAAGAAAAAAGAGGAAAATTTTCGAGCCCTAGAGTTGTTTGAATTCTACGAAAGGGAATTGGTGTAGTTTGGGTTAGTTCCAAGAGAATTGAGAAGAGGAATTAGTGAGTTGATATCATCATTGCTTGTGAGAATACACGAGTGACTATGTGACATCATCCTTTGAGCGAAACACGTAAGGGAGTGTATCGTGAGGCTTAATTATATATATTTGTGTTAGTACTAATCTTTTTTCTATAGGAACTATGTCGAGGCAACATTCTCCTGAAAGTGAGAGGGGAAGGTTTGATGCTAGGTTAGTGATTGAGGCGTTGAGGGGTGAGATGAAGAGAATGTTTCAGGAGGGAATGGAACAAATTCGTGAGACGGTAGAGCAAAGACTAGAGCAATCTAAAAACGTCTTCCAAGGGCGTAAGAGGGAGAGTTGTTCTAGGAGAGTACCAAGGGGTGGAGATGAAATGTCGGATGATGAATTTGATGAGCCTTCTGTTGGGAGTTATAGAGGTTATAGTGGTAGGAATAGAGGAACTAGGGATTGGGAAGATAGAGGAGATAGGAATAGAGAGGATAATCAACTGAGTAGTATAAAGATGAAGATTCCTCCTTTCCAAGGGAAGAATGATCCCGAGGCGTACTTAGAATGGGAGAAGAAGGTGGAGATGGTGTTTGATTGTCATAACTATAGTGGGAGAAAGAAAGTGAAACTTGCTACCATTGAATTTTCGGATTATGCCATAGTGTGGTGGGATCAAGTAATGTTGAATAGAAGAAGGAATGGCGAACCACCTATTGAGTCTTGGGAAGAGATGAAAAGGGTGATGAAGAAGCGGTTTGTGCCTGCAAATTACTATCGTGAATTGCATAACAAATTGCAAACTCTTAAGTAAGGAAGCCAAAGCGTGGATGAGTACTTCAAGGAGATGGAAGTAACGATGATCAGGGCGAATGTAGAGGAGGATAGAGAGGCTACCATGGCTAGGTTTCTTGCTGGATTGAATAGAGAAATTCAAAATGTCGTAGAATTGCAGCACTATGTAGAATTGGAAGATATGGTGCATATGGCTATAAAGGTTGAGAACCAACACAGGAGGAAAGGTAGTAGTAATGCACGGTTTCAACAAGGTACTGGTTCATCCACATGGAAGACTAACCAATGGAAGAAGGAAGAAAAGCCTTTATCCACCAAACCAAAAGGAGAGCAGAAGCAAGCGGGTTCTAC
The DNA here is from genome assembly GCA_037954665.1 of Laguncularia racemosa. Taxonomy (NCBI): domain Eukaryota; kingdom Viridiplantae; phylum Streptophyta; class Magnoliopsida; order Myrtales; family Combretaceae; genus Laguncularia; species Laguncularia racemosa. Next base: position 3,260,466 of record JBBMOL010000088.1, read on the forward strand.
TCCTAGTAACCAAGGTAAACCTGATTCTTCTACTCCTAGAAATCGTGACATTAGATGTTTTAAATGCCAAGGTAGAGGCCATATTGCTCGTCAATGTCCAAATAGGCGTATGATGATTCTGCGTGATGATGGTGAGTATGAGATTGAGGGGGATAGTGAAGAGGATGATATGCCTCCATTACAGGACGCTAGTGATGATGAGGAGCCTACAGTAGGGAAGTTAGTGGCAGTAGTGAAGCGAGCTTTGAATGTGCAGGTGAAGGAAGAAGAGGAGGTGCAAAGAGAGAATATCTTTCATACTAGATGTTATTTAGGTGATCATATTTGCAGTTTGATCATTGATAGAGGAAGTTGCACTAATGTGGTGAGTAATTTTATTGTTGAGAGGCTAGGACTCAAGACTACTAAACACCCTAGTCCATATAAATTGCAGTGGTTGAATGATAGTGACGAGACTAAGGTGAGCAAGCAAGCCTTGATTGCTTTTCGCATTGGTAGGTATGAGGATGAGGTGTTATGTGATGTAGTGACAATGCAGGCGTGTCATGTGTTGTTGGGGAGGCCATGGCAATTTGATAGGAAGGTTGTTCATGATGGCTTTTCAAACAAGTATATGCTTGTTCACCAAGGGAAAAGCTTTAATCTTAAACCTTTAACACCTAAGTAGGTGTATGAGGATCAGTTGCAGCTACAACAGTCTTTTGCAAAACATAAGGTGAGTAAAAAATAGAGGGAGAGTGAGAGAGCAAAAGACAATGAGAAAGAAAAAGGAATACAAAAGTCAAACTCACAAGGAAAAAGAGAGGAAGGCTGGAAAGAGTGTGAGAGACCAAGTTGAAGGGGGATCAACTTTAGTGGTGAGTGAAAAGGAGAGTGCAACCTTGTAAAAGGAGAGTTGTGTGGCAAGAGCAAGTGTAGTGAGGAGAGCGTTAGTGATGAAGCAACCTATGTTGTTGCTGGTTTTTAAGGAAACATGTTTGAATACTAACGAACTATCTAACTCTTTGCCTAGTGTGGTTGTGTCTATTGTGCAGGACTTTGAAGATGTCTTCCCTGAGGATATTCCAAAGGGATTACCCCCTATTCATGGTATTGAGCACCAAATTGACCTTGTACCCGGAGCATCAATTCCAAACAAGCCAGCTTATAGGAGCAATCAGAAGGAGACAAAGGAACTCCAAAGGCAGGTCGATGAATTAATGGAGAAGGGGTACATGAGGGAAAGCATGAGTCCACGCGCAGTGCTTGTGATTTTTGTGCCTAAGAAGGATGGGTCATGGAGAATATGTGTTGACTGCTGCGCCATCAACAACATCACGGTAAAGTATCGTCATCCCATTCCTCGCTTAGATGACATGTCAGATGAGCTACATGGGTCTAGTGTCTTTTCCAAAATTGATCTGAAAAGTGGATATCACCAAATTAGAATGAAAGAAGGTGATGAATGGAAAACCACATTCAAAACGAAATATGGATTGTATGAGTGGTTAGTAATGCCTTTCGGTTTAACTAACACACCTAGTACTTTTATGAGACTTATGAACCATGTTTTGAGGACTTTTATTGGCAAATTTGTGATTTTCTGTTTTGATTATATTCTCATTTACAGCAAGAGTTTGGAGGACCATATATCTCACTTGAGGGATGTTTTAGAAGTGCTTCGAAAGGAGCAATTATATGCTAACCTCAAGAAGTGCACTTTTTGCACAGACAAACTTGTGTTTCTTGGTTTTGTTGTTAGTGCACAAGGAATACAGGTTGATGAAGAAAAGATTCGTGCGATCCAAGAATGGCCTAGTCCAACTAATGTAAGTAATGTGCGGAGTTTCCATGGACTAGCGAGTTTTTACAGGAGATTTGTGAAGGATTTCAATACCATTGCAGCACCACTTACTGAGGTAATTAAGAGGAACGTGGGGTTCAGATGGGAAGAGAAACAAGAGAAGGCCTTTCAGACGCTTAAAAATAAGCTGACTTAGGCGCCATTACTTGCTTTAACTAACTTTGCTAAAACGTTTGAAATTGAGTGTGATGCTTCAGGATTAGGTATTGGAGCAATGCTCATGCAGGAGAGAAGACCAATTGCATTCTTTAGCGAGAAGCTAAGTGGGGCAACTGTAAACTGCCCTACTTATGACAAGGAGTTATATGCATTGGTTCGAGCCTTGGAGACTTGGCAACACTATCTTTGGCCAAAAGAGTTCGTGATCCACATTGATCATGAATCCTTGAAATACTTGAAGGGGCAACATAAGCTGAACAAAAGGCATGCTCGTTGGGTGGAGTTCATCGAAACATTTCCATATGTCATCCACTACAAGCAAGGTATAGAGAATGTCGTTGCTGATGCACTTTCTAGAAGGTATGCTCTTATCTCTACTCTTAGTTCTAGATTGCTTGGTTTTGAGCACATTAAGGAATTATATGCTGCTGATCCAGATTTTTGTGAGGAGTATGTGCATTGTGAGAAGAGTGGGCATGGTAAATTTTATAAACATGAAGGATTCTTGTTTAGGGCGAGTAAACTATGCATTCCAATTTGTTCTTTAAGAAAATTACTAGTGAGGGAGTCTCATGGAGGAGGTTTAATGGGACATTTTGGAGTAGCTAAAACCTTAGGGGTATTGCAGGAACACTTTTATTGGCCTCACATGAAATGAGATGTTGAGAGGATTTGTGAGCGATGTGTCACGTGTAAGCAAGCAAAATATAGAGTCCAACCTCAAGGGCTTTATACCCCACTTCCCATTCCTCATGAGCCTTGGGTAGATATTTCCATGGATTTTGTGTTAGGATTACTGATGTGCCTAAATTCCAAGCTTAAGCACAATCAAAAGAATAAAGGAAAACACCTTAATTCATAAAACACAAAATCGGTTCACTTAACTAGGTAAATGCAGAAATTCTAAGGTAATGGAATGAAAACCAAAGAGCTCTAATTGCTATTATCAATCCAAACAAGTAATCTTCATCAAATAATAACAATTAGAATTGAAACCACGTGAATCAAATCAAGAAATCAAATGGGTCAAATCGTAAATTCCAACCCTTCCTTCAACTATCCAATTCACGGCACAATAAAGAGAATGATATCATATATCAACATAATCAATCCTATAACAAGCTATTGATCACGAATTTGGAATTAAAACAAGTCTAAGAACATCTAAATCAACCCTAGATATGACTCACTAGAGAAGAAATGAATAACAACAAAGATGAATCGATATTACTCACTATTTCTCCTTGTTGCACTCGCCACAATTTCAACTTCTTGGGATTGAAATTGGTAAGAGTTTGGAATTAGGAAAACCCTAAGCCCTCTCACGTTAAAGTGAAGTGTTTGTTCTGCAAAATTAGCCTCCTCAAACCCTCTCTTCAGCAAGTATTTATACTTGCTACTACTTGCTACTCCTAGGGTTAAAAAGTGCACAAAATTACAAGTTTGCCACTTTTAAGGTGGCTATCCCTAAATGAAAATTACAAGGAAATAAAAGTGTCCCAAAACCAAAATACAACCAAAATAGTTCATAAAAGAAGAAATATATAAAAGAAATGGTCTTCAAGATGCCGATCTTCTATAGGATCCATCGGTCCAACTCATCGCCGGTTCAGGTCGGTCCATGGATAACCCACAAGCCGAGTTTGAGTGAGTTTGTCCATCGCCCTATAAAATATGATAAGTGTGCCTGTTGGAAAACACAATACAAGAATAATAGAAAAGAGGTTAATATATAAATAATTCCGCGGTCGATCTGCTCAAAATGGGCCCTCAATGCCAAGATTTGAATTCCTTTAGTTCTTGCCCTAATGATAGGTCTTGTCAGATTTTTATTCCTATCAATTACCCAGGTCTAGACATGGTCAAGATTCTATTTTTGTAGTTATGGATAGATTCTCTAAAATGGCACATTTCATTCCTTGTCACAAAATAGATGATGCTTGCAATATTGCTAATTTGTTCTTTAGGGAAGTTGTGAGATTACATGGTATGCCTAGAATAATTGTATTGGATAGAGATGCTAGGTTCTTAAGCTACTTCTAGAAGACCTTATGGGCTAAGTTAGGAACTAAGTTATTGTTTTCTACTACTTGTCATCCACAGACTGATGGTCAAACTGAGGTAGTAAATCGAACTTTATCTACTTTGTTGAGGGCTATCATTAAGAAGAACATTAAAAGTTGGGAGGATTGTTTACCGCATGTTGAATTTACCTAAAATCGTATAATGCATTCTGTTACTAAATTTACTCCTTTTGAAATTGTGTATGGTTTTAATCCACTAACTCCTTTGGATTTATCACCTTTGCCTATTTCTGAGTATGTTAATCTAGATGGCAAGAAGAAAGCAGAATTTGTTAAACAAATCCATGAGAAGGCAAGGCTAAACATTGAGCGAAGAATAGAGTAGTATGTGAAACAAGCCAACAAGGGTTGTCGACAAGCTGTCTTTGAACCTTGAGACTGGGTTTGGGTTCACATACACAAAGAGCGGTTTCCTATGCAGCGTCGATCTAAACTACTTCCTAGAGGTGATGGGCCATTTCAAATCCTTGAGCGCATCAATGATAATGCATACAAGATAGATTTACCCGGTGAGTATCAAGTAAGTGCTACATTTAATGTTACTGATTTGAGTCCTTTTGATGCAAGCAATGATTTGAGGACAAATCCTTTTCAAGAGGAGGGGAATGATGAGAGCCATGATGGGAGCCAAGCTAGAAGAGGGAATGTGGATCCTCTTAAAGTGCCACCTGGACCAATCACAAGAAATCGAGCGAAATGATTCAAGGAAGTACTTAACGGGTTGATAAAGGATGTCCATGAAGTCGAAAAGGATTGGAGCAATCATGAAGTTGGAAAGGATTGGAATAACCATGGGAAGGCCCTTGCTCTTGTACAAGTCATACCAAATACGGGGTGAAGAGGGCGTGTCTTTACAAGGCACGGCCGTGTAGGAGTCTGGAGGTTACACAGAATCATACACGGTCGTATACACGGTTCAAAGGCACGACCGTGTATGGTGTCAAGAATTTCCACAAAAAGATACACGACTAGAAGTACACGGTCGTGTATATTGTCAAGAAGTTCCACAGAATTATACACGGCCAAAGTACACAGCCGTGTATCTCCTCGACGCCGGCCTTCATGTCTTGTTTTATTATTTTTACGCACTTATTGAAGTGATGTCATTTTAGGCCTTTATTGTTACGAATTGTAAACCCTAATATAAAGCTCCTAGGGTTTAGAACATTTAGAATATAGAACATAGAACATCAAAGTTTGAAAAACACTTTTGAGAGAATTCCTCTCTTGGTTCTTTAAAGAACTAATCTAGAACTTATCGGATTTTTCTTCCGTGGCGTTCATCCCGACTTATCAATCGGTCTTTCATCTCGATTAAGGCGTCTTTATATTATACCAAGGTTCTTGTCTCGCTTATAGACAATAGGTCGCGGTTTCCACTTGAGTGTGTTTGGCATCTTAGGTAGCGAATTCAGAACGTATTGGTATTAGGTTTCGTCACACGTTGGCGTGGTTCATATCAGTTAGGAATCCGAGCAAATCGATTTCCTATCAAGAATTGTGTTATTAATTCAAAATTTTTGAACTTGAAACTTGCCCATTCATATTGTGATTAACTTGTTGTTTGAAGAAGCTTGTAGAGTGTGTTGTGAATCCTTTGTGCAATTCGGAATTGGAGGAGTGTATTTTTCCAGATTTGCATTGTGTGGATAGTAGGGAATCTATTTGAATTCAAACACATCAATTAAGTTGAGGAGTTAATGAGTGTTTGTTTGAATTTGAAAATCATTTCTTACCAATTGTGGAAGGGTTGCAATTAGAGAAGTGGTTGAATTTCAAATTTGAATTGCTGCTTATTTGTGTTAAGTTGCGATTAGAACTTGTGGAAAGTGGAGTACATTTTGTTATTATTGCCGTGGAAGTGGAGTGCATTTTTGTGTTGTTGCCGTGGGAGTTGTTTGTGAAGTGAGTGACTTGTGGAATTAGGGGAAAAATTGTTGCACCGTGATTTGAAAGGAGTGGGAAATATTATTGTTGTGGTGATTGAATTTGTTAAGCACCGTGTATAGAAAAGGTGTGTGTGTGTGTGGCATTGCATTTGTGCGCTAAGTAAATAGTGTGTGTATGGTGTTGTGTGTGTGTTGATTAAAAAGGGGACTGCAAGTGTTGCATGTGGTGGTGAATTATAGAAGTGTTGCACTGTGATGCGTGAATGTGTTGTGGAGAAGAGTGCTACACGTGGATTGTAATAGCATACTTGTGAATTTAAGTGGAGTTGTTTGTTTTCCTTTTATAGTAGCTAGTGTGTAGCGTTAAATGAAGTGTGGTTGTGAGGTGTGCTTCCTTGCTTCAAATTGTCTTTGACGTTCAATATACTAAGTCTACAACTATGTTGAATGATAGCGTGAATGGGGGAATTGGCGATGAAGCCAATAGTCAGGTTAGTGGAGGTCAGGGTCATAATGTTGCAGGTAGGAGGACTGATAAGTCACAAAATACCCTTATCTAGAGTAATGAAATTGTGCTTTATTGTTGAATTTTTAGATGATTTGTTGAAGAAAAGGAAGATTAATGGAATGAATGTTAATTTCAGGATCTTCTAGAGTATTTTGGAGCTAAGGGAAGGAGTTTTGAAGAGTCGGATCAAGTTTGGAAGGAATTGGATACATTACATGTGAAGAGAAAGAATTTTGGAAAGTACACAAGCGAGATACACGCCCATGTACTTTGCTTGTGTATACTGAAGCGGATGTCTGGAAAGTACATGAGCAAAGTACACGCCCATGTACTTTGCTTGTGTATCTAAGTTTTGCTTCTGTTCAATGATGTTTCAAATAAACAAGCGAGATACATGCCCATGTACTTTGCTTGTGTATATTGAAGCGGATGTCTGGAAAGTACACTCCCATGTACTTGCTCGTGTATATTCACATAAGGACACTTGGAAGTAGGCATGAGATACACAAACGAGATACACTACTTGTGTATCCGCTTGTGTATATATCCAACTGGGGTACATGTATAAATAGACTGTTAGTTTGCCCTAGAACGGAGGTTACGAATTTTTCATTTTCTCTCACTCTCATAATAGCAAGGGAAAGAAGATTTTGTCGATTCCAAGGGATATTGAAGACCCAGGAAGAAGAAGATTCTATCTTTAAGGGTTGTGACCATGAATTTTATCTATTCTTCTAGTAATTGCATTTCTTTTGTCCAATTTATGGAGGAGTAGACCTAGATCTAGATTTTATTTGACACTTCTCTATCATGTGATGAGGATTTGGTCATTAATTCGAAGTTGTTGACTTTCTTATGATTAATTGCATGCTCTTCAATTGTTTCTTAGATTCATAGATCCGGAATATGAATTTATGCATGATATCATATTAGTTAATTCAGAAATTGCTCATATGATTAGATCTAATGCAATTAATGAGATTTGATTGTTCTTCTAGAGATAGGAAACAAGAGTCTTCTGTTTACATCGATTATTTTGATGCGAATTCTTGTGCTTTATGCAATTCTTGGTTGCTATTAACTAAGGAGAGATCCTATTTGATAAACCTAGGATTAGATAGGTTAATATACTTGAGAAAGTAGTTAACTTGACTAGAGAATTCGACAGTATAAGAAGTCAATTACAGCAATCTTCAGAAATCTAATGAATTACATGATAGAGAAGGAGTAGAATAAGATCTAGGTTGCTTTTGTTAATTGATAAATCTTCAAAACCATTGTTGTTAGTGAGTTATTAGTTTTAAGATTAGAGTAATTAAGTTTCAACCAACATTATTAAGCGGCGGTTAGATAATAGGAACGGAGTTAGTACTAGTAGTTGGTGTATCTCTAAGGGACGACCTTGTGCTTACTTGCTATATTATGCTACGATAGGTGCACTTGCCTTTTGCTTCGTAGTAGGATTAAGAACAAGAATTCAATTTATTAACACTACGATTGGCAACGATCAAGTTTTTGGCGCTGCTGCCGGGGATACGCCAATATTAGAAACACTTTTTACTTATTAATTTAACCAATTTATTTCTTTCTTATCTTTTTTCCCTTTTCTTCCTGAGAATTTAGAGCTCATAATTGATTTGTATTACGTTTACAGTACATGACCAGAAGTCGCTCCAAGGAACTTGCTGTTTTTAATCCTAAGCCAGAGAAAATTATTCGTCGTTATCAGAAAAAGCAACACTCGACTGAGTCAACATCATTTGGTATTCAAGGAGAATCACTAAAGGAAGAAATGGTTGATCAAGTCAATAATCGTGCTCAAGAGCTGAATCAAGGAAATGTTGTTGTGGATCCCCAAAATCATCAACTGGTTAATAATAGAGATGGCCGAGTTAATGAGCCACCTAGAACCAATTCTGATTTTGCCAGGCCAAACTTGATAGGCGTTAGCTCTAGCATAGTCCATCCTCGAGTGGAGGCAAATAATTTTGAACTTAAGCCTGCCGTGATTCAGATGGTGCAGCAATATACTCAATTTGATGGTTTATAGGATGAAGATCCAAATGCGCATATCCAACTCTTTATGGAGATATACGATACCTTCAAATTTAATGGAGTTAGTGATGATGCGATCCGCTTCAGGCTCTTCCCATTCTCTTTAAAAGGCAAGGTTAAGCAGTGGCTGAATTCTTTACCGAGGAACTCCATTACTACATGGCAAGGTTTGATTAAGAAGTTTATGGACAAATTCTTCCCTCCTTCAAAGACCGCTAAACTTCGAGCTGAGATTCAATCTTATCATCAATATAACATGGAGACGTTGTATCAAACCTGGGAGAGATTCAAGGACTCAATGCGGAAATGCCCACACCATGGGATCCTAGAGTGGCTTTAAGTTCAGATATTTTATAATGGGTTGAACTATCAAACGAGACAAATAGTAGATGCCGCAGCTGGTGGCACTTTGAACCATAAAACTCCTGAAGAAAGTTTGACTCTTTTTGAAGACATGGCCGTGAATAATTATGAATGGTCACATGGTAGGGGCAGAGAAAAGAAGGTGGCAGGCATTCTTGAAGTGGATGTAGCTACTTCTATCATGTCCAAAGTGGAGGCTTTATCTAGAAAGATCGACAGGTTGGTTGTCTCATAACATCAGCTGGCTATTGTAGAACCCTCAGGTGGTGAGGAAGGGCAAATAAAGCAAGTGGATTATTTGGGAAACCCAATTCGGCCCCAGAACAATCCATACAGCAATACTTATAACCCAGGATGGAGAAATCACCCAAATTTTTCTTGGACTAACAACAGTAATATTCAGAAGGGCAATCTGAATCCTCCACCAGGTTATCAGAGGCTACTGGTCCAGAGTTCCAAACCGTTGCTTGAAGATCTCCTCACAAAATTCATAAAGGATTCCGAAGACAGACAGAAGTCCTTAGATTTGATTCTGAAAAATCAAGACTCGGCTCTGAGGAATCATGAGGCATCAATACACAATCTTGAAAACCAGGTCAATCAGATAGCTAAGCTTCTGTCAAAGAGATCTCAAGGTTAATTACCGGGTAACACAGAAACCAACCCTAGAGAACATGTTAAAGCTATCACATTACGAAGTGGTAAGGAACTACAACCAAAGGTTCAAGAAGAAGAGAGTCGGGTAACTGAACCAGCAAAAGAATAAGTAGTTCTCAAAGAAGGGGGAAAGCATTCAGAAAAATCACCTAAAGAGAAATCATCACCTCCATTAATCCCAGAATACAAGCCCAATGTTCCTTATCCAGCACGACTCAAGAAGGACAGAACAGATGAGCACTATGGCAGATTTTTAGAGATATTCATGCAATTGCATATCAACCTTCCACTGGTGGAGGCATTATCACAAATGCCACGATATGCAAAATTTTTAAAAGAGTTGCTATCGAACAAAAAGAAGCTTGAAGAGTTCTCCACTATAACTTTAGGAGGAGAATGCTCTATGGTAATTTAGAACAAAATCCCAAAGAAGTTAAAAGATCCTAGGAGCTTTACCATCCCTTGCCTGATAGGGAATTTATTTGAAGAACGGGCATTGGCTGATTTGGGAGCCAGCATTAATTTGATGCCATATAAGATGTTCCAGAAATTGGGTATTGTAGAGCCAAAACCGACCAAAATGAGTCTTCAGTTAGCCGATCGATCAGTCAAATTCCCGAGAGGAGTAGTTGAAGATGTATTAGTGAAGGTGCAAGACTTCATCTTCCCAGTGGATTTCATCATCCTTGACATGGAAGCAGATGTGGAGGTCCCTCTTATATTGGGGAGGCCATTTTTGGCTACTATTAGAGCCATAATTGATGTTGGGGATGGGAAGTTAGTGTTGAGAATTGGAAATGAAGAGGTCATAGTGAAAATGCCTGACGTCCTTAAACAAAGCCTGCACCATGATGATACATGCTATGCAATCGACTACCTCGACTTCGCAATTTCGGATTCATTGCAAGACCTGTTGATTGGTGATGCATTGGAATTGTGTTTGATGAATGGGTAGAAAGAGAAACCTGAAAATATGGTAATTAGAGCAGTTGTCAATCAGCTTAATAATAATCCTGAGTTGAGAGAAGAAAGAAACTTTGAAGGTATGAATAGATCCACCATTCAAAGATTGAAACCTTCAATTGAGGAACCACCTGAGCTAGAATTGAAACAATTGCCAGACTACCTTCAATATGCATTTTTGGAAGAAGATTCTAAACTTCTAGTCATAATTGCTTCAAATCTAGATCGAGATCAGCAGGAAAGGTTATTGCATGTCCTGGGGCAACACAAGAAAGCAATTGCATGGAAAATTGTAGATATAAAGGGATTAGCCCATCATTTTGTACACACAAAATTTTGATGGAGGATTATGTCAAGCTAGTGGTACAACTACAGCGCCGACTTAATCCAAATATGAAAGATGTTGTAAAAAAGGAAATCATCAAATTGCTTGATGCAGGAATGATCTAGTCGATTTCTGATAGCTCATAGGTGAGCCCCATTCAAGTAGTTCCAAAGAAAGGCGGTATGACAGTGGTACCGAATGAAAAAAATGAACTTATCCCAATGAGAACTATCACTGGATGGAGAGTTTGTATAGATTACCGCAAGCTAAATGATGCAACTCGAAAGGATCATTTTCCTCTTCCATTTGTGGACTAAATGCTTGAAAGGTTAGCTGGTCATGCATATTACTGTTTCCTCGATGGGATGTCAGGATATTTTTCAGATTCCTATTGTACCCGAAGACTAGGAAAAGAGGACATTTACATGCCCTTTTGGGACCTTCGCTTATCGATGCATGCCTTTCGGATTATGCAACGCTCCAGCCACCTTTCAGCGATGCATGATGGCTATTTTTGAGGGTATGGTAGGAGACAAGAAGTATACATGGATGATTTTTTTGTTTTCGAGAATTCTTTTGATGAGTGTCTACACCATCTTGAGTTAGTGTTGCAACGTTGTGAAGATACTAACCTGGTCCTAAATTTGGAGAAGTGTCATTTTATGGCAAAAGAAGGTATTGTTTTAGGTTATAAAATCTCCAAGAAAGGCATTTTCAAGGTGAATAGCCAAAGGCTTAAGCATTACTTTGGGGACAAAACAGTTTTGGAAGAAAAGGAGGAACCGAACCTCATTCTCATCTCCATTTTAGCTCCACCGGTTCATTACGTCGAGCTAACGGCGTTAAACAACAGCGCTTCTTAGGAGGCAACCCATGTTGCTTAAGTAAGTTTTCTTCTTTACTCTTTACTTTCTTTATTTCACCCATTGTTTGGGAGTAACTTTTGCAGGATAGCAAGCTATAGAGGGGCTAACCAAGTTTAGATTCTATGAAAGTCACCTTAATAGAGCTTCTTTTAATCTCTAAGTGTGGGAAAATTCAGGATGGGAGACCTTTTCAAAGGAGTGCAAGATGAAGTGATGATAGGTATGTACTTTGATTTGCACACCGGGTACACTAGTGGTGTATCGGGTTTCTCACACATGCCAGAGGGTGTCTAAATTGACTTTGCAATACAAAAGGGGAATACGTCATGGTGTGGCCTCCCGTGCACTTCAAAAAAATGCTCATTGTGTACATATCAGAGATACATGAATAAGGTACACGCTCGTGTACCTGGTTGTGTATCTGACCCACAGAAGGCACAATTCGATACACGAACAAGATACACGCTTGTATACCTGGTCGTGTATTTGACTCACAGAATGCTCTCCCATGATACACGAACAAAGTACGCACTCGTGTACCTGGTCGTGTATCTAACCCACAGAATGCTCTCCCACGATACACGAACAAGGTACACGCTCGTGTACCTGGTCGTGTATCTAACCCATAGAAAGGAATCCAAAGTATACGACCAAAGTACATGACCGTGTACTTGGTTGTGTATCTAATTTTTCTGCTCGTACTATAAAAGGACTCCTAACTTCACTCTGCCATTTACACGACCCATTCTCCATTCGTGTATTTGACCCACTCACTCCCACTCTACTCCTCCATACCGTGGTTGTTCTTTCCATACCATAAATTCTTCCGTTTCAAGGACTCATGGTAAGTAAGTTTTCTCTTCTTCTTCTTCATACTTATTGTAATACGGTTGTTGTTCGGTTTTCTTTTACGACTGCCATACATGCTTACATCTATGATGATGGTATGATGAGTGATTTCGCAGTTTGGAAGTCAATTGTTGATAGATCTGTAGACATTTTGAACTCACGTGAATGCATGTTTGATTGATGTCATGAGTGGCTGCCAATCAAGTGAATCGACAGTTAGGGTTTGAACATGAATATTTGGGACTTTGATTTTGTGGGTTTCTGGAATAATGTTGTTGTGTTTCTTTCCCAATCTTCTTCTTAGAAACCAAGTTATGAGGCCATCTTTTTTATGATCACTAAACTACCGCACCTAGCTTCTTAGAATCAAGATTCGAACTTTATCGTTTAAGGATGCTTTGGGTGTGTTGTAGTTACATTTTTTTGCCTTCAGGAAAGTAGATTGTTAATATACTAAAGCCACAAGACCTGATTTTGAGCGTTCCAATGGAATTTGTGCATGTATGAGATGGGTAGATACACAATTAGGTACACAATCGTATACTTTGGTTGTGTATCTCAACTGCGCTATTTCCTCCTTATTTCAGAAACCCAATGCAAGTCCTATCATTTTCTTTGTGTAATTGACGACCCTAACTTATTTTGAGACCATTTTATTCTTGAACGATAAAGACATTGGGGACAATGTCTCAATCTAAGTGTGGGAAAGGGGATACTAAAGAAATTTGATAAGGGTTGTGCTGAATTGTATAAGTCATTCAAAATTTTCCCCTATTTTTTTTTCTTTTTGCTTGATAATCGAATTTTGAAATCATGATTGCAAATCACGTAGTATATTAGCATTTAGTGAATGAATCCCTCTAAAAGAGTGTTGTGCATGTCACCTTTGTCTTCTTTGGAACATTGATACTTAGTCAAAGTTATGGGATAAAATCGCTGTGAAACTCAAAGATCATAAGAGCCATTTAATCTTTCATGAAAGGGCAAATGAAATGATTTCTTGGTGATCCTTCTTAGAAGATCTCTTTAAAGTAATAATTTAATGAAAGCATGTTATACTTGAAAAATAAAGGATTGGTTAGTATGGGTAGGCTTTGGTCCCTCAAAAGAGCGAAGTTTGACTCCGCTACTAATTAGTCAAAATAATAAGTTAAGGTAATAGAGGTTCGATGGGGTTCCTTTAAAACCTGGTCACCTAAGGTCGTTTGGCCTGGGATCGGCCGACCGAGGAAATTACCGTAATAAAATGAAATACCATAAATGCAAAAGTTGAGAGGGTCCTGTAACTCGAGTAATTAAACCCATAAGAATGACCTCAATTAAGGGGATAACGTTCGTTAACTTGGGTGACGAGCCTAGGATTATCGGCTAAAAACTCGTTAATGGGTTGCAAGATCCTAAAAAAAAAAAAAGGGATGAAACCAGTGAACTATTACAACGAATAAAATCTTTGAAGAGATCAACCAAAAAGGAGGAGGAATCCAGGGGAAACATAGATGCAATGTATTTTCATTATTGATTGCTTTACTAAGAGAGATGATTGAGAAGATTATAGACTCTTAAGTGGTGGTTGAAATGTACCACGTTTCCTTTTGCTCTAATTGATCTTGTGTTTAATTTTGATCATGAAAGCCATTGTTAAACGAGAAGGGTAAAGATTGGTCTACTCTGATTAATCCTAGAAATTTGACTAAAGTATCTTTGTTACAATACTTTTACGACACGGTGAGAAGCACACTCATTAGATTGAGGGATTGCATTGAGCTTTTAAAGATTAAAAATTCATAAATGTTAATATGTGAGTAGTATTATTTGGTAACGATAATCATGATTAATGAGAAGTTTGATTAATGTTTTATTTTGCTTGAGGACAAGCAAAGACTTAAGTGTGGGGAAGTTTGATAAGTTACAAAATACCCTTATCTAGAGTAATGAAATTGTGCTTTATTGTTGAATTTTTAGATGATTTGTTGAAGAAAAGGATGCGTAATTGAATAAATGTTAATTTCAGGATCTTCTAGAGTATTTTGGAGCTAAGAGAAGGAGTTTTGAAGAGTCGAATCAAGTTTGGAAGGAATTGGATACATTACATGTGAAGAGAAAGAATTCTGGAAAGTACACAAGCGAGATATACGCCCATGTACTTTGCTTGTGTATACTGAAGCAGATGTTTGGAAAGTACACAAGTAAAGTACACGCCCATGTACTTTGCTTGTGTATCTAAGTTTTGCTTCTGTTCGATGATGTTTCAAATACACGACCAATGTACACTCCCATGTACTTGCTCGTGTATATTCACATAAGGACACTTGGAAGCAAGCATGAGATACACGAACGAGATACACTACTTGTGTATCCGCTCGTGTATATATCCAACCTAGAATGGAGGTTATGAATTTTTCATTTTCTCTCACTCTCATAACAGCAAGGGAAAGAAGATTCTGTCGATTCCAAGGGAGATTGAAGACCCACGAAGAAGAAGATTCTATCTTTAAGGGTTGTGACCATCAATTTTATCTATTCTTCTAGTAATTGCATTTCTTTTGTCCAATTTATGGAGGAGTAGACCTAGATCTAGATTTTATTTGAAACTTCTCTATCATGTGATGAAGATTTGGTCAATAATGCGAAGTTGTTGACTTTCTTATGGTTAATTGCATCTCTTCAATTGTTTCTTAGATTCATAGATCTGGAATATGAATTTATGTATGATATCATATTAGTTAATTGAGAAATTGCTCATATGATTAGATCTAATGCAATTAATGAGATTTGATTGTTCTTCTAGAGATAGGAAACAAGAGTCTTCTGTTTACATCGATTATTTTGATGCGAATTCATGTGCTTTATGCAATTCTAGGTTGCTATTAACTAAGGAGAGATCCTATTTGATAAACCTATGATTATATAGGTTAATTTATGAAAAGTAGTAAACTTGACTAGAGAATTCGACAGTATAAGAAGTCAATTACGACAATCTTCAGAAATCTAATGAATTACATGATAGAGAAGGAGTAAAATAAGATCTAGGTTGCTTTTGTTAATTGATAAATCTTCAGAACCATTGTTGTTAGGAGTTATTAGTTTTAAGATTAGAGTAATTAAGTTTCAACCAACATTATTAAGCGGCGGTTAGATAATAGGAACGGAGTTAGTCTAGTAGTTGGTGTATCTCTGAGGGACGACCTTGCGCTTACTTGCTATATTATGCTATGATAGGTGCACTTGCCTATTGCTTCGTAGTGGGATTAAGAACAAAAATTCAATTTATTAAAAGTACGTTTGGGCAATGATTAAGGACTTTGGAAGAACAGCTCTAGGATCTCACTACCATAGTTGCTACTCTAGCAACTAGGATTACCGAATAAAATTACCACAACCACTAATGGTAAACCAACAAGCACCACCTCGGGTAGCTCTACAGGATCCTCATCGAGACAGAATAGTGGGAGATGGAAATTTGAATAGAAGGATGGGTGAGGAGAAAACTTCCATACAGGGAAGAAGGGATGACAATTTTGGGGCAAACCCATATTAGAATAGGGATTTTTACATTGCCTCGGGGCTTGGAATATGTGAAACTATAGATGCCTTTTTATGATGGCAAGGGATCAACTGATGATTATTTAGATTAGGAGGACAAGGTTGAGGGTCTCTTTGCATATTATGAGATCGATGATAATACCAGGGTCCAATTGGCTGCTATCGAGTTTATAGGGTACGCTGCATTATGGTGGAAGAATCTGATTATCAGCAGGTGTAGGGATGGAGAGGCTGTGATTCAGACCCTGGGGGGATATGACAAAGGTATTGAGAAAAAGGTTCATTCCTTAGCACTAAAAAACAAGAACTGTTTATGTGACTGCAGACCTTAAGGCAAGGAGGCAAGATAGTGGATGATTATGTGCAGGAATTTGAAACCCTCATGATTAGGTGTGGGTCCGTTTGAACCTCCAGAACAAATCGTAGCACGCTTCGACTCAGGTTTGAAATATGAAATAGTGTGTGTTGTTGAGCTACGGCGCTATAGTACACTTGATGAGGCTATTCAATTGGCTTTGAAAGTAGAGAGGCAAAGGAGGTCCAACTTGTTTAGGGCTCCGAGCAGTAGGCCCAATGCTATTACTACACCCATATTAGCTGACGGTCGATCAGGGGGAACAAAAGCGGTAGGTGAGGCAGTGAAAGCAGTGGACAAAACTACCCTAAATACTATTAGAGAAAATTTACCTACTGGGAAAGGTAAAGAGCTAATAACACCAGATGTGAGGCAGACTATTCCCGGATCACTAGGGAAAGGCATGCCAGATCAAGGCTTTAAAATGGGATGGGATTTGGGTATATGGAGCACATGTCTAAAAAAAGAGGGGGGACTATTATGGATGGCCTGGGGAGGATGTTGGTGGATGAAATGAAATTGTTGAACCTACAGTTTACAACGGGACTGCAGGGTATTATGATGACCCAAAGCAAAGCACATGAGGAGTGTACAGGTGAACGTACTACCCTTAATGTGTTACGCAGGGTTCTAACGTATCCCCTTTATACTAGAGACATTAGGGGAGAAAATATTTCAACCTCTTTAGAATTAAGGGGGAACCTTTGTGTATCATCATCGATAGTGGTATTTCACGAATTTATATCTGCTGCACTGGTAGACAAATTATATCTGTCTACATTTCCCACCCCACCCTTATAACTTGCATGGGTGGATAATCGAGGTAAAATGTATGTTACACTTAGGCAAAGGGTTTCCCATGAATGTCGGGCAGAAATACTGATGATTTCCCGTGTGATGGGAGTCCCTATGCATGCATTCCATTTGCTTTTTGGGTCCCTTAGTTGTTTGATCGACGGGGGGGTTTCATGATGGTTTGAAAACCTACATGTTCAGTAGGGGGGGAATTTGCAAGTTTTTTCACCAATGCTCCATCTGAGGTACATGGGTTTCAGGAATAGATCAAACTCCCTCCCTACATTTGATACCCCGGGAAAAGCAGGACAATGAGACATTAGGGGTTTGTTCCAAAAAATAATCCTCTAGATTTGAGGGGAAATCTTTCAGAAGCCCGAGGTGATGATGGGAAAATTTCCGGCAAATCAAAACTTTCAGAGCTCGATTTGGAGATGACCAAATCACTTGTATTTTATGTCATTTCTTTTTATTAATAAGTATTTGAGAAAAAACTTAAATACAATAATAAATTTTCCATGGGATGCCAATAATCCTACACTAGTTAATGGACACGGGACTCTTCAGATTTTCAATCAAAGATCCGCGGCGATTGTTTCCCTTTTGAAGCATTGGCTCATGAAAAATTATGATATTTTTTATTTGAATTGTTTTATGACTATTTTAGTTGTATTTTCTTTTGGGGCACTTTTTTTTATTTTAATCTTTATTTAGGATCGGCCCCCTAAAAGTGGAAACTTTTAATTTTAATATTTTTAACCTTTGGATAGCAAGTATAAATACTTGCTTTATAGGGTTTAAAGGGGGGGTTTTTTTCATATTATACACTTCACAATTTCTTGAGAGGGCTTAGGGTTCCCCAGTTGTAATTCTCTTTCAATTTCAATTTCCCAAGGGGTTGAAATTGTGGCGATTGCAAAAAAGATAATTTTTGAGTAGTATCAATTCCTTCTTTATTGTGTTTTCATTTCATCCAGTGGTCTATTAGGGTTGATTTTGGGAATTTTCTTGGACATATTTTGATTGCAATTTTGATCAATTATTTTGTTAAAGATTGATTTTTTTTTGTACTTGATATAACATCTTATGTACTGAATTTGGAATTGTGGAGGAAGTTGAAGTCAGGGTTTTTTTATCAATCCTTTTTTTTTGATTCACTGGATTTCCTTGATTCTATTGTTATTTAGTGAAGTTGATCATTATGGATGTTGATTGCATCATTGGGCCTTTGAATCACATAAAATTTCCATTAGGGTTCACGCAAATTTTCATCCAATTAAACCCGGGTTTTTAATTGTGAGTTGGATTTTGTTTTTTTGATTCATTTGATTGTGTTGGGACTTGGTTTTTTTAGCACATCAAGTGATTTGTAGTAGGTTTTTGGGGATTTTGTGCATTCTTGTTTTGTTGTTTTGGGTGACGTAAAAATACTTGTGGTGCTTTTGTTTTTTTGATCTTCCAAAGAAATGAGGAGTTTTTTGTGATCATTTGGGAAAAGTGGAAATTGAAACAAAGAATAGTGAAGTAGGGTTTTTGGGGATTTTGGAAATTGATTTTTCTTTTGCAAATTTTCATATTTGCCTTGTGAGAGATTGGGAAGTTTTTTAAAAAATTTAAACACATTTTTAAGTTTAAAGAAAGTCATTGAGTAGCTTCTTGAATGTTTTTTAAATTTGAATTGTTTCTTACCTTTTGTGGGAAGGTTTTATTAGGTATATTTTGAATTTTTCCCTTTTAAAGTGTTGGTGTGTTGAGGTGATGAGTTTTGTATGTGAAGTGGTGTTGTGGTTTAAAAGTGAGTTAAACCTGATTATTTGTGTATGTGTGGCATGTGAGTGTTAGTGAAGGGAAAAACAACTTATTGTAAGTTTGTGTTTGAAAAGGTGTTACATGTGGAAGTAGGTATATTTTGTGCGGGTTTAAAAAGGGGAAACTAGTGGTAAAATTTTATTTCAAAACAAGCATTAAAGGTGGAAGTTTTTGATATTGATACTTAAACACTTTCTTATTGAATTCTTAAATTTCTATTTTGGAATGTTTTAAATTTTTGTTCCCCTTATTGTTGCCGTAATTTAAGGTGGGAAGTGTGTGTAGCATGATTTGGTAGTGTGTGTGTGAAGCCATTTAAGCTGTGTGTTGCACTAGTTGTTATTTTACCATACCAAAGTGTAGGTATGGTGTAGGGTTAAGGTGTTTGATTGTGAAGTAGAATGTAAGTGTAGTTTTAGTGAAGGGTTGTTTGCTTTTTGAAATTATAAGCAACCCCTGCCAAAGGATTTTTAAATTTTTTTACTAATATACTATGCCGAACCTTGACTTCTTTTTTAACCATTTAGATGGGTAGTGAAAAAAATTTTTTTCCACTATCTTGAGGTACAAAGGGAATTTATGTCTCTTATTATTGATGGTAGTAGTTTTTTAATGTTGCGACTGCCTCATTAGTATCAAATTACAACTTGTAACATTCCGCACCCAGAACCCTACAAATTACATTGGTTAAATGAGAGGGAGTTCCATATGACTAGAGGGCTAGGGGACCTT